>JAANHX010000556.1:0-554725 GCA_011320135.1 Phytophthora betacei
TACGTGTGCAGAGCGCTGGGCACGGATCCTGGAGGAACGTGAAAACGAGTGGAAGCCTGTCTGGCGTCGGGTGACAGGCGGGGATTGGCCGACGATCAGCCTTCCGAAGAACCTTTAGACACATACACGACAGCTCACGGCGGAGGCAATATTTCAAACAAAGCCTTGCAGCGCGTACACACGAACTACTGAGCCCGGTAAACGTGGTTACGCCAACGAGTGTTAGTGTCCAGTCAGGGGTGACCACGGAAGCGACAAGCAACAGCATGGATTAAAAGGAGTCACCCGTTTGACGAAGCTGTCCCGGCGCCTTGTGTGTCACCAAATTGCGAACGAGAACATCGGTGGTTGATCCAGAGGATGCAGGCATCGCGCAGAAGGTGTTGAGTACGGCACCGAGATTCATTGCAAGAGTGGTGCGAATTCCGAAATGTCAAGACAGCGGCAGAACGAGGAGCTGAACAAAGTCAACAAGCCAATACGTCGGCGGCCCCACGCATTCATATTGCGAACGACGACGCGGCAGATGGCCCAGAGATGGGAAACCAGGATGGAGAAGGAGATGGACCAAGTACGCGACTGTTGAAATCAAAGCGGATGCAATGTTGAGTCAGGGAAGAATCCGTAGCGGCGTTGGACGGAAAATACATCTCGGTTGCTCGAGTGTTAACGACCGAAGGAAACGAAGAAGCAACGGAGGATACGAGAAATGATTTCTACGAACACCCAGCTTAACAAATTGACTTGGACGATTACGCGCGAAGGAGCCGGCATTCCTGCCGATCTGACCGAAGAGATGCCGAAGAGATCACACGACAATTGACTACACTGCGCCTAATGTTGCTGATCCTGAGCTGTCGGCTGAACGCCGAGAGCGTCTGGTTGCGACGCTAAAAACCACGAGCATATTATAATTGCTAGTGGTAACGCACTGCCGCCGCCAGCCTACGGCGCGGTATGCGATATCTACAACAGGGGCACGCTCCAATTAAACAGCGTGCCCGGCGCGTCGCTACGATTCTAGGCAAACTGTACGAGCTGCTGCGCGCTCTGCTGCGAGCGGGACTGATCGTCTTTTCAGACAGTCCATGGGCATCGCCGATCGTGATTGTGATGAAAAAGAAGGCTGGACATCCGGCTGCATTGATTACAAGATGGTGAATGCTATCACCGCGATTGTGGTGTGTAGCGGGATCAGCAAAATCTGCGAGATTGCCAGATCCAACTTACCAACTGCGCCCAGACACCGACTAACGGAGGGGTCCCCCGATGATCCGTGTTCTGCTGAACTTTCCTCACCTTGTGTACCCGTCGGTAGGGCGGGATCTGCTCTCTCGGTAACTCCGAAGAGTTCAAGTGGTGAAGCTTGAGTGTCTTGGCGAGACGTGGGGATGGGGTGGAGCAGCAGTGGAAAATCTTCACTCTGCGTCCGTGGATTGTTCCGAATCCTAAGCGAATATTCGAGCTTATGGATCCGGGGCCTAGATCGTGGATCTGGCCGTAGGGTTGCCTTGCGGGTGTGTTCCCTTGCCTTTGTGTTTCCTTTGCGTCGTACTTGCCGCCTCCTGTGACGGGATCTGAGAGTTGAGAACCTAGGGTGTAACCGACCAAGTAGTAAATTCGGTTAACCTGTCGGATCTGCACGAGTAAAGGAAAAGCTCACTAGGTTGTAGGATCTGGCCAATGTATTATCCAGTTATCACTACCAACACTAGATTCGCAATTCCCAACCTCTCGGAGCTCGTACGGCCAATGTAGTTCCGGTTCTTGAGGGCAGGAAGGCACTTGCGTGATACTGTGCAAATTGAGTTCTGTATTGATATTTAAGCCTATACCTGCCTGGGTTTCTACCTTCTATGTCTTTCATCTGCTAAATCCCTTACCAGGCTCGGCTGCATGTCCCTTCTTCCCTTGACCCATCATCCCAGCTGTGTTATCTTCAGATCACCGGATATATGACGTAATCATCATGGTCACCCTATTATGGGTACACTCATCCGGATCCAGGTCGCTTGGATCCACCTCACTGTAATGGTACACTCGCCGTGGATCCGAGCTCTCCAATCATCCAACATCATCTCGCAACCCGTCTGTGATCTCCGTTGTCCCACGAAAGTTCGAGATCCACTGTATCCCTCATCCCTATACCCTGGATCCAGGTCCCTCCAGGCGGATCCTCCCTCCTTGGATACGAACTCAGAAGTATGGGATCGGGGTACCTCGCGGTGGATCTGACTTCTCGTTAGCCGTGGCTACTAGATCCACCTTCGGATGACACCTACCACCATTCCTTCATAGGATCCACACTCGATCCACTGGTAATAGTATATCCCCTATCACCTAAGTGAATCCAGGTAAGGGTGGATCCGAGATAAGTCTTGGTGGATCTTGTCTTTCGTACATCGCTCATACCAGATCCATCGTCATTCCATACGGGGTGCTGCTCGCATGGCTAATCCACCACAGGCAACTTGCACCCGTGCCAAACAACCCAATCCTCTCTAATCACTGAAATTGTCACTGATTCGGGATAGTGACACCGCGTCAGGCCCATTCTCTTATTTCTGAGAAAGCACTCACCACAATCGCCTCCTGTACGCTGTCGGCGCTGCACAAACAGCGTTCACGGCGTGCCATACCAGCATCCACAACCGCTTTCTCCCCTTCGCGACACATGTCTCCCGCCAAGCGTACCGGCAAATCGTCGGGCAAGGCCCCATCCACCACACCTCCGGTCAGTCCGTCTTTCCATGTCGCCCACCGATCTGCGGGTTCTAGCCAGGCTCTTTCCGATCAGGTGCAAACCCTGACGGCGGAGCTCCAGACGGCTCAAGATGCCCAAGACCAAGCTGCGTCTCTACACACTACCCAACTTCAGACCTTGCGAGCCCAAATCCATGACCAAGCCATGGAGATCCAGGGGTGGGAGCACCGTGCGGCCTCTCGGTCGCAGGACCTGCGACTCCTGTTGGCTGATCAGGCGGTCGAGATCCGCGACCTGACCGGACGGCTGGATCGCGCCTCCCGTCAACGAGACGTTATGCGAGATGACAACGACCATCTCCTTAGGGAGATGGCACTCGCCGGATCTGAGATCCACCAACTCCAATCCCGGATCCACGACCTCGAGCGGGATCTGGAGGATTCCAGACTGCTAGGGCAGCTGCGGATGTGAGCTTGGACCGCCTCCGTGACGAGTTGCGTTGACCCAGGAGGAGGTGGTGACCAACGACTATGTGGGATCCGCCCATGACGGATCCGCCTTAGGGTCGGCGCGTGGAGGGTCCCCCGCGCCAAATCCACCTCCCTCGTCGCCGGATGTAGCCCTGGCTCAACTCTCTGAGGAGTTGCAAGACACCAAGGAGTCGCTCGAGAGGGCGTCTGCCGGACGAGATTACGCGCTTGAAGAATTCGTGCGTATGACTCGATTGCGGGACGAGATCCAAGCGAAACTGGCAGACAGCGAGCTCCAGCGGGACAAGGCGACTACCGAGTGGGCGGATGCCGAGCGTGCGCTAACGGAGCTGAATCCAATCGCCGCATGAGTACGTGGATCCTCTTTTAGCCCTTGCTAGTAACTCCATATTCACTTGTTATTGTCAATCTAGGTGACAAATTGAAGAAAGCAGATGCGACCACCGCGAAACTCCAGGATCAACTTTCCGCAGCCCAAACTCAGCAGCAACAGCTGATCCTGGAGCGCGATCGCGGCCTGTCGGAGCGCGATTTGGCACGTCGACGACTGGCGCTGGTGACAGTGCCGTCTCGGATCCACTCCTCCCTTGTCGGGGCCCTCTCAGGCTGCTAGCGTTTCTGCTCCTCTTCCGACGGTAAGTGGGACGGATTCGTCGACTGCGAAACGCCCGCGTAGTACATCTCCCGCCCCTAGCACCGGATCCTCCCGTCCCCATAAGCAGGCCCGAGCTTCCCCGAAAGCCAAGCCCAAAACGACTCCAGTTTCTAAATCGGCTCCGCAAGCGGGATCCACTTCTTTGTCCAAGGCAGGATCTACACCCGCGCCAAGACTTCCGTTTCTCCCTCGAAGTCAGGTGCCGGATCCAAGTCTGGATCCACCGCTAGATCCAAGTCTACCTCGGCGTCCAAGACTGGACCCGTTGCTACGTCCAAACGGGATCGACGGTGTCCAAACCGGAGATCGACGTCAAGACGGGATCCACCGTGCTGCGCGTCAAAATCTGGATCCGGACCCAAGACTGGGTCTACGGCGTCCAAGGTGGATCCGTTGCCCCATCCAAAACAGGATCAGCGGTGTCCAAGTCCGGATCGACGGCCAAAACGGGATCTACGGCAGTATCAAAATCGGGATCGGCGTCCAAGACGGGATCCACCGCTGGTCCTTCGGTAACGACGCCCATCGTTCCTCAGTCCGCTTCCACCAACCCTCCGCCGGCCCGTACTGGACCCGGGAAGGGGAAAGCTAAACGCGTCATTCCCCTGGGTGTGGACTGGGTAGTTCGGAGGACGATGAGGATGAGGAATCTGACTGGTCCGACGGCTCAGGGCCTCCTAACCGATCGTCGTCAAAGCGTACGCCGTCTGCCGGCCTGTATCCTTCACTCTAAGCGATGAGGACGCTGACGACGACGACGATGACGACGAGAGTCCAGAGGATTCAGAGGAGGCTCGAACCGCTGAGGGCCTTGGAGGAAGACACGCGGCGGGCTCTATCCCAATCCCGATCCGAAGCCCGGCGGAGATCCCTCTCGACGCCGCCTCACAAGTCGCTGGCACAGCCGGATCCGGAGGCGCCACTGCGGGATCTGCGATCCACGTCGACAGTGACGGTGGATCGGGCAGTGATGGTGGGAGGGGGTCGCCTCGTGGTGGCGGACTCCTTGGATCTGGCGGAGGGGGTGCGCTGGTGGCGGATCTCCCGGATCGGGTGGAGGGGGTCGCCTCATGGTGGTGGATCTCCAGGATCGCCCCATGGTGGCGGTCCCAGGATCGCCTCATGGTGGCGGATCCCGGGATCGCCTCACGGTGGCGGATCCCCTGGATCTGTCTTGATCCCCGCCCCCCTAACTCGTCACTGCCAGGGATGCTCCCCGTGGCTCCGTTCGGTCCGGATGCTGCTTTCATTCCTGGTAGACGTGCTCCTGTGGCCTTCGCTGCCAGAGACATCGAGCCTTGGTCAGCCAAGAAATTGAACCGAGTTGCGATCATCTCCATGAAGATCACGGTTCTGTTTCCGGAGTTGCCTTTTCGGTGCTGAGGGATATTCCCTCGGACAGCGGACGCATACCGAGGGCCGGGTACGTGGATTCGCTCATCACCAGACCCCTCGTGGAGGAAACTGACAAGTGCTGCCCCGTGGGATACGCTGGTCACCACACCGGTGGATCCGGTTAGCTTCAGGGTGTGATGTGCGTGGGCGACTCGGGTATTCGTTCGTGCGTTCCGGGATTTCGTCTCCAAGCACCGGGTTGCTATATGGGAGGTTCCCCATCTCTCGGAATCAACTGCAGGGTTCGACTTGGTTGTCTAACTTCAAAAAGCAGCGTGGTAACCGACGTAGCCATGCTGGCCGAGCTTGGAAGAGAGTCCTTGTGATCCTCGTGTTGGCAATCCAGGACGGTTGGTGTGACGTGGATATTTTGTTGGATCCATCCATTCTTGCATCTTCCCCGACGCGGGGATAAGGTAGCTTGGTTTCCGGGATCCGTATCCCGTCAAGCCAACTTGGAGGATCCCAACCTCCATCGCCCAGAACCCACGAGCCTATTGGAAGCCTTGCGAGAGATCGACGAAGCCGAGCCTTGGCGCATCCAGTTTCGCGGGGACCTGAGCCAACACCCAGGACGCCAGATCCAGCGTCTAGTGAGCAAGTTCTTCAATGTTCAGCCCAAGACTACCTGATCCTCATCACTCTCGACACCACGCCCCCAGTTTCCGTCTTCGTGGATTCCTTTCGTAGCAGTAACTAGCGACTGGATACTGGGTCGAGCTAGCCTTTTGCATAAGCTATTACAATCCACACTTTCTTACTTACATATGCTACAACATTCCTTCGTCGGTTGAGAAATCTAGTCCACCCTTTCAGCGTACACCTGGATCTGGGCTAGATCCACCCTTTCAGTGTACACCTGGATCTGGGCTGGATCCACCCTTCAGCGTACACCTGGATCTGGGCTGGATCCACCCTTTCAGCGTACACCTGGATCTGGGCTAGATCCACCCTTTCAGTGTACACCTGGATCTGGGCTGGATCCACCCTTTCAGCGTACACCTGGATCTGGGCTGGGTCTGCGCCTGGATTTCATCCGGATCTAGATGACCCCGGTTCATCGGGTCAGTATAGTTCGGGGCCCTTGAAAGCTCGTGCTCGAAATCAAGCAGGACTCCTCACACGTAAAACGTCACTCTTATGCATAACATTCACTTCTTCCTCCTAATCCACCCTGTGGATTCGTCTTCTCTTTCTTTCCGATGTGGACCAACTCATATCAGCGATCCTCCTCCTCCTGACCCACACCCTTCCTGTGGGTCCTTCTTCATCCTCCCATCGATATGACCAACTCACATCCATGGGTCCCTTCCCTACTCTTCTTCATGAGACTGCATCACGCCGAATCTGTTACGATTCGTACGATCCCTCAAGAAATCATAGAGTAATGCTCCACAGTTCAGATCTGCCTCGTCTACCCAGCTAGGTTCGTCATATCCACGCCAATGCACCAGAAACTCACGGTAAATCCGTCCGTAGTCTAGTTCGCTTCCCGATCTCATATCGGTGATCTTCTCGACTTCGAACTCGTCGGCTTCGAGATCCACAATTCCAACTGTCTTCCGGTAGGAGAACTTCGTCGAAGTCGACGCGGTCGGATGCATCTACCGAAAGACGGACCTGCGGCCGATCCGGATATTCTTTGACCAACTTCAGCTTGGATACGTGTACCACAGGGAACAGGCGATATTCGGTACCTGTCGTTTCCAGCCTCACCGGCATGTTCTCCAATCTTCTCTCTCACCCGGAACGGTCCATGCCATAGATGGGCCAATTTGCGAGCGTACCCTTCTTTCACTCGATCCAAATACAGCCACACCTGCGAACCCACTTGGATTTGAATGTGGACGGGCGTCTTCGTTGTGTCGATCCGCTCGATCCTGTATCGCATTCCGCAGGTCGTTTCGTTTCACCTGGGATCTAGCTTGCCGGTAGTATTTCTGGACTTGGTATCGCCATCGCCTTGGATCTCGGTTTCTCTTCTTGGTACTGCATACTGGAATGGCCGCTTCTAGGGTGGATTTGGGATCCCACCCATGTACCAAGTAAAATGGTGTATCACCCCGGATCCTGTCTTGGGCGGTGTTCATCGCGAAGGGGAGCCGTTCTGCGTACTCATCCCAATCCCTTTGATCCAAATCCTGGACATACATCTTGAGTGCTCTCGTGATCGTCTGCACCATGCGTTCGGCCGACCCGTTAGCTTGGGGACGATACGCCATGGTTGCTCGCCTGTCGCTGCCCTAGGATCCGGTTGAATGCTCGAAAGAAATCAGACATAAAGCCTGGCTCCCGATCATGTCTAATCATTTCGCTAGCACCAAATCTTCGGAAAAACACACTCCTCGTACGATTCCGGCAATGGTTTGCGCAGTTCTAGACGCACTAGCTTTGGGCAATCACATATCCGGTAAACAGGTCCACCCAAATCAACAATTCTGTGTTTCCTTTGAACGACCTTGGGCAACGAGGGAATATGATCCATGGCTATGATCTGGAAAGGGTAAGTCGCTCGGACATTCCCAGGTAACTCCCCTTCGATCGTAGGTCTGCCTTTGCCTGTCTCACAATCCACGCATTCACCGACATATCGTTGTACACTCTTGAATAGTCCTCTCCAATGGAAACATTTCCCGGATCCGTTGGTAGGTCCGACCAATGCCCTGATGTCCGCCTTCCAAGCTAGCGTGGTAGTGGTGTAGGACATCCTGTTGCAAGGTTTCTGGCATCACCAATCTCATCAATCCATCCCGATCCTCGTGGACTCTCTTCGTAGGGGGGCAATAGAAGAGCAAGTCGTTCAGATCCACCGCGTAATCCGTAGCGATAACGCTGTAGGATTGGCATCCTCCCGACTTAAGTCTCGTACATCCCCCATCAGATACTTCTTTAGTCCCAGGATCCACGCTTCCTCATTCTGTGCTTTGAGGATCCGCTCGATGCGAACTCTCTTCACGAATGTTTCCTCGAGGATCGGGGGGCTGGATCCAATCCTTTCTCTGGATCTAGTGACAGCCATCACCTGGACTGTCTTTTTCCCGGATCCAACCACTACCACTTCGTCAAGTCGGTTCAACGTAACGAGATCCTGATGTTCGGCTTCTCCCTCCACTTCGACACCACATTGATTCCGTAAAGCGGCACTGGCCAAACTATCCGCACTGGCATTCCAATCTCGCTTGACATGTACCAACTCGTGATTCAACCAACCACGCAGGTGGATCATCACTTTCTGCCGTAACAGTGTTAGGGCCGGGGCCTTGCAGTCAATCTCACCTCGCACCTGTCTGATTACCAAATTTGAATCCCCACAAATCACCAGCCGTTTTGGATCTTGTCCCTTTAGTAAATCCAAACCCAGATTATACTCCGCTTCATTGACGGTGAGGCCTTCCGCGTAAGTGGATCTGGCCCGTACAACTTCCCATCCGGGCAATCTCCACAGTATTGCACTGTATGCTCCTCCTCCGCGTCGTACACGAGCGGATCCATCGAAACTCAGGGACGTATAGATCCTCATCCACCTGTACCGTCGGGATCGGGATCTGGATCCGGCGTTTGGGCTCTTTCTTAGGGGCGATCTTAGTCAGTGCCTCATCCATCTTAGCTCGAGGAGTGATGCTCGCGGCCAAGACTCCCAGGATCTCATCTTCCCCTTTCGAACATTTCACAATTTCCAGCGTCCAAGGCGAGAGTAAAGCTGCCCACTGTCCCAAACGTCCTTGCAACCCGGCCGACTTGAACAGCCAGGCTAGCGTGGAGTGTCGAGTCAGGATCCGGATGGATCTCCCCACTAGCAGGTTATAATTTAGATCCAACACGCGCAGGAGCGCAAGTATCTCTTTCTCCACCGCTCCGTAGTTCAGTTCATTCGGCTTCAGTGTCCGGCTGACAAAGGTGACTGGATGACAGATCCCCTCATGTTCTTGCACCAGAGCTGCTGAGACTGCCCAGTCACTGGCATAAACTATTACTGTAGGTTGACGTTCCGGATCGAAATGACGGAGGATAGGCGTGGTCGCGATCCTGTTCCTCAGTTCCACAAATGCGTGTTGAGCTCGGATCCACCGAGATTCTGCCTTTTCCATGTTCTGATCCGTCGTCTCTATCCAGACTGGATCCTCTCTCTGTTGGTCTCGGAGTGGATCCAGCTCCTGTGTTAGGTCCTCTTGTGACGTCATACCACTTGGATCCCTTCGTGGATCCGACATCTCCCGGGCCAGAGCTTGTTGGATTTTCATCCGGACAGCTGGAGCGGTCATCGCAGCAAAATCTACCTCTCTTAATTCATACAACACCGCGGCAAACAAGGCGTAATCTTCGATGAACCGACTGTAGTAGTTCAAACTGCCCAAGAAGGATTGCATCGCTCGTAACGACTGTGGGAAGGACAAATCGGCTAATGAAGACAGGTCCTTAGGATTCGCCTCCAATCCCTCCTTGGAAACTCGATGGCCCAAGTAATCCACCTTGCGCATCCCCAATAGCTCTTAACCACACTGATAGAGAGATTCCACTTAGTACACGCCTCCAGTAGGGATGTCACTCTTTCGCACAACTGATCCCACGATTCCGCCGGGATCAGAATGTCGTCGATGTAAGATCTGCGTCCTAACACAGACGGGGTCCCAGGATCCCCTGGTTCCCCCGCTTCGAATGGATCCACTTCTGCGTCACCTTCCCCGGACCCACCCGTTTCGGGCTCCGGTATTCGGGTGAACCCATAGAGGGCGTTATCGATGAGGCGTTGGTAGATCTGGGGTGCGTTCTTCAATCCAAACGGCATCCGGGTCCACTCGAACAGGCCAAACGGTGTGATGAATGCGGATATTGCGCGAGCTCGATCCGTAATAGTCACCACCCAGAAACCACTGGCCATGTCAAGAGAACAGTACCAGAGTGCTTTATCCAAATCTTCCAACAGCTCATTGATCAGAGGCATTGGATACACCATCAATCGAGTCAGGCTGTTAACCAGCCGGTAATCAATGCACAGACGTATATCCACCCCGTTCTTCTTGATGATGATTACCACCGGCGACGCCCACGGGGACGTTGAGAAGCTGATGATCCTGGCTTGCAGCAGGCCCTTAATCAGATCCGACAGTTTTTCTCGGAACTGAGGTGCCACCTTCCGCACCCTTTGAGCGATCGGTTTCGCGTCGCCGACATCGATGTCACATTTGACTCCGTGGGCGGCGGGCGGTAACGCATTACCCTTACCGATCAGCAGATGTCGGCTTTCCCAGATCTTCTGACGCAGACGATCCACTTCAGTGGGTTCGTTCGCCCCTGGATCCACTTGGATATCATCAATCGTGACCTCCTCGGTGGTCAGTGGTACCTCCGGGATTACCGCCATACCTTCTCCCAGATCCTCGGCGTGTAGATCCCCGCCTTC
This sequence comes from Phytophthora betacei, assembly GCA_011320135.1. Lineage (NCBI taxonomy): Eukaryota > Oomycota > Peronosporomycetes > Peronosporales > Peronosporaceae > Phytophthora > Phytophthora betacei. Next base: position 10,647 of record JAANHX010000556.1, read on the forward strand.
ACGGTAGCAGACTTGTTCATCTTCGGTCTTTGTCCGATCCACCCTTGGATCCAGGCACCGCGACTCTCCTTCGACCGTCATCCCTTCTGTCTTCGTGGGGTCGGGTATCCTGGTACTGGGGAAGTCACCTGTCGGACCCAGCCGGTCCTCTAACGAGTCTAAACCCGACGGTTCGGGTTTGACTAGCGTTGCCACTCTCGATAGGGATCCAGGCACTTTATCCAGTGGAAAGCTTGGATCCACTTGTGGATCGGAGGGATCCGGCTGTTCGGCTTTAGCCCTCTGCAATCCTTCGTCCACCGACCCTGCGTTATCTAAGGGCCGACTCTGGGGATCGTCCCCCGTCGTGGATCCAACCTCCATTGCTTGGATCTCAACCCGTCGATCTCTCTGCAGGATCTTTCGCGGAGTTGGATATGAAGGCCGATCCACCAAGGGGCCAGTTGGCTCCGCCGGGAGCTCCACCTCTCCGAGAGATTCGATCTCGGTAGTCGCCTCGTACACCAGATTCTGCCATTCTCTGTAGCGGCGGGATCCCACTGACACATATCCAGGTCGCCTAGGGATACCGTCCTTCGCCAACCATCGTCCGATCTCTTCATAATGGTCCAGTAATAGTCTCTTGTCGCTGACGTTCGTGACTTGGAGGTATTGCGATCGACCTGGTCCTTGGACTACGGTAGGTACCCATTTCTCGCCCCGAGTGACCCACAGTTTCTCATGTTCCACCCACTTCAACCGGTCTGACAGCTCCCAAGTTTCCCCGGGCTCGATCCAGGTGGTCTTATCCGCCCTTATGATCCTCATCTTCGCTCCATACAACGGCCGCCGTCCGCTGAGCTGGATCCGCATCTCGTCAGGGAAACAAAGTGTCCCATCCGCCAGATCCAACCTCACTCCAGCTGGCACCATGAAATCCATCCCAAGGATGGCGTCTTGACCAGCGAGATCCCCGACCCAAATGTCAAACCAATACACCAAACAACCTGCCAGCGTGATCTTAATTCGCGTTCTCCCGTTTGTACGGTATACGCCTTCACCAATCCCAACACAATCTTGGATCCGACTCCCATCCACTTGGCACCCAACCTTACGAGCAAAGGCGGTATCCAGTATAGACACCTCGGCACCACTATCTAGAAGTAGGATTGCTTTTTCATTGTTGATCTTGCCCCCTACCTTGGCTTGTCTGAACCACTTTCTTGGGGCATGGTACTTCCAGTATCCACGGGACTCCCCTGTTAGCAGATCCATGGATCCAACATCCTCAGATCCACAGGATCCAGTGACCAGACAGACCTTAGGTGGCTCTGCAGTGACCTCACCCTTGGTAGGCTCAAACCATCGACCATGTTGGCGTTTCTCCCAGTAACCACGTGTCTCTCCTCTTTGTAGATCCAGGGTTGAAGAGACTTTGGATCTGGAAAACTCGTCCACTTGGCGCAAACTAGAGACCCTGGCAACTGACACTTCATGTAGATCACGTGTATTATCGACTGGATCTAGGGTCCTGCTACCTGGATCTAGCGATGTCTTGTTCACAAATGCATAAATGCAGTACCTAGAACGCTCGGCTCGTACCGGATTCAAACCCGGCGAGCGTCCTAGTTTAACATCTTCTCTGCCACTTCCGGCAACATCCCTCGGTGCTTGGCTGGATCAAACCATTGGCGGATCTGGTTGTAGAATTCTTCCATCGGGCACTTGCCGACGTCGTGAATCTCGCCACACCCGCGACACACGTAGAAGCAATGATCCCCGGGATGACCTTTCTTGCCACACTTCTCACAGACCAGATGTTTCCAGCATCCAGATTCAGTGTGCTTCCGGGATCCGCACTGCGAACACCTGACTTGTGCTGCCCCGTCCATGAGATCTCGGGATCTGTACATCCCATGGTCCCCGAGTACGGTATCCCCCGGTCGAGAGTTGTCTCCTGTCTTCGCCGTTCGATCGTTGGACGCAGTGAGACAGACTCGACGGTAATCTTCAGGGTCGGAGTCCGAGCCGTCGGATCCTGACTCAGTTCCTGAGTCGGGCGCCGTGACTTGGTGGACACGTCGAGCTGGGGCCGTAGGCGTCGGAGCCTTTTGGCGATATTTGCCGGACCCGACCGCCGCCTTCTTCTGGCGGTGTTTCGCGCGATCCACCGCCCGCAGTACTTCTTCAAGCTCGTCTGCGTCGGGAAGTCGTAGCAGGGTCAGCCTGTCGGCCAGATCCACATCTCCCAACGTCTCGATGAAATGATCCACGTGTTCCCGCAGTACCTTGGATCCCCCATCCTTGATCTTCAACTTGGCCCGTAGACCGGCCACATTTAGTCGATGTAGGTATTCCAACGGGGATTCATCCGATCTGCGGCGAGCGTGGTAGTATTGTCGTGCCACCGACACTCCTAATCCACAGTACTGGGTCTGGAAACTGCGCAGCAAATCTGGCCACTTGTTCCTGGTTGATCTGCCCAGCTGCCGATACCAGTTCCTGGCTGGCCCCGCTAGCAGATCCGCAAAGGTCAGACACTTCTCAGCATCCGACGCTTGATCTCTCATGAGGGCCGACTTGACTTTGCTGATCCATGTTCTCGCTCGGTCCTCATCTTGATCCTTGCCCGTGAACTCCTTCAAGTCCGATATAGCTGAGATCCGTACCCTCTGGATCATGGACGATCCACCTGCCCCGGCTGTGGCCGTTGCTACCACGGCTGCCGAAGTGGATGGGCCATCCAGATCGTCTGGGTCGAACTCATCATGGGAGTTGTCCCCCTCTACTGACTCCATCTCCACGTCCCGTGCTCCATGTTCGTGGAGCACTTGCACTTGTGGCACGGGCGCTCTCATACCCTGTTCGGCTAGGAAACGACTCATCGCAGCTTCGAAGTGCCGCTGCAGGGTGCCCGAGGAAGTGTCGGAAGAGCCTGTGGCCGTCTGGTCCACTGGCGGGACTGGATCCGTGAGGCGATTACCTCGAGCCTGATCTGACGATAATCCCACCGGCTTCTTGCCGGATCTGGCTCGATCCTGGCCGGATTGTGTCAAATCACGCGTAGGGCGTACTGGATCCCGAGCTTTCACGTTCACCGGGGCTTCCTGTCCTCGGATCCTCGCCCGCGCTTCCAGCATGGATGCCCCGGAGGGTCCTAAAGTCATGCGTCGTGGTTCAGACGACGTGTCTGACTCATCCTCAGCGGCGGATTCGTAGTTTGAGGACGCAGCTTGGCTGATCCTCGGCGACGACACTGGATCCATAGTGCGCGACCTTTCTCCGGTGATGGACTTAACTCTGGCAAAGAGGTCCCGCGTCGCGGATACTATGAGATCCAGGTCTAGCTCGAAGATATCCTCTGCTTCGAACACACCAGCTACGATGCCTGACTCCGTAAGCAAACGTAATAGATCTTTGACTGCCACCAACTTGTTCGCCGTTTTCGTTGGTGCTCTCACCGGTTCCCTTGGATCTTCGATCTGTCGTGGATTCAGGATCTGCATGACAGGATCTTGATGCAGGAAGTCGCGTAAAGCTTGGTGGCGATACACAAACTCGAGATCCTTGTCGGACCAGCTTGACCTGGATCCAGCTTGGTCTTCTTCCGACTCTGGAGCTTGCATCTTCTTCCGCGTAGTCTTACTCGTTTTCGTCTTCTTTCTTGTTTCTTCGACTAGCAGGCTTGGGTTTAGGTACGGTGTTGGCTTAACCGGTGAATCTGCAAATGCATACCGTTTCGCCTTCACTTTCCCTTGTTTTGTTAGCGGATCTTGACTTGCGTCAAGATCCGCAGGGGTCCCCGAGGGGACCTGGGGAGGATAGAGAGGTTTCTCTTCTAGATCCGGATCCGGATCCACCTCTCTTCCGTCGACAGAGTTCCTCCCAAAACTCCATCGATCCGCGGATCTTGTTTCATTCAGCAGCGTCTTCGTCGATCCGACCTCCGACGACGCCTCTTCCCCTGGCTCAATCTTCACTTGAGCATCTTCTTGGGACTCACGGTGAAATCCCGAGTCACCAAAAGATCCGGGCACGCGCACCATTGTGGTGTAGCGGGATCAGCAAAATCTGCGAGATTGCCAGATCCAACTTACCAACTGCGCCCAGACACCGACTAACGGAGGGGGTCCCCCGATGATCCGTGTTCTGCTGAACTTTCCTCACCTTGTGTACCCGTCGGTAGGGCGGGATCTGCTCTCTCGGTAACTTCCGAAGAGTTCAAGTGGTGAAGCTTGAGTGTCTTGGCGAGACGTGGGGATGGGGTGGAGCAGCAGTGGAAAATCTTCACTCTGCGTCCGTGGATTGTTCCGAATCCTAAGCGAATATTCGAGCTTATGGATCCGGGGCCTAGATCGTGGTTCTGGCCGTAGGGTTGCCTTGCGGGTGTATTCCCTTGCCTTTGTGTTGTCCTTTAAGTCGTACTTGCCGCCTCCTGTGACGGGATCTTGAAAGTTGAGAGCCTCTAGGGTGTAACCGACCAAGTAGTAAATTCGGTTAACCTGTCGGATCTGCACGAGTAAAGGAAAAGCTCACTAGGTTGTAGGATCTGGCCAATGTATTATCCAGTTATCACTACCAACACTAGATTCGCAATTCCCAACCTTCTCGGAGCTCGTACGGCCAATGTAGTTCCGGTTCTTGAGGGCAGGAAGGCACTTGCGTGATACTGTGCAAATTGAGTTCTGTATTGATATTTAAGCCTATACCTGCCTGGGTTTCTACCTTCTATGTCTTTCATCTGCTAAATCCCTTACCAGGCTCGGCTGCATGTCCCTTCTTCCCTTGACCCATCATCCCAGCTGTGTTATCTTCAGATCCACCGGATATATGACGTAATCATCATGGTCACCCTATTATGGGTACACTCATCCGGATCCAGGTCGCTTGGATCCACCTCACTGTAATGGTACACTCGCCGTGGATCCGAGCTCTCCAATCATCCAACATCATCTCGCAACCGTCTGTGATCTCCGTTGTCCCACGAAAGTTCGAGATCCACTGTATCCCTCATCCCTATACCCTGGATCCAGGTCCCTCCAGGCGGGATCCTCCCTCCTTGGATACGAACTCAGAAGTATGGGATTCGGGGTACCTCGCGGTGGATCTTGACTCTTCATTAGCCGTGGCTACTAGATCCACCGTCAGAGGGCACCGACCATCCTTCCTTCATAGGATCCACACTCGATCCACTCTTGTATAGTATATCCCATATCCATCTTAGTGAATCCAGGTAAGGGTGGATCCGAGGTAAGTCTTGGTGGATCTTGCCTTCTCGTACATCGCTCATATCAGATCCATCGTCATTCCATACGGGGTGCTGCTCGCCATGGCTAATCCACCACAGGCAACTTGCACCCGTGCCAAACAACCCAAATCCTCTATAATCACTTGAAATTGTCACTGATTCGGGATAGTGACCCCGCGTCAGGACCATTCTCTTATTTCTGAGAAAGCACTTCACCACACGATCATGGAGTATGCAATGCCGCTAGTCGACGACCTGTTAGCAGATCTCGAGCGCTACCTATGGTTCTGCTCGCTGGATGCGGCAAGCGGCTTCTGGGCGGTCATGATAACCTTACGAGCGCGTAAAGTGTCGGCGTTCGTCTGCGCACTCGGACATTTCGAGTGGTTACGCATGCCCTTCGGGTTAAAGAACGCGCCGATGATCTACCAGCGGATGATTGACAACGCACTCTGGGAGTTCGTTCAACCTAAAGGAGGTGGTTTGAATACTCGGAGAGGATGCGTTTAGCTGAAGAACAGGCCAAGGAACGTCGTGGGCCAAGCGCCGAGGGTTCGTCTCAAACGAAGTTCGCGGCAGACCGCGAAGCACCGGTAGAGACCGACCCTGTACTACAACTCGTCAACAGCCCCGTCGCTGACATGTTTACGAACGGGGAACCAGACGAATCATCGCTGGTACCTGTATTTGGCCGACGGTCGTTTGTGGATGATATTTGCTTCGGTGGCGAGGATTTCGACAGCTGCCTGGCGACGCTGGACCGATTGCTGGCGAGGTTTGCACAGTGTCGGATCAGCATTAGCTTCACCAAGAGCATCTTCTGCCAACCCAAGGTGGACTTTCTGTCGCATAAAATTTCGCCAGAAGGCATCAGGGCTGACCCCAAGAAGCTTGCGGCCATCACCGAGCTTTCGTTTCCAACGAGCAAGAAGGGCATGCAGTCGTTTCTTGGAGCGGTTAATTACTACAGCCGCTTCATTCAAGACTTCGCGGTCTACGGTGCGGCGCTGTACCAGCTCAAGGATGAAGACTTTGTCGTTGAAGGTGGCCTTTCTGTGGCACGTCGTTCCTTCGAAAAATTGAAGACGAGTGTTTCACATTCACCCATCGTCAGGCACTTCGATCGTTTGAAAGAAGTTCACGTCATGCTCTTTGCGAATGAATGGGCGTTGAGCACTACGCTAATGCAAGAACATGAAGGCAAGTTACACCCCGTACGGTTCCTCGGTCGGGTGCTCAAGGAGGCCGAGATGAATTATCATCCTGCGGGGAAGGAAGTTTTGGCGTTACTTCTGCTGTTGAAGATCTGTTACGTCCAGCTGGCAGGAAAGACGCTACATGTCTATACACGATTCTCGACGTTAGAGTGGGTGCATAAGTCGAAGTCTCTCTTCGGACGCGCGGTCCAGTTCGCAGTGCTGCTATCGCAGTGGCACCTGAAGGTGCAGCGCGTGAAGGAGAAGGATATCGCCTTCGCGCAGCTACTGCAGTCAAGCATCACGAGCTTCGTCGACCTGGAAGACTCGCTCGCGCCGGTGGCACCTCCAAACAAGGGTTCCCCGACTATTCGAATGGACCCCGCGTTGCTGTACGCCAGGCTTTCCCGTAATTACAGCGGATTCGTCATGTCTTTTGACGGATCAGCGAAGACAGAGAAGTACGGTGGCTACGGAAGTTGTTCATGGGTGCTGTGGAGCCTTCCTGAGTGGAAGGTAGTGATTGCTGCAAACGCTTACCTCTCGGCCACCACGGTGAGTGAGGCAGAGTATACAGGTATGATAAACGGTGTCAAGGCTGCTATTGCGCACGGTGCCAAGGATTTAGTCATCGTTGGTGACTCCAGGCTCGCGATTCAACAAGCACTAGGGGTGATCGCATGCAGGAAGGAAACTTTGCTAGCGCTGCTGAATACTCACAAGGAACTCACGGCCAAGCTTCGATCAGTTAAATATCTTCACGTTGTACGAGAATACAACGCTGCCGCGGATTCGTTAGCCACTGAAGCGCTGGAATCGAAGGTCAGTCGGGTCATCTTGGCTGAAACTCGCAAGTCGGAATTGGCATCGCTGAATCGCATCCAGGAAATGATCTACGAACCGGATGAAGACTCGGTAGATGTTTCGTCACGTGGAGCAGAGCGTCAAGTACATGTACTGTCAGGCAGCGAATCTTCAAAGTGGAAAACGCTCGAAATTTTCGTGGTTGATTACAGCTCACCAAAGTGCGATTATGGTAATATGGCAGTGATGACTCGGCGACAGACGAAAGCCAAGAAACGCGTCAGGTTTGCAGATGAACACTCGGAGGATGTCTCAAAAGCTCAAGAACAGCATGAAGAACGACGAGAGACGTCCACCGAAGATTCATTCGGGAAGATTTGCCAGACCATCCTCACAAGACTGTACCAGCGGCATTTCCCGATGCGAAAGATGTTGACCCGGTAGCGATACAGCGGGAACGACGCAGACGGATACAGGTGGCACAAGACGAGCAGAAGTGGCTTAAGAGCAGAAGTGGTTTAACATCAAGAAGGTGCTTCAGGGCCAAGCACAAGAGCTGAGTTACAAAGAAGCTCGAAATGCCTGGAAATACGCTGACCGGTTCGTGTTATCAGAAGACGGCGTGCTTCACTATCTTGGATTGAATCGTCGGTACGACCACGGTTGGCAAGAGGAGACCAAGCTGCGGCTTGTGGTACCAACAACGATGATTCAAGAGGTCTTGCAGAACTGTCACGACTCGCAAGAAGGAGGACATCAAGGTGTGGTGAGAACGTTCCATCGCGTTAAGTCCGATTATTATTGGATCGGCTTGTACGCTGACGTGGAGAAGCATGTGAAGTCATGTCCAGATTGCAGCTCGAGTAAAAGCTGTCCGCAGCTTCGCCTGGCAACGTACTAGCCGAACGACCTTTCCAGATCGTCTCGATGGATTTTGTGATCCCACTACCGAAATCTCGCAGGGGCAACACGGCGTTGCTCCTATTTCAGTGCTCGTTTACGGGATTCGTTATTGCCAAGGCTATGTCAGATACAACTGCACTGAGTGTTGCCCAAGTGTTCGAAGAATGTGTGTACCGACGATTCGGAGCCCCATTATTAATAAGGCACGACCGCGACCCACGATTCATGAGCGAGGTTTTCCAAACATTTGCAGAGATTATGCAGTCAAGATCACGAGCGACTTTGAGCTATCGGCCACAGGCTAATGAACAGCAGGAACGCTCGGTGAAGTCGGTGATGGTTAGCGTACGGGTGTACGCGGAAGACCCTCTACAGCAAGATTGGGACGAAATCGCGGAGAAGCTGGTATTTGCTATTAATACTTCTCAAGACACTACAAGGAAGGAAACGCCGTTCTACCTCGTTCATGGTTGGGATGCTCAGTCGACGTTGCGAGCAATGTCGTCATCACTCAAACGAGGACTCGGCAAGCAGTCTGACGCACTGGCGTGGCGGCGCGAGATCAATCGACAACATGAGGTCGCCCTCACTATGGCCACAGATTATCAGGCTGTAGAAAAGGAGCAAAGGGCTAAAAAGCATAATGAGGCCCTGAGTCGACTGGAAAAAGCTGCTGTACCTCAACCAAGTGGAAACGAACACTCGGCGGGCCCTCCAGAAGCTTCGGAAGAGATGGAAGATCCTGCAAGAGCTCCACCGAGATCTCTTTTTGAGATTGGGAGCCGGGCGTGGTTGTACATGGAACGCGTCAAACCGGGCTTGACGAAGAAATTAGCTCACCGATGGCATGGACCTTTTCGAATCAAGCGCAAGGTGGAAGAGTTTGCGTACGAGCTGGAACTGCCTGACCGAAGTGGGTATCGCTTTTATCCAGTAGTGCATGTGTCGAGACTCAAGGCTGTCAACGAGTTCAACAGTCGACCGAGCACTCGGTTGGTACTAGACGCGACTAATGAAGCAAGACTCGACTTCGATGAGGAACTGTTGCCTGAGGACAGCTGGGAACCAGATCCAGTTGCCGGTGAATATGAAGTCGAGGCCATCCTCGACGACAGAACACCACTGACGACGAGCACGGAGCGTGCTGTACGCGAGCTCAAAGTCAAGTGGGTGGGCTATGAAGATCGAACTTGGGAACCATCATCCAACTTGTCATGTGGAGGTCTGCTGTACGACTATTTGCGAGCCAAGAAGAGCGAGAATCGGCTGCAGATGGCGCAAGTGGCGGACAAAGACTAGCGTGACTGGATCACGTGTGAACTGTCCACAGGGCGATGCAGCCTGTGGTAACAGACGAAAAACGTTACTGCAACAACAAATTGTATATGCATTTGAAGAACAACATGAACATGATTACGCTGTGGAAGTGGATTAAGAATAAGAAAACATGAATGCCGACCGGAGAGCAACCACTGAAAACGAAGTCACGCGGGACACCTCAACAGTTAGCTGAGATGCTGGAGAACGTCGTAGAACGTGCAGCGAGGATTCAAATCGATTCCAAGTGTCTGGCCGCGGTGGCCAAGAGTGTCAACGAAGCCGAGTCACCACTCTCCTTCTCCTCTTCATCAAGAACCGGAGCCTCGGCAGCTGGAGCTGAAGCCGGACCCTGCGAATCCTCGGTACCAGCTTCAACAGGAGCAGCAGCCAGAGCGGGACGTGGAGTACCCGGTGGCGAGTCAAACAACGAACGCCAGGTCGGAATAAGTTCGGTAGAATCCAGAGACGGGTCAACAATCACGCTTCGGTACACATTCACGAAACGCGTACCACGAGGATTGAAGAGCTCCGGATTACGCTGGCACGGGAAGTACGTAGTGTTGTACGGGTGCTGATGCGGCGCATTCATCCATCCAGTACGCCATGGCTGACGAGCGTCGAGAGCCGGAACTTCGGAAAGCCAGTCAGATGTCCGAGGTGCGAATGACCAGTTTTCAATGGGGAACCACGGCTTCGACGGCTCCAAGAGCAACTCGGGACGAATGAACGACGCGCCAGAAGTACCAGAGGAAACCGAGTCACGACTCCACGCCATGTACTGCTCACGGTACTTGCTACGAAGACGATCGGCACGACGATCGCGCTCACTGAAGAGCTTCTTCAACACAGCTCTCAGTTCCTTCAAGCGTTCCTTGTCGTGGCCAGCCTTTTTAGCTTCTTCAGCGAGACCTCGTTCAATACCAGCTAACGGAAGCCAGTGGAGACGCTCCCACAATGCGAACCCGAGGTCACCTTGCTTACCGCCGTCACCCCGAAGGTTCGCCCAGATCATCTTGAGACGGGTCTCAATCGGAGCACGCTTGGAGATGGGGACGCTTGGGTTGAAGTCAACAGTGTCGAAGAGACAAGCTTGAAGAGGATAGAGCTGCCGAAGCTGCTGGTACGGGTGATCAGGATGCGAGTAGTCAAAGAACGCTTGGAGACCCTCCAACGTTGTACGCACGGTCACCTCACCAGCTGGTTCGGGAAGCGTTGAGCTCAAGAGTCGCTCGAAACACTTCTTGGCGCCTGCATCGGTAATTCCATGTCCACATACGGAAGAACCCACGGTGGCAGGGTGGACGAAGCCGGCACCGTAGGGCGAGTACCAGACAACACTCGGTGAGGCAACGGCTCAACCGACGGTGCACCACCACGACGCGGCACCGAAGTGTAGGTTGCCGTAATCATGCGTCCAGGTCCAGCATCGAGAGTCCAAATAGGCGGACGAGGATACACTGGAACAGGAGGAGAAGATGCTGGTGCCGGGGGACTTGCTGGTGGCAAAGGAGGCGGACCGGCAACGATGATTGGGGAAGTCATCATCGGCGAAGGATTTGGCCGAGGTGGAGTCGGAGGACGAGCTGGACCAAGATTGCTCCAATTTCTCTCGGAATCTTCAATATCTTCGTCATCGAGTGCGCTTGAATGATCGGTAGGTGGCGGAACATCATCGCCACCACTGGGAGCATCAGGAGAATCATCCACCGAAGGTTCGTTGCCATCCACGTCATCTCCACGATCGTCATCAGCATGTCCATCGTCATCAATCTCCATCGAAACGTCGGGCGAAGACACGCTTGGTAAAACAGCCGTCGGAACAGTTGGAGCCGGCTTCGAAGACACGGAGGCTAGTGGAGCAGCTTCAACAGGGGCAGACCCTGCTGTAGAAGCCACACCCGAGACTTCACCTGCCTTGGACGTCACGGCAGACGCCGAAGCAGACTTGCCTTGTGGGACAGTTTGGTCCGACTCTTCACCTTCGTCACTTGAGCCAAACATTAGCCGCATTTGCTCGGCCTCGCGCAGAGCTTCTTCAGCAGCACGTATGTCGGCTGGAGAAGGTGAAATCGTTGAAGCTGGTGGATCGGCCACATCGGGTGGACCCTGAGGCGGAGGCGAAGGCGCGTCAGGAGAATCGGGAACATCGTCGTGATTCCCAGGGGTCACATCTTTACCCGAAGGCTCTGTAGCAGTTTCTCGAACCGAAGGGACGCTACTTGAATCAGCAGTCCCCATGTCCACGTCACTCTGGTCGCCACTGAGGTCGACCACGGCGGGAGTCGAGGAAGACGCCGGTGTAGGAGGTGGCGACCATGAACTTGGAGAAGACGGTACAGACTGGGACCGAGTCTTCATATGACGTCGGGGCGACTTAGCAGGAGAATGAGGGCGAGATTTCTTGCGCTTCTTCAGGGTCGCCTTCTTATACGCCTTCGGGCCGAACAGCGATCTACGAGCAGACTTGGGCGTTGAAGTATCGGCAGGTGGCGCATCACCGAGACCGGCAGCTGCCATCGAAGTACTGGCCTTGTCCGTTGGGATTGGAGCCTTGTCTTCGTCAGAGTCTTCCGACTCGTCGTCTGAATCCTCGCCATCTGGTCTAAGACGCTTATGGGACTTCCCATGGGCCGCTTGGTGAGCGGCCTTGGCCAAGGCTGCAGGAAGGGCTTGAGGATCGTCCGAAGACGCGGTGGCAGACTGGATGCGCCGCAAAGCAACTAACGTTTCCTGATCCAAGTCCAGCGCGTCCAGGTCCAGCTCACCCGCAGTCAGACCTATCACGAAGGATTGTGAACGAACGTTAGTTGCTGAGCACACGGTGGAAGGAGCGACATTAAAGAGCGTACCTTCAACAGCCAGACGAAGTACCTCGGGATCCATCCCTGCCAGACTCACGTGTGCACGGAGGGTACGATTCGCTTGGAGGAGGCGAGTGTTACGGTCTTGCTGGTTCTCGAGGACCTTAAGCGTGTCGTTATCAACGTACTTGCCTTGGGCAAGCTTTACCAGAAGGAGGTGAAGCTTCCGAGTCTGCTCGGTATTCGCTCCAATAGAAGACTTGTACACCTCGCGTTCGCGAGCCAGCTTCTTTTGCAAAGTGCTGATGAAGACGTCCCGAGCTTGGACCTCGCAGTGAAGACGATTCAAATCCTCTGCGTGTCGCTCCATAGTGGCTTGAGCACTTGCGAGCATGGCGTCGTTCTTGGCGTTCGACTCGCGGAGAATCTTGACGTTGTGATGTAAGGCTTCAATCTCAGCGTTGGCAGCCTTGAGGAATGTCTCCGCGTTCTCACGAGCCATGATGTGGGGTGCCACCGAACGTACGGCGGCAGCAGCCTCAGACTGAGCAAACCGCAACTGACGCTCCAAGTCGGCAGCTCGTTCGGGTAATGCCGACAGCGCGTCAGGAACAGGTTGTATCGCAGCGAGGACATCATCGAAACCAACGGCAGTCTCGAGGCGACGCTGAGTGTGTGTATCGCCGTGGAGAGGAGGCGCAACGCTGAGCTGCACTTGGTGACGAGCCATTGCAGTCAAGTACGGGATTATCGAGGTCATCATGTGATCGACCGATGCCTCCGTACTTTCAGCCAGCAGGGCGCGCAGCGAATCTTCGGTGAGTGGTGGCGGACCACCAGCGGGGGCAGGAGGAGCAGCAGGAGCCATCTCCGCGGATTCAGCGACGACGGGGAGTGCTGCAGGAGCTACCGCAGGGAGTGAAGAGTCCGGGGCAGCGGGCGCCGGAGGACCGGTTGATGACGCTGCTGTCGGAGGAAGTGCAGCAGACTGAGGGGCGTTCGAACCCTCGGCCTTGCCCTCCTGAGAAACAAGTCCAGTAATGCGAGGTGATGAGCAAGGTGCCGATGATTCAAGAGAAGGATGAGCTGACGTACCTCCAGCTGTTCACGTTCGCGACGTCTACGAGGATTGAGACGCTGAAAAGCGTCGGACACGGCTCGATTCAGACGCTTGGACATACGGTGGCGAGATGGTGAATTGAAGAATGAAGAAATGTAACAACGGGCACCAGTAGCGTGGCTTCCATTGCGACAGGGGCAGTTGTGGTGTAGTGATTTCTCCGTAGTTGCGGATTATCACCCGTCGACAAAGACGTGGCAACGCCCAAGATGTTCAAGCGACGAACCCTCGGTCATGTGATGTACGGTGACGCCAAGGTGCAAGGGACTCGACGGCGTCACTTCCGAACCCTCAACGGATATTGGATACGGTCCATATGTCACTGAATCCAGGCTGTCTTTAGTATTAGTAATGGACTGGCCAGATTCGCATTCAGCGGGCCATCTACGGTACGAACCCTCAGCGACGGTTGGGATGAGTTCGCGGAAGACTCAGCGACCCTTGGAAGGCACGTTCACCGTCTGGGACAGGGCGCGGACCGTTAAAGATGCTCATGCGACGGTGCAGACGACGCTTGGCATGCAAGAAGATCCATAACGGATCATTGTTCACTTGATATTTGTATACTCGATTAGGACTTCTTATTAGCAATAGACCCGAAAGGGTAAGCTTAAATACAGAACAGAATTTCCACTCAAGCACACAGAGCGACGTCCGGCTTCAAGGTAAGCGTCAGGTCAAGCTTGTTTGAGTGTGTTATGCCTGTCGGCGAACTCGAAGCTCTGTAGCGAGGATTCATCCGGCAAGGCCAAGAGACTGTGTATTTTGGCCGATTACTATCGGGAGGGTTATACGTGACGGCTTCTTGTTGCCTATTTGCACGACTGGGAGTGCTTGAATTGCCTCCCTTTTATTTCTTCCAGCCGAGTGTTGAACACTCGGTGATCTCGTAAAAGGCTTACCCGTGCCTGGTACGCTTCCGCTGTTGGGACCACGAGGATTCAAAACACCTGCTAGCTTTGCTCGTGCTAGTAGCGTGTTCTTATTTTTACTGGCTGGCCTATATAAGTAGTTTACAAGGTCCAGTTTGTCCCAGTGCAAGGGCAGAACTGGGGTCTTCAGGTCCGCCCGAACGATCGTTTACTATCCTAGTAGACGTATTGTTGTGGGAACATCCTAACTACATTTGTAGCTAGAGTTCACGTGGGATTTCCAACACCACACTCACATCTTCTCCGGCGTTAGTAGACGCCATTTCGTCCGCCCTTCTTACGCTCTCCGCGAGTCTTCACTTGAAACAAGACCTTCTCCAGCAAGCAGACTACCCTGGTTCTCCACCAGATGTCGTATACCTCCTCTTCCTTCAAGGGTCGGGTAGTCCGCGGCTGTTCAGAGAGTACGGTCTTGTTCAGTGGCTGAGGAACGGTAGATAGGAGCACTAGTAAGTTAGAAATAGAAGATTGTTCATTGGCTTGGCTTCCTCTTGAGTAGAAGGAGGGAAATATAAGACTGAGAGCTAGCTGGAAGAGAGGTCTAACACCTTCTCGACCTTACATACACTACACTACTTCTTATACTAAAAAGAAGAATTCACTTCGTTTGTCGCCAGTCCTCGGGGGACAACGGGGAGCTCTGGGAGGGGGCTTGATGACGCGAGGTGCTTTGGTCCCACGTTGACAGGACATCGGCGTTCTGAGATCTCCTTATAGGACCACCCTAACGGGCTCGGTCAGGGGCACGTGCGTTGTCGGGTTCAACGGGAACCATCCTGACGGGACGGCCGGACGAGAAGTAATTACAGAGCCTCGAGTCAATCCGTCGGGAGGCAGAGCTCCTGGAATGACCCCTCCGTTCCCGGGTACGGGACAGCATATAGAATTATGATGGTTTTCCATTGTTGTAGAATTAGTAGACGAATCCCCTTGGGCTGGTAGATTTTTAATACCTTACCAATCATGCTTGGCCCCCTCTCAAAACCTATTTTTCCGTCGCGTATTATCTTACAAAAATTAAGTGCCGTATCTTTCAGGATTAAAATATTCTAGATTATCCTCATTTTGTACCGAAATAGTGTGGTGCACAAATATGACCAGTGGCAGCAGCAACGTGCGAAAACGACTGAAGCTGCTCATTTGTGACCGTCGACGATCGGTCCCTACTGCTACGTAGTTCTTTATTCAAATAGTTTTAAAAGCTATACTTTTTAAAAAATGAAACATCTTGCATATCTAATATAATCATAAAAGTAAAGTATGGAATGTTGCTTCTACTATTTTTTTGTTTATAGACGTAGCCGAGCGAATCATTTTACAGCCGCAGCTTCAAAGGCGCTTCATTGTACATGTATATTAGTGCGGTAAGTTTGGGGCGTCCAAGTTCTCATCGTGGTATGGGTACCGGAGTCACTGCGATGTTTATACTGTAGGCTTAGGATCAAAGAGACATCTAGTCGTCGTTAATGACCAAATAGAATCGTCTGCATCTCTTTGTCTATCTTGTGGATTTCCCCCGGCTGTTCATAGAACTGTCACTGTTTTTCACTTGTTCTCGATAGCCATCGCATTGTCGAGACCCGAAACGCACTTAAACGGGGTGTGCTTACATCATGTAATATGATTGTCACGCACTGGCTACACCCTTCACGATATTCCTCTCAGGGACACCGTAAGTTTCCAGTCATCAAGCGTCTGTGCCGCGCGTTGGTCAGTGGCGCCTGCTACTATTAATAAACCCCGCGAAAGAATGAGTTGGGCGCCACGAACCTGTGAACCAATCGTGCTGAACGTGAACGCCTTCGACGGCGCTGAGATCTTTGAGAGCGAGTTGCTGGCGACCGGCGTACAGTCCGCCAAGTGTAGCATCGAGACGACGGCGGCCTCTGGGCCCACGCCCCCCGCGTCCCAGTCCTCGGCGGCCTCGCCGATGATGCGGCTCACGGCGTCGCTTAATGACGAGCAGCGTCGCTCGAGACACAACGCTAACGAGAGACGTCGCACGAACGCGCTTAAGGTGAGTGAAGTGGTCCCAACGCTCTTACTTGTATGACCCCTCCACGTGCTCATATGCCATGATCGTTATGATAACCTCAGACGCGGATATTGCAGATGCGCGAAGAAATGGAGGCGCTGGAGCGGCAGCGCGCGAGACTCAGACTCGAATCGTTGTCGCCGGCGCTTATAGACACCATCGCTTTGATTGACCAACTCCGTCAGGAGCAGAAGGAGCTGCGTAAGAAACTGCACTCTTATGATATGCAGAACAGTACGTACCAGACTCTCCTGTCCGAATACGGAGCCTCTTCGTCGACGTCCGGGATCTCGGGCTCTCACTACGACGCTGAAGACGTGGACTCGAATGAGGACCGACTGGTGGAAGCGCCCATCTTCCAACGTGTGCTGTTTCGCCGCCCCTTGTCACTTGATGTCGTTATGGCGTGCGTCAAAGAAAGCTACGAAAGTATCATGGCCTTCCGTGCCGAGCGCGATTTCGAATCACTGGACACGGAGGTGTTAGGCTGGAGCGACAAGCGCATTCTGAACGCCAGCTCACTGCGGTTCATGCTCTCGCAACAATTCGAGCATGTCCCGCCGTCTGAGCTGGTGTACAAGACGTGGAACTTACTCACAGACTTTAAACTTTACCGTCACATGCAACCGCATACGGTGGCGCTGGAGATACTGCAGCGCGTGACGGAGGACTGCGCGATCGTTCGACTTAGTGTAAGCAACGGCAACAAAGTGCACCACTCGATTTTGCTGATTGCGCGTGGTCAAATCGACGGCGGATACCTCATCACATACCGCTCCATTCCGCTGTCCGAGGGCCAGCGGCAATTCGCTGCGATGGAGAGTAACTACGTGAACCTCTTCAACTGGTACACGTTCCTAGAGAAGACGACGCTCAAGGGTGACCCAGCTTGTGAGGTAACCTTCGGTGGCTGTGTGGAGAACCAGTCGATGGTGTATCTTCGCTATCTCATGATGGAGGTGGTGGCGGGTGTCGTGCGCTGGCAGACAGCAGTGGGGCACAACAAGTCCCGACTGACATACGGCTAAAGTGGCGCCAACGACGGATGAGAGGGCACGTGTAGTGATGTAAGTCGCCCGAGACACCCTGTAGCAGTATTTAAATTTTCCCGCGCAATAAGACTTAATAAAATGTCGGTAGAGCATCTTGAACTTCAAAATTCAAGCTTGAAGTGGCGGTAAGATTTTTCTTACCGTATGATTGGTAGATAATTGCGAGATGGCACTTCGTTGTCCTGTCCTTTATTAACCAATAGAATGTGCAAGATCCTTCAGAAATCGTGCTCCCCCAAAACGCTTACGAGCACTTAACCTCAGGAGCAGTGCAGGTGTTTTTGCTCCCCCAATTTGATTATAGTGCAGGTTCCACGTTTTGCTCGACCACCCGGATCGAATGAACACCACAGGTCCCCAGTTGACTGCTTGCTACAAATTTTGTTTGAAAAAAGTAAAAATAAAACATGGTACCGTAAGCATGCGGCATCTCCAACGTGGCATTCCTATAAGTCGATCGCGCTGTCGTCCTCGGACAGCAGGAACTCAACGTCAAGTGAGTTCTCAGCCAGGTCTCCAGGCGACGTTCGCACGGCGAGATCGTTGAGTGACGCCTGGTTGGGAGGCGACATGAGATAGAGCACAGTCTCGTAGTCCCCTGCAATCGGTAGCAGCGCGTTCGTTAAGTCGAGATCGCACATGTACTTGATGATCCTTTTATTGGAGGCGAAGAAGAAAGTGTCGCGAATCGGGTAGCAGATCTCTTGGCCAAGCAACTTGTTGCACAGGAGCTGATTGCCCAAAACGTGCGGGAACAGCTGCTCGATGGTCTTCTGCGAAACGCGTACCCGAAGATTCGCCTTGGTGGTCACAGCTAAAGTGTCCTCTGTATCCACGACACCGATGTCCACGAGCTCAAAGCTGAGCGAGTCGTGCCACGCAGCCCAAGCCGTCCAGCCGTTGAGTAGCGTACTCGCGCCCAGCACAAAGCGGCCGCACCAGTCGAAAACCTCAACGTACTGGTCCATGATACAGTTGAGAAACTCACACTGCGCATCGGGGGTGGGCTGGTAGGCCACAGCGAGTGCCCTTTTCTTTCCGGCGATAGCGGCTTCCACGGTCGCCGCGGGCATGCCGTGCCTGAATACGGTCATGTACTCACGCACGATCTTGGCGAGTGATCCGGAGACGGAGCCGCGTAACTGTAGGCATTGTTCGTTGCGCAAGTTACGCAGGATCTCAAGGTCGCACACCTCCGTACGCAGTGCACGTACGACCGCCTGCAGATTCTCTGAGTACAGTTTCTGTCGTTCGCGGCATTGGCGGCTGCGCTCCGTCGACAGTGCGCGGACCTTGCCGGTTTTCTTCTTCTTGGCGGCGTCGGGTTGCTTCATCTTCTTGGTGGGCGCCCGCTTTTCGGGCCTCATGGTGGCGGTCACCAAGAGACGCGCGTCGTCTTCGTTGCTCGTGATACTTTGCATGAGTTTCGCTCGACGTGGTGCCAGCAACGACCGATGAGTCTTACGGCAGATGTTCGAAAGGCGCAGTTGGGCTGAGTTCGCAATTGGCAAAATGAGCAGCGCTTGGTGCTGCAACGGCGGTGGCGTAAACCCGTTGCTTGCAACGCTCCGGCGGGTTCTAAACTCTGCCGTTCGCAGGTGATCTGGTTTCTGCTTACATGAACTATTAATACTGTACAGGAGTGATACTGTATTCATACATGTAGACCGCGGAAGTGACTCCACCGAGAAGGGCGAACACTCCGCCCGTCTTCGCAAACGAATGAGCAGCGCACCGGCTCCTCTATGCTGGAAAGACGAGGCGAAATGAACACGAATCATGTGACTGCAAGTGAGTCGCAAGTGCTTGAGGATGCAGCGTGGTCGCAGCAGTTGAGCAAGCACTGCACTGCACTGCACTGCACTGCACTGCACCGCACCGTGCAGTGCACCGTGCACGTGTACTGCACGTGGTTTAACTCCTTGAACTCCAAGTTGGAGCTCTCCCACCGAAATCCCGAAGCTCTAAGAAAAACAATGATGAATGAACGTCATGACTTGGCATTGCACCGTCGAGATGATTGATTTGTCAGACGTAGCAAATCGTAATCGAGCAGGCACGGTGCAAGTGCTCTGGGCCAGTATGTTGGCAGACTGCCAACAGCATTGGGGTGCAACTTGCACCGTAAGCTTGGCAAGCTCCGATACGGGGCTTAGCTGCCCCGTATCCATATCGGGTCTGACTCCAACAGGATTGGTGCGGAAACAATCTGCCGGAATACGCTTCATATTAGAATGCACTTTAATTGGTCAAATATGTAGCCAATAGAAAATGTTCAAATATCCTACTTCTTAACCCCTTGCCCGCGGAGGGGTGACATGGACGGGTTACTAAATGGACTTATGCTGTTCTGAACAGCAAAAGGATTTGTATCGAATAAATATATACTTTAGGCAAGTACAAAAATGTATTTTTTGTATGTATTACCGGGGAGCTAAGCTCCCCGGTAATAGTTCCCGCAAAGAGTATGCGCTATGCGACAAATACATTTAAACCAATCACACCCGTCCTAAAATCCTGATTTTTGTGAAATCAGTGGTCAGAGAGAATCCGCGGTCGCCATATCGCGTATTGCCAGAAGTAAACCAAGCACACGAAGCTCATCATTGGAAGCATGGTGGCACACTCGAGTGGAAGCGATATCGAACTAACCAGATGTCAATCAATGTATTGCTACCATTGCTACTGCTCCTAATCTGCTGCTACACCTCTGTCCCTAATGTGACTGTTCTTGGGGGCGAATTCCCCATTTTGCCAGACCAAATGCCAAATCTGTGAGCAAGTGAAGTTGGGGTTCTTGGGGTGGCCACGGACGCTGTTGCACAGCGTCACTAGCCCTGCGAGCACGTTGCGCAATAGTAGCTTGAAGTCCCCCTCGTTTTTTTTTCCTGCAGTTTATACACAGAGAACACCTTCCATTGACGCTGGCGTAGGTGTTGAGCACCGTTATTCACCCGCGTATACGACGTCTGAATGAGTTTATGCTGGCCTTGCATCGTAGATGGTTGCTCTGCCGGGTCGTTCTCTCCCAGAGGGACTCGCGTTTGCGTGAAGCTATCTTCGCTCTCTTCAATGAGATTTTTGTACAACTGTGACAGAAAGTCGAAGTGCGAATTCTTCTTTGGCTTAGTTCTCTCCCATCGATGGCGATAGACAATGTACGCGCTCACTAAATCCATGTCAACAAGCCCTAAGAAGAGACCTTTGTAGTATTTACGGAGCCTGTAATTCAGAACAGCATAGGTTAGTCAAAATATCGACTCCACATCAGCATATCTCCATACCTTATCGCCATCTGCATCGAGTAAGCTTGAAGTCGTAGCTGATCATGTCGATCAACGCCCCCATGTAATGCTGGTATTCTGCCACTAGGCATGGGAATGGTACATCTGTGGTGAAGTGCTTTCTCAGAAATAAGAGAATGGACCTAACGCGGGGTCACTATCCCGAATCAGTGACAATTTCAAGTGATTAGAGAGGATTTGGATCGTCCGGCGCGGATGCAAGTTGCCTGTGGTGGATTAGCCATGGCGAGCAGCACCCCGTATGAAACGACGATGGATCTGGTATGAGTGATGTACGGGAAGGCAAGATCCACCAAGACTTATCTCGGATCCACCCTTACCTGGATCCACTTAGGTGGATATGGGATACGCTATGTACGGGTGGATCGAGGGTGGATCCTATGAAGGAATGGTGGTAGGTGTCATCTGAAGGTGGATCTAGCAACCACGGCTAATGAGAAGTCAAGATCCACCGCGAGGTGTCCCGGATCCCATACTTCCGAGCTCAGATCCAAGGAAGGAGGATCCCGCATAGAGTGACCTGGATCCAGGATCCAGGGATGGTGGATACAGTGGATCTCGAACTTTCGTGGAGTGATGAAGACCACAACCTGTCGTAAGACAATGTTGGGAGATTGAAGGGCCCAGATCCATGACGAGTGTACACTTGTAGTGAGGTGGATCAAGGTGGCCTGGATCCGAACAAGTGTACCCATAATGTGACGACCATAATGATTACGCCATGGATCCGGTGGATCTGATGATAATACAGCTGGGATGATGGGTCAAGGAGAAAAGAGCATGCAGCCGAGCCTGGTAGGGGATTTAGGAGGTAAAAGACATAGAAGGTAGAAATCCAGGCAGGTATAGGCTTAAGTATCAATACAGTCTTCAATTTGCACAATAACACGCAAGTGCCTTCCTGCCCTCAAGAATCGGAGCTGCATTGGCCGTACGAGCTCGGAGGAGGTTGAGAATTGCGAAACTAGTGTTGGTAGTGATAACTGGATAATACATTGGCCAGATCCTACAACCTAGTGAGCTTTTCCTATACACGTGCAGATCCGACAGGTTAACCGAATTTACTACTTGGTCGGTTACACCCTGGAAGGTCTCAACTCTCAGGATCCCGTCACAGGAGGCGGCAAGTACGACGTAAAGGAAACGCAAAGGCAAGGGACACACCCGCAAGGCAACCCTACGGCCAGATCCACGATCTAGGCCCTGGATCCGTAAGCTCGAATATTCGCTTAGCCACGGACGCAGAGTGAAGATATTACAACTGCTGCTCCACCCCATCCCCACGTCTCGCCAAGACACTCAAGCTTCACCACTTGAACTCTTCGGAAGTTACCGAGAGAGCAAGATCCCGCCCTACCGACGGGTACACAAGGTGAGGAAAGCTCAGCAGAACACGGATCATCGGGGGACCCCCTCCGTTAGTCGGTGTCTGGGCGCAGTTGGTAAGTTAGATCCAGCAATCTCGCAGATTTTGCTGATCCCTCTACACCACAATGGTGCGCGTGTTCGGATCTTTTGGTGACTCGGGATTTCACCGTGAGTCCCAAGAAGATGCTCAAGTGAAGATTGAGCCAGGGGAAGAGGCGTCGTCGGAGGTCGGATCGACGAAGGCGCTGCTGAGTGAAACAAGATCCGCGGATCGATGGAGTTTTGGGAGGAACTCTGTCGACGGAAGAGAGGTGGATCCGGATCCGGATCTTGAAGAGAAACCTCTCTATCCTCCCCAGGTCCCCTCGGGGACCCCTGCGGATCTTGACTTGCGTCAAGATCCGCTAACAAAACAAGGGAAAGTGGTGGCGAAACGGTATGCATTTGCAGATTCACCGGTTAACCCTTCCGTTACGAGAGCAAATCTTGAATGCACAGACTATTTTCACATGCTTGATATCAAGCATGTTAAAAAAAAATCTTAACGTAAAAATTGTATAGGAAAAAAAAAGATCGGTGTCTCTATATTTGTACAAGATCCTGCAATCGTACGTATTATGAACCCACATGCTTTATATCGAGCATGGTGAGTAAATTCCGTAAAGCCCATACGCGACATCATGCATGTGCAAAGGGCTCTTTTATTGGGAATGAATCGTTTTTGACGGAGTCACGTGCAGAACGGCTACGAAAGCAAATTTGTGTATTGCATCTGTTTGCTAAAAGCAAGTCATTTGGGCTATTACCTACGCAGTTTCACTGTTTCCTACTCTTGGTGCTCTCTCTTTAACGCGTCGTCATCCCCAGTTTCCGTTGTCTCGTTCTGATCACTATCAGAGTTTTCACCACCATCACTTCCCTCATTGCCGAGGCCTGCGGCCTCCTCCTCGTCTTCACCGCCCCCTCCTCTTCACGACCCTCTTGTCCTTCCGCCCGCTTTTTTTTTTTGGGGGGGGGGGGGGGGTCAGCTGGATACCGCGGCCGTGGCGCTGCTGTGGGCGCTCGCTTCCATTGCGCCAAAGTTGGTGCCAAATGGAGAAGCAAGTCTGGTTGTTATTGGGGTAATGTGCTTGGCGCACCTTGTCACACAAGTAGACACTGCATTATACGTGTTAGATAGCAGTAGTAAGAAACATAGAGCATAGAAACGTACCGTTTTGAGCCTTTACTGCAGCCAGGACAGTAGAATCGCGTCACCTGCCGCTGTGTACTGCTTGTTTCCCGTATAGTACAGACCTTGCACTGCCGTTGACGTCGCTTTCGAATTCCATTCACCTCCACCCATTCGTCGTCCATCTTTAGCTGGTGGGTGGACGGTGGAGCGTCGCCATGCAGTGGTGTAACTGGTCTAGGTGAGTAAATCTTTGGACACATACAGTACTAGTTAGCAATGAGAACAACAAGCAGAATGAGCACCTTACTTACCGTGTTTGCAAATTCGGCTGACCCCACTTGTAGTAGCTGGGCTTGCAACTGAGCGATGAAACCGGCGTGATCAGCCGGAGGATCGCCTCTCAACTTGCAGGCCTCGCGGTGCACAATATAGCAGTTGACGATAGCCATGTCAAAAAGGTCCATGGCCAAACTCTTGTAATACTTCCGAAAACGTAGAGAGAGTTGCAGCGAGTAGCGCTGGAGACGAAGTTGGTCGTGGACATCGACTTCGCCCATACACCGATGGTACGTCGCCATGGCGGCGGGGCAAGGCACCGTCTCCTTCTGTCCTAATGTACCTGGAAGGCGCCGCTCTGTTACATTGAAATAAACTACATGGTTAGAAAATAGTAGCAGTAAAAATAAACTGAATAAGTTACCACAAGAGTCCATTGCATAACTACTTCCACAAGCCAGCATGTACACGATGGTATTGTCGAACCAAACAAGAGCGGAGAGCTTCGGAACTGACTTTGACACCACAATCTGGGTTGTACCGCGAGCGATGTTTTTCGGACGCTTTTTCTTGTCCTGCTTCAGCGATGGCGGAAACCCTTTCTTGTTAGTTTGAACGGTGCCCACAGAATAGACGTTCCTCTCAAGAAGTTGTAGCGAGCTTTGTATCGATGTGTAGAACGGATCGGTTGCCACCGCGTAGAAACCCCCGTCTTTTTTAGAAGGAAGCACAGCGTTCATGTTCCGTAACGTTGCTGCTGGACCAGAGCTATCGTCCGCAGGATCCACTGCATTCTTGTCACCCCTATTTGCCCTGTTCTTCTTTCCACAGTAAAGTTCCAATCTTCACACACAGTATATCCACCATAATTCGTAATTTCACATGCGTGATATTCAGCACGGCGAGAAATTCAACATTTTAAATCCAGAATAATCCGACATGGGTCAGTTCAATACAAGCATAGCATCAAGCATGTGAGACTTTGCCATCCAAAAGAAAAACACGTCTGCATGGAAGCAGACGCTATCGCAAACAGACGTACCTGAGGCAATAAGATGTCTTCGCACAGCACGTCATGAAAAGTTCCGTCCCCCATCGGTGGGGCTTGTCTTTCATGAACTGACGCGTCGGGTTGAATTTGCTCTTCGAAGGCAGCATTGCTTCGTCGAATGACAACCACGGGGGCGTAATAAATCCACTCAGAAACGTCCTCTCCAATGTGTTCATAATTGATCGCACCTTCCAACCCTTGTCCGTCCCTGCAGCCGGCGCGTCGTTGTCCGTAAAGTGGAGAAACCGCATAATCCTATCAAACCAGTCTCGCTTCATGAATCGTCCAAACGTTCCAATCGGTACCGCGCCAACCAATGTTGTGGTCCAATGGTCAGACACTCGCCGTGAGTGCGGCTAGTGACAGTTCATCACTCGTCTCCATGTCGCTCTCGCTTGGGATCTCAGCATCCACAACATCTCCAAGATTGTCCATGTCCTCGTACCATTCTGCTGACCCAGTGTCTGAGTCATCGTAATCCGAATCCAATGCACCACCATCATAGATGTCATCATCGTGACGGGAATCTTGACGGGAATAGAGAGGAGGCGGGGTTGTGGGAACCGCAGTTGTGTGAATAACAGTAGCCATATCCAGTGACCTTGCAGAACCAACAGTAATATTCAGCATGCTGTCAGAAATAAATCTCCCACATGCTTGATATCCATCATGTGACACCGTACCTGGCAGCCGAAGATCGAGGTGGCGTTAGCGGTGAAGTCTGTTGCGCAGAGGAAGCACCTTCCGATGTCGACGTGGGTCCACGATTTGCCTGCGTTGTGTTTGTTGCACATGGCGGAGATGGCGACGTGTCACTATAGTCCAAATCGCCACCAACAGACGCATCGCTACAAATTACGAACATGAAGTGTGAGAAACACATCGTACGAAAAACGCATAATCTCCTCACCTGTCGGCTTCGTCATCAGCAGTGACGTGTGGACTTGTTGTCCGCGCAGATTTGTCAGCTCTTGAGCTCTTCGATGCTGCGCGCTTACGCTTACCTTTTGCTTTGGTCGTGCCAGTCGCCTTTGCCGGTCTTTTCTTCTTCGCCGCCTTCTTCGGTGTTGTTGTCTCTGCCGCTGTCGCCATGTCAAACTCAGCGTCGTCATTTCCTTGGTCTTTTCCCGTTTCCACGTAATCTTCATCTCCGCTGTCACTCCCAGCAGAAGCAGCATCGGCAGCAAGCTCTTCTGCATACAATGCTGCGACAGGCGCCTTCCCTTTCAATCGCGGCGCTCTTGCCAGCAAATTGTAGTACCCCACTAGTGCGCCCTTCTTCTGGTACGTAGCTGGAGCAGGAGGCTTGCGTGAAGCCACTGTCATCCTAGGCCGCCTTCCTGTCGTTGCTGACGTAGGAGCTGAAACAAGCGGTTCACCCGCAGCGTCGTCGCCAAAGTCAGCATCGCGGTCACGCGTACCGTCGACATACGCACGGTGCTCTTCAAGCAGCCGGGCGCGTTCTGCGCCTTCCTTCCCGTCGAGACGACGCAGGAACGCCTCCGCTTCAGCGCGCGTGACGCGGCGGGGAGGCATCTTGGTCCCGCGTTTCGTTTTGGAGAATGAATGGATGGCTCAGAGGCTTCTCGTTTGAAGCACCGTCTTTACGACAGCGTATCTCCAAGGAACTTTCTCTTTACAGTTAGGACCCCAAGCCCTGTACACCGGGGACTAAACGGACTAAACGCCCATTCTATGACGATACCCACATGCTTGATTATTAAGCATGTGGAAAAAATTACATGCTTCCTTATCAAGCCTTAGTGACGGAAGGGTTAAGCCAACACCGTACCTAAACCCAAGCCCGCTAGTCGAAGAAACGAGAAAGAAGACGAAACCGAGTAAGACTACGCGGAAGAAGATGCAAGCTCCAGAGTCGGAAGAAGTCCAAGCTGGATCCAGGTCAAGCTGGTCCGACAAGGATCTCGAGTTTGTGTATCGCCACCAAGCTTTACGCGACTTTCTGCATCAAGATCCTGTCATGTGGATCCTGAATCCACGACAGATCGAAGATACATGGGAACCGGTGAGAGCACCAACGAAAACGGCGAACAAGTTGGTGGCAGTCAAAGATCTATTACGTTTGCTTACGGAGTCAGGCATCGTAGCTGGTGTGCTCGACGCAGAGGATATCTTCGAGCTAGACTTGGATCTCATAGTATCCGCGACGCGGGACCTCTTTGCCAGAGTTAAGTCCATCACCGGAGAAAGGTCGCGGACTATGGATCCAGTGCCGTCACCGAGGATCAGCCAAGCTGCGTCCTCGAACTACGAATCCGCGGCGGAAGATGGGTCCGACACGTCGTCCGAGCCCCGACGCATGACTTTAGGACCCTCCGGGGCATCCATGCTGGAAGCGCGGGCGAGGATCCAGGGACAGGAAGTCTCTTTGAACGTGAAGACTCCGGATCCAGTACGCCCTACCCGTGATCTGATACAATCCAGCCAGGATCGAGCCAGATCCGGCAAGAAGCCAGTGGGGTTATCGTCAGATCGGGGTCAAGGTAATCGCCGCAGGGATCCTGACTCGCCAGTGGACCAGACGGCCACAGGTTCTTCCGACACTTCCTCGGGCACCCTACAGCGACACTTCGAAGCTGCGATGAGTCGTTTCTTGGACGAACAGGGCATGAGAGCGCCCAAGCCGCAAGCGCAGGTGTTCCACGAACATGGGGCACGAGACGTGGAGATGGAGTCAGTGAAGGGAGACAACTCCCACGATGAGTTCGACCCAGATGATCTGGATAGCCCATCCCCCTCGCCAGCGGCGGTAGCAACATCTGCAGCCGGGACGGATGGATCGGTCATGATCCAGAGGGTACGGATCTCAGTCAAATCGGATCTGAAGGAGTTCACGGGCAAGGATCAAGACGAGGACCGAGCGAGAACATGGATCAGCAAAGTCAAGTCGGCCCTCATGAGAGATCAAGCGTCGGATGCTGAGAAGTGTCTGACCTTTGCGGATCTGCTAGCGGGGCTAGCCAGGAACTGGTATCGGCAGCTGGGCAGATCCACCGGGAACAAGTGGCCAGATTTGCTGCGCAGTTTCCAGACCCAGTACTGTGAATTGGGAGTGTCGGTGGCACGACAATACTACCATGCTCGCCGCAGATCGGATGAACCCCCGCTAGAATATCTGCATCGACTAAATGTGGCCAGTCTACGGGCCAAGTTGAAGATCAAGGATGGGGGATTCAAGGTACTACGGGAACATGTGGATCATTTCATCGAGACGTTGGGAGATGTGGATCTGGCCGACAGACTGACCCTGTTACGTCTTCCAGACGCAGATGAGCTTGAAGAAGTGCTACGGGCTGTGGATCGCGCGAAACACCGCCAAAAGAAGGCGGCGGTCGGATCCGGCAAGTATCGCCAAAAGGCTCCGACGCCCACGGCTCCAGCTCGACGTGTCCACCAAGTCACGGCGCCCGACTCAGGAACTGAGTCGGGATCCGATGGTTCGGACTCTGACCCAGGGGGATTACCGCTGAGTCTGTCTCACTGCATCCAATGATCGTACGGCGAAGACTGGAGACAACTCTCGCCCTGGGAATACCGTACCCGGGGACCGTGCGATGTACAGATCCCGAGATCTCATGGACGGGACAGGACAAATCAGGTGCTCGCAGTGTGGATCCCAAAAGCACACAGAAGCTGGATGTTGGAAACATCTGGTCTGTGAAAAGTGTGGCAAGAAAGGTCATCCCGGAGATCATTGCTTCTACGTGTGTCGTGATTGTGGCGAGATTCACGATGTCGGCAAGTGTCCGATGGAGAAATTCAACAGCCAGATCCGACAATGGTTTGATCCTGCCAAGCACAGAGGGATGTTGCCAGAAGTGGCCGAGAAGATGTTAAACTAGGATGCTCGCCGGGTTTGAATCCGGTACGAGCCGAACGTTCTAGGTATTGCATTTATGCATTTGTGAACAAGACATCGCTAGATCCAGGTAGCAGGACCGTAGATCCAGTCGATAATACACGTGATCTACATGAAGTGTCAGTTGCCAATATTTCTAGTTTGCGTCAAGTGGATGAGTTTGCCAGATCCGAAGTCTCTTCAACCCTGGATCTACAAAGGGAAGAGGCACGTGGTTATTGGGAGAAACGCCAACATGGTCGATGGTTTGAGCCTACCAAGGGTGAGGTCACTGCAGATCCACCTAAGGTCTGTCAGGTCACTGGATCCCGTGGATCTGAGGATGTTGGATCCATGAATCTGCTAACAGGGGAGTCCCGTGGATACTGGAAGTACCATGCCCCAGGAAAGTGGTTCAGACAAGCCAAGGTAGGGGGCAAGATCAACAATGAAAAAGCAATCCTACTCCTAGATAGTGGTGCCAAGATGTCTATACTAGATACCGTCTTTGCTCGTAAGGTTGGGTGCCAAGTGGATGGGAGTCGGATCCAAGATTGTGTTGGGATTGGTGAAGACGTGTACCGTACGAATGGGAGAACGCGGATCAAGATCACGTTGGCAGGCTGTTTGGTGCACTGGTTTGATATTTGGGTTGGAGATCTCGCTGGTCAAGACGCCATCCTCGGGATGGATTTCATGGTACCAGCCGGAGTGAG
Organism: Phytophthora betacei; assembly: GCA_011320135.1. Lineage (NCBI taxonomy): Eukaryota > Oomycota > Peronosporomycetes > Peronosporales > Peronosporaceae > Phytophthora > Phytophthora betacei. The sequence goes on from JAANHX010000556.1 coordinate 39,786, forward strand.
GTTGGATCTGGCGGATGGGACACTTTGTTTTGTGGTGTAGCGGGATCAGCAAAATCTGCGAGATTGCCAGATCCAACTTACCAACTGCGCCCAGACACCGACTAACGGAGGGGGTCCCCCGATGATCCGTGTTCTGGGCGCAGTTGGTAAGTTGGATCTGGCAATCTCGCAGATTTTGCTGATCCCGCTACACCACAGTTTCTCCGACGAGATGCGGATCCAGCTCAGCGGACGGCGACCGTTGTACGGGGCGAAGATGAGGATCATAAGGGCGGATAAGACGACCTGGATCGAGCCCGGAGAGACCTGGGAACTGCCAGATTGGTTGAAGTGGGTGGAACATGAGAAACTGTGGGTCACTCGGGGCGAGAAATGGGTGCCTACAGTAACCCAAGGACCAGGTCGATCACAATACCTCCAGGTCACGAACTTCAGCGATAAGAGACTACATTGTGAGGAGATCGGGCGATGGTTGGCGAAGGACGGTATCCCTAGGCGACCTGGATATGTGTCAGTGGGATCCCGTCGTTACAGAGAATGGCAGAATCTGGCGTACGAGGCGACTACCGAGATCGAATCTCTCGGGGAGGGGGAGCTCCCGGCGGAGCCAACTGGCCCCTTGGTGGATCGGCCTTCATACCCAACTCCGCGAAAGATCCTGCAGAGAGATCGTCGGATTGAGATCTAAGCGATAGAGGTTGGATCCAAGACCGGGGATGATCTCCAGAGCCGGCCCCTAGATAACGCAGGGTCAGTGGATGAAGGATCGCAGAGGGCTGAAGCCGGGTCGCCAGATCCTGCTAACCCCCGAGTGGATCCTAGTATTTCATGGGACAAAGTGCCTGGATCCTTGTCGAGAGTGGCAACACTAGTCCAACAAGAACCGTCGTGTTTATACTCGCTAGAGGATCAAGTCGGTCCAACTGGTGGCTTCCCCGGTACCAGGGTACCTGATCCCACGAAGACAGAAGGGATGACAGGTGAAAGAGGGTCGCGGTGCTTGGATCCAATGGTGGATCCGACGAAGACGGAAGATGAACAAGTCTGTTACCATGAAGGCGGGGATCTACACGCCGAGGATCTCGAAGAAAGCCTGGCGGTGATCCCGGAGGTACCACTAACCACAGAGGAGGTCACGATTGACGATATCCAAGTGGATCCAGGGGCGAACGAACTCGCGGAAGTGGATCGGTTACGTCAGAAGATCTGGGAGAGCCGACATCTGCTGATTGATAAAGGTAATGCATTACCGCCCGCTGCCCGCGGAGTCAAATGTGACATCGATGTCGGCGACGCGAAACCGATCGCTCAAAGGGTGCGGAAGGTGACACCTCAGTTCCGAGAAACACTATCGGATCTGATTAAGGGCATGCTGCAAGCCAAGATCATCAGTTTCTCAACGTCCCCGTGGGCATCTCCGGTGATAATCATCGTTAAGAAGAACGGAGTGGGTATACGTCTGTGTATTGATTACCAGATGGTTAACGGTCTGACCCGACTGATGATGTATACAATGCCTCTAATCAAGGAGCTATTGGAGGCTTTGGATAAAGTACTCTGGTACTGTTCTCTAGAAATGGCAAGTGGTTTTTGGGTGGTGACTATGACGGATCGAGCTCGCGCAATTTCCGCATTCATCACACCGTTTGGACTGTTCGAGTGGAACCGGATGCCGTTTGGATTGAAGAACGCGCCCCAGATCTACCAACGCCTGATCGATAACGCCCTCTACGGATTCACCCGAATACCGGAACCCGAAAGGGGTGGATCCGGAGAAGATCATACGGAAGTGGATCCGTTCGAAGCAGGAGAGCCAGGGGATCCTGGGACCCCGTCTGTGTTAGAACGCAGATCTTATATCAACGACATTTTAATCCCGGCAGAATCGTGGGATCAGTTGTGCGAGAGAGTGACATCCCTACTGGAGGCGTGTACTTAGTGGAATCTCTCTATCAGCGTGGTAAAGAGCTATTGGGGGATGCGCAAGGTGGATTACTTAGGCCATCGAGTCTCCAAGGAGGGATTGGAGGCTAATGCTAAGGACCTGTCTTCGCTAGCAGACTTGTCCTTCCCACAGTCGTTACGGGCGATGTAATCCTTCTTGGGCAGTTTGAACTACTACAGTCGGTTCATCGAGGATTACGCACTGTTTGCTGCGGTACTATATGAGAGATCCAAGACGATGGCGATACCACGTCCAGAAATACTACCGGCAAGCCAGATCCCAAGTGAACGAACGGCTGCGGAGTGCGATACAAGATCGAGCGGATCGACACAACGAAGACGCCCGTCCACATCAAATCCAAGTGGGATCGCAGGTGTGGCTTTATTTAGATCGGGTGAAGGAAGGGTACGCCCGCAAATTGGCCCATTTATGGCACGGACCGTTCCGGGTGAGCGAAAAGATAGGGGAACATGCGGTGAAGTTGGAAACGGCAGGTACCGAAATCACTTGTTCCCTGTAGTACACGTATCCAAGCTGAAGTTGGTCAAGGAATATCCGGACCGGCCGCAAACCCGTCTTTCGGTGAATGATTCCGACCGGGTGGATTTCGACGAAGTCCTCCTACCGGAAGATAGTTGGAATGTGGATCTCGAGGCCGACGAGTTCGAAGTCGAGAAGATCACCGATATGAGGTCAGGGAAGCGAACGAGATACGGACGGATTTAACGCGAATTTCTGGTGTACTGGCGTGGATATGACGAACCCAGTTGGGTAGACGAGACAGATCTGAACTGTGGAGCATTACTCTACGATTTCTTGCGGGATCGTACGAATCGGAACAGATTCGGCGTGATGCAGTCTCATGAAGAAGAGTTGGAAGGGGATCCATGGATGTGAGTTGGTCATGTCGATGGGAGGATGATGAAGGACCCACAGGAAGGGTGTGGGCCGGGAGGAGGATCGCTGATGTGAGTTGGTCACATCGGAAAGAAAGAGAAGACGATTCCACTAGAGAGGGGTGGATTAAGCGGAAGGCGTGAATATTTATGCATAAAGAGTGACGTTTTACGTGCAAAGAGTCCCGCTTGATTTCAAGCGCGAGTTTTGGAGAGCCCGAACTATACCGACCCAATTGAGACTGGGTCGTAGGAGCTGGATCCGGATGAAATCCAAGCGTGGATCCAACCCGGACCCAGCAATTAGCCCAGATCCAGGTCTGGTGACAAGCGAATCCACATAGCCGACCGTCGGGATGACATCCGCTTCCCGAGGGAATATCCATTCAGCTCGGAATGGCAGCTCAGGAAACAGGACAGTGATCTTCATTGTGACAATGGCGACCCGGTTCAGATTTTTGGCGGACCAAGGCTCAATGTCTCTGGTAGCGAAGGCCACAGGGGCACGCCGACCAGGAATGAAGGCAGCATCCGGGCCAAACGGGGCCACGGAGAGCATTCCTGGCAACGAAGAGTTAGGAGGAGCAGGGATCAAGCCAGATCCAGGGGATCCGCCACCATGAGGTGATCCCCCTCCACCATCGCCTCCCGACCCACCATCACTGTCGACCTGGATCGCAGATCCCGCAGTGCCGGCTCCGGATCCGGCTGTACCAGTGACTTTTTAAGGGCTCAAAAGATAGAGGAGACACCCCGCTACTTGCGGGGGCGATGTCGAGAGGGATCTCCGCCGGGCTTCGGATCTGGACTGGGACAAGGCCGTCGCGTGACTTCCTCCAAGGCATCATCAGCGACTCGAGCCTCCTCCGAATCCTCCGGACTATCATCGTCATCGTCGTCGTCATCGTCCAAATCGTCCAGAGTGAAGGAATAAGGACCGGAGGACAGCGTACGCTTCGACGACGATCGAGTCGGAGGCCCCGAGCCATCGGACCAGTCCGATCCCTCATCCTCGTCATCCTCCGAGCTGCCAAATCCACAACCAGTGGGAATGACACTTTTGGCTTTCCCTTTCCCGGATCCAGTTCTGGCCGGCGGAGAGCCGGTAGAAGCTGGCTGGGGAACGGCAGGCGTCGTCACCGAAGGGCCAGCAGTGGATCCCGACTGAGACGAGCCGGACTGGGCCGTGGACACGACTAACCCCGTTGTAGAAGGGGTAATCGCTGCAGATCCGGCCGAAACCACTGCCTGGGACGACGGCGTGGCGGTGGACCCAGTCTTGGTCGTAGACCCCGTCTTAGGCGTAACGGCGGATCCGGTCTTAGACGTCTTGGATCCAGTCTTGGACGTTGATCCCGATTTTGAAGCCGCGACGGATCCAATTTTGGACGCCTTGGATCCGGCCTTGGATGCCGATCCCGACTTGGATGCCGCGGATGCAGCCTTGGCAGACGATCCGGACTTGGATGATGTGGATCCCGGTTGAGATGCAACAGCGGATCCAGTCTTGGGCCCAGACCCAGATGTTGACGTGACAGCAGTGGATCCAGCCTTGGATCCCGTACCCGTCTTGAACGTAGCTACGGATCCAGCTTTAGATGTGGCAATGGACCCAAACTTGGATCCGGCACCAGCCTTCGAGGGGGAGGCGGAAGGCTTGGACGTGGATGTGGATCCCGCCTGGGAGACTGCCTTGGAGGCCAAACTGGTTTCGGGCTTGGCCTTGGGGGAAGCTCGGGCATGCTTGTGAGGACGGGGGGATCCAGTGCTAGGAGCAGAGGATGCACTACGCGGTCGTTTCGCAGCCGACGGATCCGCTCCACTTACAGACGGTAGAGAAGCAGAGACGCTGGCACCAGGAGAGGGTCCAGACTAGTGTTGGCAATTAATATTCACCGTTAATCTCAGCTAAATTAGCTGAATGGGTTACTAATCGTTAATAACAATAAATAACTAATTTTCACAGTGACAATTCAAACAAACAATCGGGCTACAGTACAACCGACTTCCACTCGCATAGCGAAGCGGCTGCCAGCACTTATGGCAAGGAGAATTGAGCATGGGTATGCACTAGTCGGAGAGCGCTACAAATCCGAAGCTATGCGGTAGCTACCTGGATCTGTTTACCGAAGACAGCGGCTATAGTGCGACCACAATGCACTCTGCTCCCTCAACTACGGCGTACTCCTGCACCGCAGTAGACCGGGGCATTGTCTTCGACAACTTCTCGTGTTCACCGTAGAGATCAAGCTCAACGCCTGCTGCTGCATGTTTTGCGGTACAGACTGTCAAATAATGCGCTCCCAAGGCTTCGAGGAAGGCGATCGTTCGAGTGGACAGCCTGAGAGGCTACAACGTAATCTTCGAGGAAACGCAGGTGACTATGTGCTATTGTCTTTTAGAAATTTGATGTGTCTGCGGCACTCGAGCAGTTATTATCGTGAGGTACCAGTAAATATGAGGGAAATTAGTTGACGGAGCTCATAACGCAAGAGCAAGAAGCCAAGAGTACGCACATCGGTCACGACGCTAGCTACTGCCATTCCGAGATAATTTCTATGGGATGATGGAGTCTTTACGGAGGTGGCCAGGCACAGTTTTGGATTGGTTCTTTCACGGAAAATCTGTGAATGTTTGGTGCAATGAAAGCACCGCTACCTGAGATGGTTGGAAAATCCGAGCCGGGAAGAGGATAAGGTATTGCGGTCAAGTGCAGCCGAAACATCAGTTAGCGGTATGAAACCCTAAAGATATCGCGATCAGTAGCACTACAATATTTGTCGACATAGCTGTGTGTGAGTCTTTCTAACTATATTGCTTCTATTGTGATAGTCTAGCATTTCAAATTGCAAAATGATCAATAACTTGGAAACGCTAGGAAGGTAATGCACTGGAGCAACAATTTTGCAGCTTACAGACGATTTTGCGCTAAACGCTGATCTGGAAATGAAGTCGTGGTCATGAAGAAGGGAGAATTGATGAAAAGAAGACTGCGTCGTGTTCAAAGTTGCATACACCCAGTGAGGAGAGCTGACAGTGCAGTCATTGAGACTCCCTTTCATGGATGAATTTAGTTTTCTGAGTGGCGAACTATGATCGGTCAGCTTTCTGCATTAAAACGGTGCACCGGGCCCGGCGAGCGCCAATACCGGCTCGTCTCGAGTGTGTTTGTGGATGCAACGGTGTTGACTATCATCTTGTGTGTGTGCGGTAGTGTTTTGAGAAAGGAATTAAATATTTTATTTGTTTTGCAGCTCAATCTATCTTGTCTGGCATATCGGTTGCTCTCGTCCATTGAAAACTGGAGTGGTGAATCTATCATTAAGACTTACCTCTTGAAGTACTGTTGGTGATCCAAAGTCAGTTGGTTTTGTCCGCAGATGCCTTGTTGTGGGTAATGGCGATTGGTAGTCGTTTGGGAGCTCCCCACTATCATCTTCGCTATCGTCGCTGCTATCGCTGGAGTCACTACCGTCACAAGCTTCAGGAAAGAGCTGGTACATGATATGGTTCACTTCAGTTTTCCGAGCGATATTGGTGTACACGAAAACGAGTCTGCTAACCCGCTCAGGAGTAAGGCGATTGCGCAGTTTAGTGTGAATAAATTCGTGGATGCTCCAGCTACGCTCACTAGAAGCTGACGATGTCGGTATTGATAATAGTAGCTTCGCAAACGACTGCACCAGACGGTATTTGGTATCAGGAAGTGACCACCAGTTCAATGGGCTGAACCGATTGTTGTCTAAGCGCTCCGTCCCTTTCCAGCTACATTTTTCCAGAACAAATTCTTGCAGCTTATTGTGGAACGTATCCTCCTGAGATCGATCGACAAGCTCTAGTTTCCTGGCAAGTTCAGTAGCATCAGCTATCAGTTTTTTTGAGTTGTGCCCATCCATCGATTTTGTTTGGTCCAGCATATGGGCAATCCCCAGTGGCTTCCAGCAAATTTTCTTTTTCTGTCCTCGATTGCGCGAAGCACCTGCAGCTGAAGTTCCGCACTACATCCATCCAAGGATTTTGTGTAAGCATCGTGAGTACGCAGCCAACTGAATTGGTGGTAAACAAGCGAAATACTGCAATCATCACGCTCAAAGGCAGCAAGGCTCGTGTTGATAGGCCGGATTATAGCGACTGTAACAGCAGCGTCTTGCCAGAACTCCTCGTCCTTGAAGGTCTTCGTCGCTTCTTCCAGGTCTGAGCCCTTGTAATTCCTTAGAAAGGCTGTGTCGGAAAAAATAGCAGCAATGACATCTCGATTTTGAACCACGTTGGCGATACATTTCTCATGGGTGTATTGCCACCGTCAGCGAGAGACGACGGCGTTTTTCTCCTCGCTTCTTAAGTTGTTTTTGAGTATCCCGAAAACGCGACCACAAGCCACGCCGACCCCTGATGAAACGAGCTAGGGCTTGTGCCTTGTCGAGGACGTCTTTAAAAAACTTCATTTTAAAGATGTCTTTTATCAGCAGATCCATTCCATGCGCTGCACACCCAGTGCACACCATACCTTTGCGCTCCATCCGGACAAGCTTCCAAGCCTTTTTCATATTCGCGGCGTTGTCGGTAACGATGGCGATAACTGCCCCAGCTCCGACCGCTTCTTCAAGCTCGATAATAGTGGATAGAATAGTGTCTGCAATATAACGCCCGGTGTGTACTTCAGCTCTCGTATTAATTGATTTCCAAAGACAGGAGGAAATTTAGGATTCACAAAAACAAAATTGATGATACTGTCACCATTAACGTTGGACCAGCCATCCGTCACGAGCGCCCACCCGGAAACTCCACTCATCAAAGCAATTATCCGGCCCATCTCACGCTTGAAAATTAAATCCAACAGACGCCCTGAAAGCTGCCGGCGAGATGGAAGCTTGTAATCAAACATAGCATGGAAATGAGGGTCGTCAATCACTCGAAAAGGAATACCGGTAGCAATGAACCCCATAGCAACCCGTAAGAAATTATCCTCCTCACTCTGCTTGATCGACTTGTTTAAAGAGCTGCGTGGTCTCTTGCGTGAGCCCGTGCGTGGAGACCCACTCTGGGGTGTATGGAATAAGCGCTTACTAATAGACGACGGAGTTTTAGCTGAGCGTCTTGCTGGTGTCAGCAGTTTAGATGCTTTTTCGTGACGACGCTGTGAGTCATACCGAAGTCACCGCTGTTTCGACTCAGCGTCGACCTTGTCACACTTCAACACGTGCGTGAGCATGTTACGCGAAGGCTGCGCATTCTTCAGCACCTCGCCACATGCATTGCAGCTGGCGTCCGGGTGGGGCTTAGCTCCTTTGACGCGGGCAACTGCAACGGTGTAAAGCCTCCATATCTCATGCTGTGGCGGTGCCATACTGTTGAGCGCTCGTAATTAGCTCACAGGCTGTATCAGACTGTGTCAGTATGTTTGAAAGCGACTTGAACGTCGCACACACGCGCGAGAATTGGTGTACCGTCAGAAGGGGCTATATCCAGCAGCGTCGGGTTGAGATTTTGTGGAGATGAACGGAGCTTGCACGGCAGGGAAAGACGTCGGGGTGGGGGCGCTAGTTGTGTTGTGAGTCTCACGCGAGATCTTTGCTCGAGCAGAGCGATCTCGCGGGACTTCAACCTACTGGCAGCATCACCATACGCCAGAAATTGAACATTCGATATTCACAGTTAATATTAATGTTAACTTGGGAATGTAAACGATTATAATCGCTAATATACCTGTTGATAGTCGTGAATTGCCAACCCTAGTCCAGACAGGGAAGGAAAGGGATCCGCGATAGCAGCTGTCACCAGCGCCAGTCGTCGGCGCGCCAAATCCCGCTCCGATAGGCCGCGATCGCGCTCCAGAACTAGCTGCTGGTGCTGAACGTGAGCAGCAGCGAGTTGATCCCGTTGCTTCGTTGCAGTCGCCTCGGCATCCTTTAATTTGTCACCTGGATCGACATAACATGTGAATATGGGGCTACTAGCAGGAGACAAAAGAAGATCCAAGTAATCGTGCGGCGAAGCTTGGATTCTAGCTCCGTTTGCGTTCGCTTGGCATCCGCCCACTCGGTAGCCGCCTTGTCACGCTGGAGCTCGGTGTCCGCCAACTTCGCTTGGATCTCGTCGCGCAGTTGAGTTATACGTACGAACTCTTCGAGCGCGTAATCTCGCCCAGCAGACGCTTTTTCGAGTGACTCCTTGGTATCCTTTAGTTCCTCAGAGAGACGAGCCAGAGCCCCATCCGGCGACGAAGGAGGTGGATTTGGCGCGGGAGACCCTCCACGCGCCGACCCTAATGCAGATCCGCCATGGGTGGATCCCACATAGTCGTTAGTTACCACCTCTTCTTGGGTCAGGCGCAACTCGCCACGGAGTCGGTCCAAGCTCTCGTCCGCGGCTGCACTAGCGGTTTGGGAATCCTCCAGATTTCGCTCGAGGTCATGGATCCGGAATTGAAGCTGGTGGATCTCGAATCCGGCGAGCGCCATCTGCTTAAGGAGGTGGTCGTTGTCGTCCCGCATGCCATCTCGCTGACGGGAGGCGCGATCCAGTCGTCCGGTCAAGTCGCGGATCTCGACCGCTTGATCAGCCAACAAGAGTCGTAGGTCCTGCGAACGAGAGGCCGCACGGTGCTCCCACCCCTGGATCTCCATAGCCTGGTCATGGACCTGGGCTCGCAAGGTTTGGAGTTCGGTGGCGTGCAAAGACGCAGCTTGGTCGCGAGCATCTTGGGCCGTCTGGAGCTCCGCCGTCAAGGTTTGCACCCTATCGGAAAGAACCTGGGCTAGAGCCCGCAGATCGGTGGGTGACATTGAAGAAGGGCTGACCGGAGGAGTGGTGGATGGAGCCTTGCCCGGCGATTTGCTGGTACGCTTGGTAGGGGACATGTGTCACGTAGAGGAGGAAGCGGTTGTGGATGCTGGTAGTGCACGTCGTGAACGCTGTTGTACAGCGCCAACCACGTACAGGAGGCGGTTATGGTGAAGTGCTTTCTCAGAAATAAGAGAATGGACCTAACGCGGGGTCACTATCTTGAATCAGTGACAATTTCAAGTGATTAGAGAGGATTTGGATCGTCCGACGCGGATGCAAGTTGCCTGTGGTGGATTAGCCATGGCGAGCAGCACCCCATATGAAACGACCATGGATCTGGTATGAGTGATGTACGGGAAGGCAAGATCCACCAAGACTTATCTCGGATCCACCCTTACCTGGATCCACTTAGGTGGATATGGGATACGCTATGTACGGGTGGATAGAGGGTGGATCCAATGAAGGAATGGTGGTAGGTGTCATCTGAAGGTGGATCTAGCAACCACGGCTAATGAGAAGTCAAGATCCACCGCGAGGTGTCCCGGATCCCATACTTCCGAGTTCGGATCCAAGGAAGGAGGATCCCGCATAGAGTGACCTGGATCCAGGATCCAGGGATGGTGGATACAGTGGATCTCGAGCTTTCGTGGAGTGATGAAGACCACAACCTGTCGTAAGACAATGTTGGGAGATTGAAGGGCCCAGATCCATGACGAGTGTACACTTGTAGTGAGGTGGATCAAGGTGGCCTGGATCCGGACAAGTGTACCCATAATGTGACGACCATAATGATTACGCCATGGATCCGGTGGATCTGATGATAATACAGCTGGGATGATGGGTCAAGGAGAGAAAGGACATGCAGCCGAGCCTGGTAGGGGATTTAGGAGGTAAAAGACATAGAAGGTAGAAATCCAGGCAGGTATAGGCTTAAGTATCAATACAGTCTTCAATTTGCACAATAACACGCAAGTGCCTTCCTTCCCTCAAGAATCGGAGCTACATTGGCCGTACGAGCTCGGAGAAGGTTGGGAATTGCGAAACTAGTGTTGGTAGTGATAACTGGATAATACATTGACCAGATCCTACAACCTAGTGAGCTTTTCCTATACACGTGCAGATCCGACAGGCTAACCGAATTTACTACTTGGTCGGTTACACCCTGGAAGGTCTCAACTCTCAGGATCCCGTCACAGGAGGCGGCAAGTACGACGTAAAGGAAACGCAAAGGCAAGGGACACACCCGCAAGGCAACCCTACGGCCAGATCCACGATCTAGGCCCTGGATCCGTAAGCTCGAATATTCGCTTAGCCACGGACGCAGAGTGAAGATATTACCACTGCTGCTCCACCCCATCCCCACGTCTCGCCAAGACACTCAAGCTTCACCACTTGAACTCTTCGGAAGTTACCGAGAGAGCAAGATCCCGCCCTACCGACGGGTACACAAGGTGAGGAAAGCTCAGCAGAACACGGATCATCGGGGGACCCCCTCCGTTAGTCGGTGTCTGGGCGCAGTTGGTAAGTTAGATCCAGCAATCTCGCAGATTTTGCTGATCCCGCTACACCACACATCACTTGGGCCACTCCGTTCTTCCCGACGTACCGTCGTCGACTCCGCGGTCACTTGGGAAGCTACGAAGTATACGATTGTATTGTCGGCCCACATAACACTGATAAGTCCGGGGTTGGACTTTGCTACGGCCATCCGGAACGTCCCCCTTGGTGTCCGTGCTTGCCGTTTCTTCTTAGCATAGGTCAACGCATCACACCAGCCTTTTCGCTTGATGTTCATTGTCCCGAGGTAGTTGAACCCCATAGTTCGTAGCTGCTGCGCCAAAGCTATAGAGGTGTAGTAGCTGTCTCCAACGACCAGACGACGCCCTTCATATGGTAGCCCATGAAATACGCACGCGATATTGCGGATAACCGCTGCGGGACCATTCTTGGTGTCCATAGATTGAGATCCCTCTGCATCATTAACTCTTCCAATGTCTAACTCGACTCTGAGCACAGCACAGAGCACAATGATTTACGTGTCAGCTTATCACTTTCTCCTTGTGCTGTTCTTGTCCGCATACCAACCTCTTGCAGTAACCAGTCTCCGCGCAGCAAGTCATCACGCACTTCGAGCCCCAGCGGTGTGGTTTATCCTTCATGAAGGTTCTCGTGGGGTTTCGCCGGTTGTGAGAGGGTCGGATTTCCTCATCAACTGCCACACGAGATCCCAGCACGTATCCATCCTTGAAAGTCTTCTCCAGTACCGATAGCACCGATCGGATTTTCCAAGCTCGGTCCTTGACTCCGGCAGGGTCCTTGTTGTATGTGAAGTGACGAAATCTTGTGATTTCGCGAAAACGGTCACGTGACATTACACGGCCAAACGTCCCAGCTAACAGCACCCCAATATCGTCCTTGTACCAATGCTCATCCATGCGCTTACATGGCCGTAAGGCATGAGCACGCATCAAGCCAATCCAATGTACAACTTCGTGTGGGGAAACCTTTTGAAATTTCTGAATTTTCCTCAGTAACGCAGCTCTACTACGTGGTGGGCGCTTTGTGATCGTGGCTTCTTTTTCCTCAGCTTGCTGCAGTCTTGACTCTAGCGTTTGCTTCCAGTAGATGTGAGTTTGGGTTGCTACTTGTCGCCAGAAAGATTTTGGCAAGAAGTAGTAGAAGCGCTTGAGCGGTGACTTTGCTGCGGCAATGATATCTTGCGAAGGCCCACAGTACCCTGTATACATCGTGTCAACGTCTGAATCGTCCACGCTTTCGGCTTCGACGTTGTCGGGCAACACATTCCAGCCCTCGATCTTCATTTGATCCAGTTGCTCATCCGTGTACACCTCCGATGATTCTGTCAACATAACAAACGTGTTATATGATATTCATGTCAACCTAACGATTAACGTGACTTACCTTGAATGCGAAGATGTAACCGATCTCGCTCTGCATTATTCATCAACTCTGCAACGCGTCGAATCTCGTGCTGTAGCATGTCAGACTTGCATATTTCTGCGTCACTCGCGTCAGTCTCGCTGTCGGCATCAAAGTCAGCTTCTGCCGTGTCCTCGTCACCTTCACCGTCCGTATCCAGCTCCGTTTGACCAGCTGCGTTGGCAATATTTGGGTCCAAGGTGTCCACGTAGTCGAATCGAAGCGGTGCATTGCCACCAGAAGAGCGAAGAAGTTGGTTGGGCTCTTCAATATATCCTTGCAGCTCCACCCTTTCTCTTTGCTCTTCATAAGTCCCGACATCGTCCTCATCATCGCTTTCCTTGTCGTTGGCACGACTGTAGACTTCGTCTGCTGAGTCATCAATACCCTCCACGCTGTCGTTCTCCTTGCTATGCGACTCGGTTTCATCACTGATCGTTACAACAGCATTTCAGGTCTCTTCAGTTGTGCCATTAGAAATAGGATCCGTATCAGTATTAGCCGCGTCTTCATTGCCTTCCGCGTCCGCACTAGGCTCGACCGGGGGGGGGTCCTGTGTCCGCATTACCCGCGTCTTCAATACCGTCCGCGTCAGCATTAGTCTCGACTGGGGGGTTCGTGTCAGCATTATCTTTAATAAATAAACAATTAGTGTCAGCATGCGTACTTGTCAGCATAGTGAACAGATTGTATACCTTCCATGACAGGAGGGGTACATTCCTGAGTCTCTGCTCTGCACTCAAAGGGTCCAGGTGGTCTCACAGGGCTTCCATCACTTGCTTCACGTTCATTGCATCATAACTGGCTAGGTTCCGCACACATTATTAGCCTCAAATTCACACGCACCCGAGCTTTTTTGGTGCCCCCAAACCTTGTCAGAAGCAGCCATCTCCCGGCGACGAGCACTCGCTACTTCAGTTAGCTGCTTCTTAGTCTTCTTCTTCTTCGCCGGCTTCTTAGACGACGCGTCAGCAAGACGCTTTGCGGGTACAACTGGCATCACACTCTTTTTGGCAGGGCCTTTCCTATTTCGGCCAATCAACGGCCACGGTAGTGCCCAGGCGGAATGTTGTCGTCAGAAGGCCCCACAACTAGTGTCAACAACAACAGTTAGCAATAAATCAGTGCATAGGCATACATCGTAGTTGTAGACGTACTTGCACGCCCATTTGGCCGGACAATAACGTTCGAGATGTGAAGTTTCGAGCAGAGCTCCTTGTCGGATCGCACATAATCTAACAACGCGTCTTCTCCGTTGAAATAATCGACGCCTTGCTTCCCACCTCGCACTTTGCGTCCTGGTTTCACGTAGTTGTGGCTAGTGATAGACAGCAAAACGACTTCGTTAGCCCTGATACGTGCCTGTACCAACAGATGCACTTACTGTAATTGAATACCAGTCCCTGCTTTCTACGTCCATTTCTCCTTCCTGAGCAACGGCCAAATCGCGTTAAAGTCCATGCCACTTGTTATCCACCCGACGAAAATCGCAAATGACTGGCTTTGAGGGTGAGCGGCGGGCCGATTTTTGCCATATTTTCCAAAATTTGGAGTTTTGTCCTTGTCCGAGGTACCTAACATTCTTCAAGCCATGTGTTCTATGAGCAAATCACATTCGCTCATTTGAACACGTGGACCAATCAGATGCGTTCGACTTACAGAAAGGGACGTTTGCGGATTTAGAGGCATAGTGAAAACAAGATATTCTTATGCTGTTCCGAACAGCATAAGAAGGTTTTCACACCCTCCGCGGGCAAGGGGTTAAGAAAACGTATTATAGGCATCTTTCGAAGCCTGTGTTGGTTGTGGGATGTGGAATAGCTGTATCCCACACCCCACAAGCCATAACCAACCAATATTTTGTTTCGAGTGTTGGTTATAGGATGTACCTACTTGCCCCAGTATGATTTGATTGGATAAATTTAAGGAGAAAGAGCCCGAACATGACGCTTTAGAACGTGATCGCGGCCCACTCATGTACGCGCACGACCCAACGCTCAGCATGCTGGACATTGATGTAAGAGCCAGCCAACCGGCAGGCGACCGGAAGCCAGACCCCCAAGGACCTTTACGCAAGTGTCGAGTCGACAATTTTAAAAGTACGACATTTTGACTTGATTTCACTATTGGTACCAATCAGATCAAGTGTAGGCGCGTGTCGTTTCAAGTTATTGTGTAGTGTGCATGTAGAATCCAACTAAAAACGCCTTTGAATATATTTCCCACTTTCACTTCTGTGGTGTTGGAATTCCCACGTGAACTCTAGCTACAAACGTAGTTAGGACGTTCCCACACAACAATACGTCTACTAGGATAGTAAACGATCGTGCAAACGGACCTGAAGACCCCAGTTCTGCCCTTACACCGGGACAACCTGGACCTTGTAAACTACTTATATAGCCCAACCAGTAAAAATAAGAACACGCTACTAGCTAGCAGGTGTTATAGATCCTCGTGGTCCCAACAGCGGAAGGGTACCAGGCACGGGTAAGCCCTTTACGAGGTCACCGAGTGTTCAACACTCGGTTGGAAGAATAAAAGGGATGCGATACAAGCACTCCCAGTCGTGCAAATAGGCAACAATAAGCCGTCACGTAACCCCCCCCCCGATAGTAATCGACCAATACACACAGTCTCTTGGCCTTGCCAAATGAACCCTCGCTACAGAGCTTCGAGTTCACCGACAGGCATAACACACTCAAACAAACTTGACCAGACGCTTACCTTGAGGCCGGACGTCGCTCTGTGTGGTTGAGTGGAAAATCTGGTCTGTATTTATGTTTACCCTTTCGGGTCTATTGCTAATAAGAAGTCCTAATCAAGTATACAAATATCAAGTGAACAATGATCCGTTATGGATCTTCTTGCATGCCAAGCGTCGTCTGCACCGTCGCATGAGCATCAAAACGGCCCGCGCCCTGTCCCAGACGGTGTACGTGTCTTCCAAGGGTCGCTGAGTCTTCCGCGAACTCATCCCAACCGCCACCGAGGGTTCGTACCGTAGATGGTCAGTTCTTGGCCGCTGAATGTGAATCCGGCCAGTTCATTATTAATAATAAGGACAGCCTGGATTCAGTGAGATATGGACCGTATCCAATATCCGTTGAGAGTTCGGAAGTGACATCGTCGAGTCCCTTGCACCTTGGCGTCACCGTACATCACATGACCGAGGGTTCGTCGCTTGAACATCTTGGGCGGTGTCACGTCTTTGTCGACGGGCGATAATCCGCAACTACGGAGAAATCACTACACCACACTTCTACCTTCTGCCGAGCAAGTGCCCAACCAACCGGTTCTGAGTCCACGCAGACGCTGCTACGGAGGCAGTCCCCGCCCCCCCCCCCCCGCCGCCCACGAAAGGGGCGAAGAGCATCACGAAGAGAGCGTCACACCGGACGCTGGAGCACTCGCGGCTCTCATCACTAAGCTCACGGCCAAAGTGGACAGCTTAGAGCGGTCGCTGGAGACAGCGTGCGGCCGTCACGCCACCCGGTCCGGGGGCTGGGTGCGACCAGAGCGTGTATTGTCAGGCACTGCAGCACGGAGGCAGCTTGGGCATACAGCGCATGCAGCTGCATGAGCTCGGCGCGTCGAACTTCGGCATGGGTGCGCAGACGCCTGGGATGTATGGTGGTGCGTGTGGCTACGCCTGGCCTGAACGCTACAAGGTGAGCAAGTTCGGCCAGCATCTACGTGGTAAAGCTGAGCTCTTCTTCCAGCAGCACATCATGCGCTGGTGGGCCACGCAGCCGCCGCTCTGGTTTGTGATGGAACCGATGCACTTGTCGTTCAAGCAGGCGCCCTCGACGCAACAAGGAATGAAGCTCTTCGGTGCGAAGAAGGACCCGTCGCGATGGTGGAAAGAGCAATTCTTGTACTTGAATGCTTTCATGATGGCAACGAAGGCACCACCAACGCTAGTGTTGGAGAACATCGTCAAGTATGCGGACCACGCGTACGTACTTGAGGCACGTCTTGTTGGCCAAGCGTGACATCACGCGGCCGGATCATCTCCAACACGCGAACGAACTGGTCGTTTGGGCGCAGATGATGACCGATGAAGATCAAGCGCCAAAGCATCTTGGTAAGGAAGTCGTGAGCGCAGTGGCTGAGTCCCAAGAGGAAACGCGGCGATGCCACAAGTGCAAGAAGGTTGGACACCTGACGAAGAACTGACCGGATCGTTCCGCTGGAAGCAACAAGGACCAGTCAGTAAAGGTCGCACTTGCCGCCGGTAACGACTTCAAGTCCGTGGACGCTACGAGCTGGATTCTGGACAGCGGTGTTAGCCGACATCTTGTCGATGATCCGGCGCTACTGGTTAACGTAGTGCAGTGCTCTGGTGAGGACACATGCATGTTACCGGATGGTCGAACGATGGACGTAGCCAAGAAAGGATCGGTGATATTGAGAGCTCTTGTCGACGAAGTCGTGGCTGAGGTGGAGCTCAGTAAGGTCTACTACGCACGAAACTCGCGCAGAACCTGATCTCATACGGACGTCTGATAGCGAAGGGATGCTCTCTCACCAAGCGCAACGGAAAGGTGGCGTTGATGAAAAGCAACGAAGTGATATTCGATGTCGACGTGAAGCACAACGTGCTTGTGGCTAGACTTGAATCGGTAGCCACGAACAATGCGAAGATGGAGCAGCTGATCATGAACGTGGTGGACACGACTACGGACACAGCCTCTCCGTCGTCGCCATGGACACGTTGATGGGCTTCCATGCACGTTTCGGTCACTTTGAATTGGACACCATTGAGCGTATGGCAAATGACCCCGCATCCGGCATCAAGATATCGAATCGTGACAGTAAGCCCTGCATGATTTGTGCTGAGGATAAACATACCCGAGCGAATCAACCGACTAAGGACACCGGGGAGCACGCACCGGTCGACAAAGTCAGAGCAGTTATCTGCAGTGACCTGAAGGGTCCCATGACGCCACTTGACCGCCAAGGTAACCGCTACATGGTTAACTTCGTGGACCACAAGTCGAACTACTGCAAGGTGTTCATGGCAAAGAAGAAGAACCTGGCTGCAAATAAATTCGAGGACTTTCTTGTCTAGTTCGAAAACGGTTTGACGTTCGGGTGCATGTTCTCCGCACGGACGGTGGAGGAGAGTACAGAAACGTGGATCTCTTCTGCAAAGAAAACGGAGTGGCTCGTCAGGTGTCAGAAGTCAGGAATCAAGCTGCAAACGGCAAGGCGGAGCGGATGCATCGCACGGTTCTCAACATGGCTCGGTGCATGGTGTTCGGTGCAGGATTGCCGCTGAGCTTCTGGGGCGATGCGGCTAAGAACGCGACATACGTGCTGAACCGGAGCTCGTCACGCGCTAACGAGGATCGTAAGTCACCGCTTGAAGTGCTGACTGGCGAAGCACCAAACCTTCGCGACATTGTCATGTTTGGATCAAGGTGCTCCCCCCTTGATCCAAACATGACAATGTCGCGAAGGTTTGGTGCTTCGTTGGAGGGTTTTGGGAGGGGTGCGTGTCAGTGTGCTTTAAAGCAAGCTGGAATCCTTAAGTACAGTAACAGCAAAGCTGTACCTTCATCATCAATGGTGTCCGGTTATTAGTAGTAGCTGTCGCGCAAGCCTATCTCCCGGGAAATTACACCCGTTCACCTTGACCAAGTTGTCGTGATTCTCACTGGTGCCATCTTCGACTATATGAACACAAACTCTGTTAAGATTGGTATCTACGCAAATTCTAAGTTGGAGACAGCTATGTTTCGTGACCCTGCAAAGCGCGCCATGCAGAAGAAGGCGTATGAGGGCGTCGTCGTCGGCAAGGACGACTCGACCAAAGTATACAAGGTATATCTGCCTTCGGAGAAAAAGGTGATTATCACGAGGTATGTGCAGAACCTCCACGCGTTGGAGGAGAACACCGACTGCTCAAGCTCCCACGACGACGACGCCACCGGCACCACGTTCCACACCACGAAGATCTCGTCGCTCACGCCGCAAGTCGCGCCGCCGTGCTGAAGCTGATGGAGACGTGGAGGTTGACGAGTCGAGGCTGAACATTGAGCTTGTCGCTTTGACCGTATCCGAAGTTGAGGATGTCAATTCCCACGCTGGTGACCCGGAATCGAAGAGCTACAGGCAGGCGCGGAAGTGCGCCGAGAGCGCGCTTTGGGAGGCAGCTGAAAAGGAAGAGCTTGAAGCTCTAAAGGCAAATAACACGTGGAAGCTGGTCAAGTTCGAGCCTGGTAGCATTCACTTGCATACTAAGCGGGTGTACAAGAAGAAACGAACAGACACGGGTTTGATCGAGCGGTACAAGGCTCGACTAGTCGCCTGTGGCAACGAGCAAAAGTTCGGCGTTAACTTCTTTCTCGTGTTTGCGGCTGTGATTACCATGACTTTTGTCAAGCTCATCTTCGTCATTGCGATCATATGGAAGGTGCCTGCCAGACACGGTGACGTTCCAAACGCGTAGGTAAAGGCGAAAACGGAGGAGGGTATCGAGATTTTGCTGTTCGTCCCCGAAGGACTCGTTACCACGGAGGAAGAACTGAAGACGCTCGGAGCTGAGAGCGTGGATGAAGTTGGCCTACTTCTTGGTTAGAGCCTTTACGGTCTGAAACAAGCAGGACGCCTTTGGGATGAGTACCTTCATCGCGAACTGGTCAAGCTTGGGTTCATCCTGTGCATTACGGACGCGTGCCTGTACTTCAAGGCTGACAGCGGCGGAATGACGGTCGTCGGAACGTACGTGGATGACATGCTGGTTATTGGCACGGACGAGAACAGGGTTTCCCAGTTCTTCGCTGACATGTCCATCCTGGAGCTGAAGGATCTCGGTGTTGCCAGCAAATGTTTGGGATGCGCACGCAGTACGACGAGCTCAGCGGCTACAGGTTTGACCAAGAGGCTGCAATCGTCGAAATGCTCACCAAGTTTGGATTGGACAAATCGAATTCGGTGCGATCACCGATCGGAGGAGAAGACGCGGCAGAGTCAGATTTGGCAGAGCTACTTCCGCACGCGGCAAAGGAGATCGCGTCAGTAGGGCCGACGGTGACAAATTTCCGGTCACTGGTGGGGAGTTTGCTGTGGATTGCGAGATGCACGCGTCCGGACATTATGTTCGCTGTACACTGTGCAACGCGACGGACTCATGCACCAACGATAGCGGATTCGAAGCTGGCTAAGCGCATCGCCAGGTACCTTAGTGGCACCCGATCGCACAAGATGAATATGTCTGGCGACGACAATGCGAAAAGGCTACCACTACGATTGCGCTCGTATACGGACGCCGACTTTGCAGCCGACAAGAGCGACCGCAAGTCTGTGAGCGCGGCAATCATCCAAGTATACGGAATGACGGTGTCATGGCAGTGCAAGAAGCAGAGTTCCGTGGTACCATCGACGACCGAGGCGGTGTACGTCGCTGCGACAGTAGGTGCTCAGGAGCTACTCAGGCTGAAGGAGCTACTGGGTGACCTGGATATCGCCACCAAGTTGTCTATGGCCATGCTGATGGACAACCAAGCGGCTGTTGTGGTGTAGGGATTTCCAGATTCGACTATACGCCAACCTACTTTAGATCAAGAATTGACTCGGTCTGATAACCCAGATCTTAGGAACAAAGAATCACGGTAAGTACACGGCGATCTGTCCGGATGATGCTATCCGGATAGCGGCTGAACTCAACGGTCGCCTGAACCCAGCTGAAGGGTCGGTAGAGATCCGAAATGACTACATTTCCCTAGATATTTGTATAAGAAGCATATGATTAAATAGAGGGAGCCGAAAAGGCTCCCAGAAGATAACAGAGCAGAATTTGCCTAGTCCAAGACACGTGTACACTTTTTCGGTAAGTCCCTGTATAGGGATGGATTATGCCTGCCGTCAATACTCGAGAGGCATAGCATGTAGGGTATTGACTGGTAGCGCCAAGAGATTAGGTCGGTCCTGGTAGGACAAAGTCTCTCTACGCGCGAAAGAAAGCCCCGCACACTCAGCGGGCCGGTACGTCGGATAGCCCAGGTGCCGTAACACTTCTAGCTGAGCAGCCTCTGCGCTCGGTGACCTGTAAAAGCGCTCGCGCGCCGTCGTCCATTCTTTGGTGGAGGGCACAGGGTTTGTGAAATAGCTCAGCTAAACCAAACTCGGCGGAGCCTTGGAAGTGCTCTGACTTGGTTAGTCGGAACCAAGTGGAAGCGAGCCACTCGTCTGTCCCGGAAGGGCCGAACCGCGAGGGGGCCACCCTCTGCGCAGGCCATACAACCGCCGACCTAACTCGGCGATTTGTTGCGGTTTGTTTAAGGAATCCACATCTGACGGTATTTGTGTGTTCTACTACACCACACTATCGTGCAAGTGCAGAGTGAAACAAGCTCGGACTAGGTGAAGCACGTGGACGTCAAGCTTAAGTTCATTCACGACTGCGCCAAGAAGGGCGTCGTGGTGCCAGAGTATGTGGCTAGCGCGGAAATGCTTGCCGACCTGATGACGAAGGTGCTACCGGCGCCACCTGTGAAGGAGCTACGGGAGAAGATCGGACTTGTCGACATAGAGTGATTCAGAAACCCCGAGGCTCTGGGGGGGGGAGTGTTGAACATTGATATAAAAGCCAGCCAACGGGCAGGTGACCGGAAGCAAAACCTCAAGGACCTTTACGCAAGTGTCGAGTCGACAATGTTGAAGGTACGACATTTTGACTTGGTTTCACTATTGGGCCCAAACCGATCGAGTGTAGGCGCGTGTCTTTTCAGGTTATTTGTGTAGTGTGCATGTAGAATCCAACTAAAAACTCCTTTGAATATATTTCTCACTTTCACTTGTGGTGTAGCGGGATCAGCAAAATCTGCGAGATTGCTGGATCCGACTCACCAACAGCGCCCAGACACCGACTAACGGAGGGGGGTCCCCCAATGACCCGTGTTCTGCTGAGCTTTCCTCACCTTGTGAACACGTCGGTAGGACGGGACCTTGCTCTCTCGGTAACTTCCGAAGCGTTCAAGTGGTAAAGCTTGAGTGTCTTGGCGAGACGTGGGGATGGGGTGGAGCAGCAGTGGTAAAATCTTCACTCTGCGTCCGTGGTTGGTTCTGGATCCTAAGCGAATGATCGAGCTAAAGTGGATCCAGGGCCTAGATCGTGGATCTGGCCTTAACGTTGCCTTGCGGGTGTATTCCCATGCATTTGCGTTTTACTTGCCGCCTCCTGTGACGGTATCTTGAGAGCTGAGAACCTCTAGGGTGTTGCCGGCCAAGTAGTAAATCCGGTTAACCTTTCGGATCTGCATGTGTAAAGGAAAGATCACTAGGCTGTAGGATCTGGTCAATGTATTATCCGGTTATCACAACCAACCCTAGTTTCGCAATTCCCAACCTTCTCCGAGCTCGTACGGCTAATGTAGTTCCGATTCTTGAGGGCTGGAAGGCACTTGCGTGATACTGTGCAAATTGAGGACTGTATTGATACTTAAGCCTATACCTGCCTGGATTTCTACCTTCTATGTATTTTACCTGTTAAATTTCTTACCAGGCTCGGCTGCATGTCCTTTCTCTCCTTAACCCATCATCCCAGCTGTATTATCATCAGATCCACCGGATCCATGGCGTAATCATTATGGTCACCATATTATCGGTACATTTGTCGGGATCCAGGTCGCTTTGATCCACCTCACTGCAAGTGTACACTCGTCATGGATCTGAGCTCTCCACTCTCCCACTATTGCCTTACGACCGCCTGCTATTTTCATCACTCCATGAAAGTTCGAGATCTACTGTATCCACCATCCCCACATCTTGGATCCAGGTCACTCCGTGTGGGATCCTCACTCCCTTGGATCCGGACTCGGAAGTATGGGATCTGAGACATATCGCGGTGGATCTTGTCTTCTCGTTAGTCGTTGATACCAGATCCACCTTAGGATGGCGTCTATCATCCTTCCTTCATCGGATCCCCACTTGATCGACCGGTACATGGTGTATTCCATATCCCTTAAGTGAACTCAGGTGAGGGTCGATCCGAGTCTCCCATTGGTACATCCTACCTTCCCATACGTTATCCATACCAGATCCATCGTCGGCTCACACGAGATGCCGCTAATCATGGCCAATCCACCTCGGGCAACGTGAATCCCTGCCTGACAATCCAAATCCTCTCTAACCACTTGAAACTGTCACTAATTTGGGATAGTGACCCCTTGTTAGGCCCATTCTCTTATTTTTGAGAAAGCCCTTCACCGCAATCGCCTCCTGTACGTGGTCGGCGCTGCCAACAGCGCTCACGGCGTACTCTCCCGACGTCCCTGCTTCTCCCACAGCTTCCTCCTCTTCGTGACACATGTCTCTCACTAAGCGTACTAGCACATCGCCGGGCAAGGCCCCATCCACCACTCCGCCGGTCAGCCCCTCCATGTCGCCCACGTCTTTGCGGGCCTTAGCCCAAGCTCTTTCCGATCAGGTACGAACCTTGACAGCGGAGCTCCAGACGGCCAAAGATTCTCGGGTGCGAGCTCAACGCGCAGAGGCGGCGGCTCAGCAGGCATATAAGTCATTATCCACGCCTTCGTACGCCACCCGGCTCCAAACTTTGCAAGCCCAGGTCCATGATCAGGCTATGGAGATACAAGGGTGGGAGCACCGCGCGGCCTCTCGCTCGCAGGATCTGCGACTTCTGTTGGTCGATCAAGCAGTCGAGATCCGTGACTTGTCTGGACGGCTGGATCGCGCCTCCCGTCAACGAGATGGGATGCAAGACGACAACGACCATCTCTTTCGGGAGGTGGCGCTCGCCGGATCCGAGATCCACCAGCACCAATCCCGGATCCACGGTCTCGAGCGGGATTTCGAAGATTCCCAGCGCGGCTGCTGACGCGAGCTTGGATCGGCTCCGCGACGAGTTGCGCCTGACTCAAGAAGAGGTGGAGATTATGTTTGGATCCGCCCATAGCGTATTTGCATTAGGGTCAGCGCGCGAAGGGTCCCCCGCACCCAATCCGCCCCCTCGTCGCCAAACGTGGCTCTGGCTAGTCTCTCTGAGGAGCTGAAAGATGCCAAAGAGTCGATCGTGTAGTTGTCGGCTGGGCGAGACCTCGCGCTCGAGGAGTTTGTGCGCATGACTCAAGCCCGCGACGAGATCCAGGACAAGCTTACAGATACCGAGCTTCAGCGTGACAAGGCAGCCTACGAGTGGGCAGATGCCAAGCGAGCGCAAACGGAGTTTAAATCCAAGATCTGTCGCATGAGTACGTGGATCCTCTCTTGTTTCCTTCTTGTAATCCCATATTTACTCGCTATGTTGATCCAGGTGACAACTTCGACGCAGCTACGGGAATCAGCTTGCTACTGCTCGTACGCAGCACCAACAGCTGGTTCTAGAGCGCGATCGCAGGTTGTCCGACCGGGACTTGGCGCGCCGACGACTGATTTTGGTGGCTGCTGCTATCTCAGATCCCCTTTCTCCTTCCCCTGAATCATCTGATCCACTTTCTCCCCTGGTTGGATCGCCCCCTGCCGCTAGCGTCTCAGCTGCTCCGCAATCTCCAAGTGGGGCGAGTCCGTCGGCTGCGAAACGGCCGCGTAGTATTTCCCCTGCTCCTGGTACTGGATCTCCCCGGCCTCACAAGCAGGCCCGAGCTTCTCCCAAGGCCAAGCCCAAAACTGGTTCTGCCTCTATACACACCCACGCCCAAGCCTTCAGGTTCGTCTTCTAAGTCCGGTACCGGACCCAAGTCTGGATCCGTCGCTGCATCCAAGACGGGACCGGCGTCCAAGACTGGGTCCACGGCGTCCAAGTCTGGATCGACTGCCAAGACTGGATCCATAGCTGCGGTGGTGTCGAAGACGCTTAGACTGGATCCGTCGTTGCGGTGGCGTCGAAAACTAGTGCAGCGGCTAAGACTGGATCCGTCGCTGCGGTGGCCAGCACCGGTTCCAGCTCCATGGCTTTATCCACTATCGCGCCGTCGTCCCAGGCAGTGGCTTCGACTGGATCCACGGTCATTGCTCCTTCTACGACGGGGCTAGCCACATCCACAGCCAAGTCCAGTTCGTCTCAGTCGGGATCCACTGCTGTCCCTTCCGTGACGGCGCCTACCGTTATCCGACCGGCTTCTACCGGTTCTCGGACTGTCGGAACTTGATCCGGTATGGGGAAAGCCAAACCTGTCATCCCCATCGGTTGTGGACTCGGCAGCTCGGAGGACGACGAGGAAGAGGGATCGGATTGGTCCGACGGCTCGGGACCTCCTATCCGATCGTCCTCGAAGCGTACACTTTATACCGGACATTATTCCTTCAGCCCTGACGACGATGACGATGACGACGACGATGAAGACGAAAGACCGGAGGATTCCGAGGAAGCCCGAGTCGCTGATGATGCCTAGGAAGAAGACACGCGGCGGGCCTTGTCCCAATCCAAATCCGAAGCCCGGCTAAAGATCTCCCTCGACACCGCCCCAGCACGTCGCTGGCTCGCCCGGATCCGGGGCCGGCACTGCGGGATCCGCGATCCAGGTTGACAGTGACGATGGATTGAGTAGCGATGGTGGAGGGGGATCAACGCATGGTGGTGGACCCCCTGGATCTGTCTTGATCCCCGTTCCTCCTAGGTCTTCCTTGCCAGGTATGCTCCCCGTGGCTCCGTTTAATCCGGATGCTGTCTTCATTCCTGGTCGGCGCGCCCCAATGGCTTTCGCTACAAGAGACATTGAGCCTTGGTCCACTAAGAAGCTGAATCGGATCGCCATCATCAAGATGAAGATCACCGTCCTGTTCCCTGAGCTTCTGCTCCGTGCTGAGTGGATATTCCCTCGCGAAGAGAATGGCATCCCGACGTCCGGATACGTGGATTCGCTCGTCACAAGATCTCACTTGAGAGAATTGCATAATGCTGCACCATGGGATACGCTGACGACCACGCTGGTGGATCCTGTTAGCTTCCGAAGTGACGTTGGTGGACGTCTCGGTTGTTCGTTCGTGCCTTCCGGGATCTCATTTTTAAGCACCGAATTGCCGTACGGGAAGCCCCCCATCGGTTCCCTGTTTCTCGCACCCAACTGCGGAGTTCGACATGGCTGTCGAACTTCAACAAGCAGCGCGGCAACAGACGCAGTCACGCCGGTCGGGCTTGGAAGAAAGCTCTCGTGATCCTCGCGTTGGCGATCCAAGACGGTTGGTGTGACGTAGATATCTTGCTGGATCCATCCTTCTTGCACCTTCCCCGACGCGGGGATATGGTAACGTGGTTTCCAAGATCCGTATTCCGTCAAGCCAACTTGGAGGATCCCAACCTCCACCGCCCAGAACCTAAGAACCTATTGGAGGCTCTGCAAGAGATTGACGAAGCCGAACCTTGGCGTATCCAATTATGGGGGGGGGGCTAGCCAACGTCCAGGACACCCGATCCAGCGTCTGGCGGGCAAGTTTTTCAATGATCAGCCTTAGACCACCTGATCCCTATCGCTCTTTCACGCCGCGCCCCTAGTTCCAGTCTTCGTGGATCCGCTTCGTAGTAGTAATTAGCGGCTGGAAGCTGGGTGGAGTTAGTCTTTTTTGCATAAGGTATCCTAATCCCCTCTTCGTTACTTTGCCAATATGTCTTCTCTTAACATTCTCTTGTTGACTGAAGGGCTATGTCAGAGCCTTCCGACGTACACCTGGATCCGGACTGGATCCACCCTTTCAGCGTACGCCTGGACCTGGGCTGGATCCACCCTTTCAGCGTACGCCTGGATCTGGACTAGATCCACCCTTCCAGCATTCACCTGGATTCGTACCAACTGCTGGATCCAAACTGGATCCGCGCTTGGATTTGAGCCGGATCCTCCTCTTACGACCCAGTCTCTATAGACCAGTATGGTCCGCGCCCCCGAAAAACTCTCGTTTGGTTCGGGCCTCTTTGCACGTAAAAACGTCACTCTTCATGCATAAAACATTC
This sequence comes from Phytophthora betacei, assembly GCA_011320135.1. Taxonomy (NCBI): domain Eukaryota; phylum Oomycota; class Peronosporomycetes; order Peronosporales; family Peronosporaceae; genus Phytophthora; species Phytophthora betacei. The sequence continues at coordinate 66,262 of JAANHX010000556.1, forward strand.
ACCTTTTCCTCCTACGCCACACCCTTCCTGTGGATCCTCCTTCTCTTTCTTCTCTAATATGACCAGCTCACATCAGAGATCATCCTCCTCCTGGCCCACCCCCTTCCTGTGGGTCCTTCTTCATCCTCCCATCGATATGACCAACTCACATCCATGGATCCCCCCCCTTACTCCCCTTCATGAGACTGCATCACGCCAGATTTGGCCCGATTCGTACGATCCCGCAAGAAATCATAGAGTAATGCTCCACAGTTCAGATCTGCCTCGTCTACCCAACTGGTTCGTCATATCCACGCCAATACACCAGAAATTCACGGTAAATTCGTCCGTATCTGGTTCGCTTCCCTGACCTCATGTCGGAGATCTTCTCGACTTCGAGCTCGTCGGCTTCGAGATCCACGTTCCAACTATCCTCCGGTAGGAGGCCTTCGTCAAAATCCACCCGGTTGAGCTCATCCACCGAAAGACGGATTTGCGGCAGGTCCGGATATTCCTTGACCAGCTTCAGCTTGGATACGTGTACCACGGGGAACAAGCGATATTCGGTACCTGCCGTTTCCAACTTCACCGCGTGTTCCCTTATCTTCTCACGTACTCGGAACGGTCCATGCCAAAGGTGGGCCAGTTTACGGGCGTATCCTTCCTTCACTCGATCCAAGTACAGCCACACTTGCGATCCAGCTTGGATTTGATGTGGACGAGCGTCTTCGTTGTGTCGATCCGCTCGATTCTGTATCGCACTTCGTAACCGTTCATTCACTTGGGATCTGGCTTGCCGGTAGTACTTCTGGACTTGGTATCGCCATCGGCTTGGATCTCGGTTCCTTTTCTTGATGCTACATACCGGAATGGCTGCTTCTAGGGTGGATTTAGGATCCCACCCATGTACCAAGTAAAATGGGGTGTCACCCCGGATCCTGTCTTGGGCGGTGTTCATTGCGAAGGTAAGTCGTTCTGCGTACTCGTCCCGCTGCCTCTGATCCAAATCCTGAACATACATCTTGAGCGCCCTCGTGATCGTCTGTACCATGCGTTCGGTCGATCCATTGGCTTGGGGACGATATGCCATAGTCGCCCGCTGTCTCTGCCCCAGGATCCGGCTGAAAGCTCGAAAGAAATCAGACATAAAGCCTGGCTCCTGATCATGCCGAATCATCTCACTAGCTCCAAATCTCCGGAAAACGCACTCCTCGTACGATTCGGCGATGGTTTGTGCAGTTCTGGACGCGCTAGCTTTGGCTATCACGTATCCGGTAAACCGATCCACCCAGATTAACAACTCTGTGTTTCCTTTATACGACTTGGGCAACGAGGGGATGTGATCCATGGCTATGATTTGGAAAGGGTAAGTCGCTTGGATATTCCCAGGTGACTCCCCTTCGATTGTGGGTCTGCCCTTGCCTGTCTCACAATCCACACATTCACCGACATATCGTTGCCACATATTGAATAGTCCCCTCCAGTAGAAACATGTCCGGATCCGTTGGTAGGTCCGACCAATTCCCTGAAGTCCACCTTCTAAACTAACGTGCTAGGGATGTAGGACATCCGGTTGTAAGGTTTCCGGCATCACCAGTCTCATCAATCCATCCCGATCCTCGTGGACTCTCTTCGTAGGGGGGCAATAGAAGAGCAAGTCGTTCAGATCCACTGCGTAATCCGTAGCGATAACGCTGTAGGATTTGGCATCCTCCCGACTTAAGTCTCGTACATCCCCCATCAGATACTTCTTTAGTCCCAGGATCCACGCTTCCTCATTCTGTGCTTTGAGGATCCGCTCGATGCGAACTCTCTTCACGAATGTTTCCTCGAGGATCGGGGGGCTGGATCCAATCTTTCCTCTGGACCTAGTGACAGCCATCACCTGGACTGTCCTTTTCCCGGATCCAACTACCACCACTTCGTCAAGTCGGTTCAACGTAACGAGATCCTGATGTTCGGCTTCTCCCTCCACTTCGACACCACATTGATTCCGTAAAGCGGCACTGGCCAAACTATCCGCACTGGCATTCCAATCTCGCTTGACATGCACCAGCTCGTGATTCAACCAACCACGCAGGTGGATCATCACTTTCTGCCGTAACAGTGTTAGGGCCGGGGCCTTGCAGTCAATCTCACCTCGCACCTGTCTGATTACCAAATTTGAATCCCCACAAATCACCAGCCGTTTTGGATCTTGTCCCTTTAGTAAATCCAAACCCAGAAGGAGTCCGTTATACTCCGCTTCATTGACGGTGAGGCCTTTCGCGTAAGTGGATCTGGCCCGTACAACTTCCCATCCGGGCAATCTCCACAGTATTGCACTGTATGCTCCTCCTCCGCGTCGTACACGAGCGGATCCATCGAAACTCAGGACGTATAGATCCTCATCCACCTGTACCGTCGGGATCGGGATCTGGATCCGGCGTTTGGGCTCTTTCTTAGGGGCGATCTTAGTCAGTGCCTCATCCATCTTAGCTCGAGGAGTGATGCTCGCGGCCAAGACTCCCAGGATCTCATCTTCCCCTTTCGAACATTTCACAATTTCCAGCGTCCAAGGCGAGAGTAAAGCTGCCCACTGTCCCAAACGTCCTTGCAACCCGGCCGACTTGAACAGCCAGGCTAGCGTGGAGTGTCGAGTCAGGATCCGGATGGATCTCCCCACTAGCAGGTTATAATTTAGATCCAACACGCGCAGGAGCGCGAGTATCTCTTTCTCCACCGCTCCGTAGTTCAGTTCATTCGGCTTTAGCGTTCGGCTGACAAAGGTGACTTGATGGCAGATCCCCTCCTGTTCTTGTACCAGAGCGCTGAGACCGCCCAATCGCTTGCATAGACTATCACCGTAGGTTGAAATTCCGGATCGAAATGGCGGAGGATGGGCGACGTCGCGATCCTGTTTCTTAGCTCCATGAACGCGTGCTGAGCTCGGATCCACCGCGGCTCCACTTTTTTTTTTGAAGATCTTTTTTATACGATCTTTCCTCCGTCAACTCTGTTCAGATTGGATCCTCTCCCCGTTGGTCCCGGGATAGGTCCAGTTCCTGTTTTAGTTCGTCTTCCGGCGTCGCACTATGTGGATCCCCTCGTGGATCTGGGATCTCTAGGACCAAAGCTTGTTCAATATTGATCCGGACAGCCGAAGTGGCCATCGCAGCAAAATCCACCCCCCTCAATTCATAGAGTACTGCGGCAAAAAGCCGAAGTGGCCATCGCAGCAAAATCCGCCCCCCTCAATTCATAGAGTACTGCGGCAAAAAGTGCGTAATCCTCGATGAACCGACTGTAGTACTTCAAACTATCCAAGAAGGATTGCATCGCCCGTAACGACTGTGGGAAGGACAAGTCTGTTAACGAAGAAAGGTCCTTAGGATTCGCCTCCAACCTTCCTTGGAGACTCGATGACCTAAGTAGTCAACATTGCGCATCCCCCAATAGCTCTTCACCACGCTGATAGAGAGATTCCTCTTAGTACACGCCTCCAGTAGGGATGTCACTCTCTCGCACAGCTGATCCCACGATTCCGCCGGGATTAGAATGTCGTCGATATAGGATCTGCGTCCTAACACGAATGGAGTCCCCAGATCCCCTGTCTCTCCTGCTTCTAAGGGATCCACTTCCGTATGACTTTCCCCGGATCCACCTCGTTCGGGTTCCGGTATTCGGGTAATTCCGTAGAGGGCATTATCGATCAGGCGTTGATAGATCTGGGGTGCATTCTTCAATCCAAACGGCATCTGGCTCCATTCGAACAGTCCAAACGGTGTGATGAATGCGGATATTGCGCGAGCTCGATCCGTCATAGTCACCACCCAGAAACCACTTGCCATTTCTAGAGAACAGTACCAGAGTACTTTATCCAAAGCCTCCAATAGCTCATTGATTAGAGGCATTGTATACACCATCAGTCGGGTCAGGCCGTTAACCATCTGGTAATCAATACACAGACGTATACCCACTCCGTTCTTCTTAACGATGATTACCACAGGAGATGCCCACGGGGCCGTCAAGAAACTGATGATTTTCGCTTGCGGCAGACCCTTAATCAGATCCGATAGCTTTTCTCGGAACTGAGGCGCCACCTTCCGCACCCTTTGAGTGATCAGCTTCGCGTCACCGACATCAATGTCACATTTGACTCCGCGTGCAGCTGGTGGTAATGCATTCCCCTTGCCAATTAGCAGATGTCGGCTTTCCCAAATCTTCTGACGTAGCCGATCCACTTCCGCGGGCTCGTTCGCCTCCGGGTTCACTTGGATATCATCAATCGTGACCTCCTCTGTGGTTAGTGGTACCTCCATGATCACCGCCAAACCTTCTCTAAGATCCTCGGCATGTCGATCATCGCCTTCTTGGTAGCAGACTTGTTCATCTTCGGTCTTTGTCGGATCCACCACTGGATCCGAGCACCGCGACTCATCTTCTCCCGTCATTCTTTCTGTCTTCACGGCATAGGGTATCCTGGTACCAAGGAAACTACCTTTTTGATCGACTTGATCCTCAGGTGATTTTACACACGACGGATCCTGTTTAGCCAGTGTTGCCACTTTCGACGAGGATCCAGGCACTCTGTCCAATGGAGAGCTTGCATCCTACTGTGGGTCAGCAGGATCCAGCGAACCGGCTTCAATTCTCTGCGACCCCCCATCCACCGACCCTGGGTTATCGAGGTACTGGCTCTGAGGTGCTCTAGTCGTCTTGGATCCAATATTTACCGCTTGGATCCCAATCCGACGATCCCTCTGTAGGATCTTTCGCGGAGTTGGGTATAAAGGCCGATCCACCAAGGGGCAGATTGGCTCCGCCGGGAGCTCCACCTCCCCGAGGGATTCGATCTCGGTAGTCGCCTCGTACACCAGATTCTGCCATTCTTTGTAGCGGCGGGATCCCACTGACACATATCCAGGTCGCCTAGGGATACCGTCCTTCGCTAACCATCGCCCGATTTCCTTATAATGGTCCAGTAATAGTCTCTTGTCGCTGACATTCGTGACCTGGAGGCACTGTGATCGACCTGGTCCTTGGGTTACTGTAGGCACCCACTTCTCACCCCAAGTGACCCACAATTTCTTATGTTCCACCCACTTCAACCGATCTGGCAGTTCCCAGGTTTCTCCGGGCTCGATCCAGATCATCTTATCCGCCCTTATGATCCTCAGCTTCGCCCCGTACAACGGTCGCCGTCCGCTGAGCTGGAACCGGATCTCGTCCGGGAAACAAAGTGTCCCATCCGCCAGATCCAACCTCACTCCGGCTGGTACCATGAAATCCATCCCGAGGATGGCGCCTTGACCAGCGAGATCTCCAAACCAAATATCGAACCAATATACCAAACAACCTGCCAGCGTGATCTTGATCCGCGTTCTCCCATTCGTACGGTACACGCCTTCACCAATCCCAACACAATCTTGGCTCCGACTCCCATCCACTTGGCACCCAACCTTACAAGCAAAGGCGGTATCTAGTATAGACATCTATGCACCACTATCTAGGAGTAGGATTGCTTTTCATTGTTGATCTTGCCCCCTACCTTGGCTTGTCTGAACCACTTTCCTGGGGCATGGTACTTCCAGTATCCACGGGACTCCCCTGTTAGCAGATTCATGGATCCAACATCCTCAGATCCACGGGATCCAGTGACCTGACAGACCTTAAGTGGATTTGCAGTGACCTCACCCTTGGTAGGCTCAAACCATCGATCATGTTGCCGTTTCTCCCAGTAACCGCGCGCTTCCCCCCTTTGTAGATCCAGGGTTGAAGAGACTTCGGTTCTGGCAAATTCATCCACTTGGTGTAAAATAGAAACCTTGGCAGCTGACACTTCATGTAGATCACGTGTATTATCGACTGGATCTAGGGTCCTGCTACCTGGATCTAGCGATGTCTTGTTCACAAATGCATTAATGCAATACCTAGAACGCTCGGCTCGTACCGGATTCAAACCCGGCGAGCGTCCTAATTTAACAACTTCCCTAACGCTTCTGGCAACATCCCTCTGTGCTTGGCTGGATCAAACCATTGGCGGGTCTGGTTGTAGAGCTCTTTTTTCGGGCACTTGCCGACGTCGTGGATTTCGCCACAACCGCGACACACGTAGAAGCAATGATCCCCGGGATGACCCTTCTTGCCACACTTATCACAAACCAGATATTTCCAGCGTCCAGCTTCTTTGTGCTTTTGGGATCCACACTGCGAGCACCTGATTTGTCCTGTCCCGTCCATGAGATCTCGGGATCGGTACATCCCACGGTCCCCGGGTACGGTATTCCCAGGGCGAGAGTTGTCTCCAGTCTTCGCCGTACGATCGTTGGATGCAGTGAGACAGACTCAGCGGTAATCCCCCTGGGTCAGCGTCCGAACCATCGGATCCCGACTCAGTTCCTGAGTCGAGCGCCGTGACTTGGTGGACCCGTCGAGCTGGGGCCGTGGGTGTCTGAGCTTTTTGGCGATACTTGCCGGATCCGACCGCTGCCTTCTTCTGGCGGTGTTTCGCGCGATCCACAGCCCGCAGCACTTCCTCAAGCTCGTCTGCGTCAGGAAGTCGTAACAGGGTCAGCCTATCGGCCAGATCCACGTCTCCCAACGTCTCGATGAAATGATCCACGTGTTCCCGCAGTACCTTGGATCCCCCATCCTTGATCTTCAACTTGGCCCGTAGACCGGCCACATTTAGTCGATGTAGGTATTCTAACGGGGATTCAATCGATCTGCGGCGAGCATGGTAGTATTGTCGTGCCACCGACACTCCCAATCCACGGTACTGGGTCTGGAAACTGCGCAACAAATCTGGCCACTTGTTCCTGGTGGATCTGCCCAGCTGCCGATACCAGTTCCTGGCTGGCCCCGCTAGAAGATCCGCAAAGGTCAAACACTTCTCAGCATCCGACGCTTGATCTCTCATGAGGGCCGACTTGACTTTGCTGATCCATGTTCTCGCTCGGTCCTCATCTTGATCCTTGCCCGTGAACTCCTTCAGATCCGATATGGCTGAGATCCGTACCCTCTGGATCATGGACGATCCACCTGCCCCGGCTGTGGCCGTTGCTACCACTGCTGACGAAGTGGATGGGCCATCCAGATCATCTGGGTCGAACTCATCATGGGAGTTGTCTCCCTCCACGGACTCCATCTCCACATCTCGTGCCCCATGTTCGTGGAGCACTTGCGCTTGTGGTACGGGCGTTCTCATACCCTGTTCGGCCAGGAAACGACTCATCGTAGCTTCGAAGTGTCGCTGCAGGGTACCTGAGGAGGTGTCGGAAGAGCTTGTGGCCGGCTGGTCCACTGGCGAGACAGGATCCGTGAGGCGATTACCTTGAGTCCGATCTGACAGTAACCCCACTGGCTTCTTGCCGGATCTGGCTCGATCCTGGCTGGATTGTGTCAGATCACGGGTAGGACGTACGTGGATCCCGAGCCTTCACGTTCACAGGGGCTTCCTGTCCCCGGATCCTCGCCCGCGGTTCCAGCATCGATGACCCGGAGGGTCCCAAACTCATTCGCCGGGGCTCGGACGACGTGTCTGACCCATCCTCAGCCGCGGATTCGTAGTTCGAGGAAGCAGCTTGGCTGATCCTCGGCGACGACACTGGATCCATAGTGTGCGACCTTTCTCCGGTGATGGACTTAACCCTGACGAAGAGGTCCCGCGTCGCTGATACTATGAGATCCAAGTCTAGCTCGAAGATATCCTCTGCGTCGAACACACCAGATACGAAGCCTGAATCCGTAAGCAAGCGTAATCGATCTTTGACTGCCACCAACTTGTTCACCGTTTTCGTTGGTGCTCTCACCGGTTCCCTTGGATCGTCGATCTGTCGAGGATTCAGGATCCGCATGACAGGATCTTAATGCAGAAAGTCGCGTAAAGCTTGGTGGTGATACACAAACTCGATATCCTTGTCGGACCAGCTTGACCTGGATCCAGCTTGGACTTCTTCCGACTCTGGAGCTTGCATCTTCTTCCGCTTAGTCTTACTCGTTTTCGTCTTCTTTCTCGTTTCTTCGACTAGCGGGCTTGGGTTTAGGTACGGTGTTGCCTTAACCGGTGAATCTGCAAATGCATACCGTTTCGCCTTCACTTTCCCTTGTTTTGTTAGCGCCCCCCTCATCCCCACGTCTCGCCAAGACACTCAAGCTTCACCACTTGAACGCTTCGGAAGTTACTGAGAGAGCAAGATCCCGCCCTACCGACGAGTACACAAGGTGAGCAAAGTTAAGCAGAACACGGATCATCGGGGGACCCCTCCGTTAGTCGGTGTCTGGGCGCTGTTGGTAAGCCGGACCCAGCAATCTCGCAGATTTTGCTGATCCCGCTACACCACAACCCTTCGGATCTGCACGTGTAAAGGAAAGCTCACTAGGTTGTTGGATCTATCCAATGTATTATCCAGTTATCACTACCAGCACTAGATTCGCAATTCCCAACCTTCACCGAGCGCGTACGGCTAATGTAGTTCCGATTCTTGAGGGCTGGAAGGCACTTGCGTGATACTGTGCAAATTGAGGACTGTATTGATACTTAAGCCTATACCTGCCTGGATTTCTACCTTCTATGTATTTTACCTGTTAAATTTCTTACCGGGCTCGGCTGCATGTCCTTTCTCTCCTTGACCCATCATCCCAGCTGTATTATCATCAGATCCACCGGATCCATGGCGTAATCATTATGTTTACCATATTATCGGTACATTTGTCGGGATCCAGGTCGCTTTGATCCACCTCACTGCAAGTGTACACTCGTCATGGATCTGAGCTCTCCACTCTCCCACTATTGCCTTACGACCGCCTGCTATTTTCATCACTCCATGAAAGTTCGAGATCTACTGTATCCACCATCCCCACATCTTGGATCCAGGTCACTCCGTGTGGGATCCTCACTCCCTTGGATCCGGACTCGGAAGTATGGGATCTGGGACATATCGCGGTGGATCTTGTCTTCTCGTTAGTCGTTGATACCAGATCCACCTTAGGATGGCGTCTATCATCCTTCCTTCATTGGACCCCCACTTGATCGACCGGTACATGGTGTATTCCATATCCCTTAAGTGAACTCAGGTGAGGGTCGATCCGAGTCTCCCATTGGTACATCCTACCTTCCCATACGTTATCCATACCAGATCCATCGTCGGCTCACGCGCGATGCCGCTCATCATGGCCAATCCACCTCGGGCAACGTGAATCCCTGCCTGACAATCCAAATCCTCTCTAACCACTTGAAACTGTCACTGATTTGGGATAGTGACCCCTTGTTAGGTCCATTCTCTTATTTTTGAGAAAGCCCTTCATCGCAATCGCCTCCTGTACGTGGTCGGCGCTGCACAACAGCGCTTACGGCGTACACTCCCGACGTCCCTGCTTCTCCCACAGCTTCCTCCTCTTCGTGACACATGTCTCCCACTAAGCGTACTAGCACATCGCCGGGCAAGGCCCCATCCACCACTCCGCCGGTCAGCCCCTCCATGTCGCCCACGTCTTTGCGGGCCTTAGCCCAAGCTCTTTCCGATCAGGTACGAACCTTGACAGCGGAGCTCCAGACGGCCCAAGATGCTTGGGTGCGAGCTCAACGCGCAGAGGCGGCGGCTCAGCAGGCATATCAGTCATTATCCACGTCTTCGTACGCCACCCGGCTCCAAACTTTGCAAGCCCAGGTCCATGATCAGGCTATGGAGATACAAGGGTGGGAGCACCGCGCGGCCTCTCGCTCGCAGGATCTGCGACTTCTGTTGGTCGATCAAGCAGTCGAGATCCGTGACTTGTCTGGACGGCTGGATCGCGCCTCCCGTCAACGAGATGGGATGCAAGACGACAACGACCATCTCTTTCGGGAGGTGGCGCTCGCCGGATCCGAGATCCACCAGCTCCAATCCCGGATCCACGGTCTCGAGCGGGATTTCGAAGATTCCCAGCGCGGCTGCTGACGCGAGCTTGGATCGGCTCCGCGACGAATTGTGCCTGACTCAAGAAGAGGTGGTGATTATGTGGAATCCGCCCATAGCGGATTTGCACTAGGGTCAGCGCGCGAAAGGTCCCCCGCACCCAATCCGCCTCCCTCGTCGCCAAACGTGGCTTTGGCTAGTCTCTCTGAGGAGCTGAAAGATGCCAAAGAGTCGATCGAGAAGTTATCGGCTGGGCGAGACCTCGCGCTCGAGGAGTTCGTGCGCATGACTCAAGCCCGCGACGAGATCCAGGACAAGCTTACAGATACCGAGCTTCAGCGTGACAAGGCAGCCTACGAGTGGGCAGATGCCAAGCGAGCGCAAACGGAGTTTAAATCCAAGATCTGTCGCATGAGTACGTGGATCCTCTCTTGTTTCCTTCTTGTAATCCCATATTTACTCGCTATGTTGATCCAGGTGACAACTTCGACGCAGCTACGGGAATCAGCTTGCTACTGCTCGTACGCAGCACCAACAGCTGGTTCTAGAGCGCGATCGCAGGTTGTCCGACCGGGACTTGGCGCGCCGACGACTGATTTTGGTGGCTGCTGCTATCTCAGATCCCCTTTCTCCTTCCCCTGAATCATCTGATCCACTTTCTCCCCTGGTTGGATCACCCCCTGCCGCTAGCGTCTCAGCTGCTCCGCAATCTCCAAGTGGGGCGAGTCCGTCGGCTGCGAAACGGCCGCGTAGTATTTCCCCTGCTCCTGGTACTGGATCTCCCCGGCCTCACAAGCAGGCCCGAGCTTCTCCTAAGGCCAAGCCCAAAACTGATTCTGCCTCTATAGCAGCCCCTAAACCTGGATCCACACCCACGCCCAAGCCTTCAGGTTCGTCTTCGAAGTCCGGTATCTGTTCCAAGTCTGGATCCGTCGCTGCATCCAAGACGGGACCGGCGTCCAAGACTGGATCCACGGCATCCAAGTCTGGATCGACTGCCAAATCTGGATCCGTCGCTGCATCCAAGTCGGGATCGGCGTCCAAGGCTGGGTCTACGGCATCCAAGCCTGGATCGACTGGCAAGGCTGGATCCGTCGCTCCAAATCGGGATCGGCGGAATCCACGGCTGCTGTGTCAAAATCGGGATCTGGGCCAAGCCCGTATCCGCTGCTACATCCAAGACGGTATCTCTTACCCGGTTACACCTCGTAGCACCTTGTAGCCCCTCCAAAGACCAAGTCTACGATGAGCCAAGTCCAGATCTCCGGGGCCACCCTGGAGCATGCTGGGTTCCCCCATCTCAATCGCGTGGAGTGGGAAGCGCTTCACCGCCTCGTGGCGGTGTCCGGAGATGCCGTTGCTGCATCGCTGCTGAGCTCAGCGACGCCCGACCAGCAACATCTTGCGGCACAAGCGTTTATGGAACGCAAGCTCGCCGATGCGAATCGGGGGGTGTCACTCCCTCGCGTCCATCCCAGAATGACGTCGTCAAGATGGAGACTTCTACGTATTCTGGCGCCGGTGAAAACCGGCTCCCGCTACACCGGTGGTTCCGCGAGATCGACATCGCTATCGCCTCGCGACGCATCGAGGCGTCATCCGCTAAGATGGTCTTCCTCCTCTCCCGGTTAGCCGGGAAGGCCAAAGAACGGGCCCTAGGGAAGCTGGTTGTCGACCCCGAGGCTTTCCCGACTCTGAAAACTCTCCAGCGTGACTTGCGCCTCGCGTTTGATCCCCCGCAAGATGAGTCTCGCGTTCGCGCAGAGTGCTTCGCTCTTCGGCAAGGGAAGATGTCCATGCACGATTACGTACAGAAGACGCGACATCTGGCGTCATGCATCGTGACCAAGCCAATAGACATGGCCTCGCAAGTCTACGTATTCGGCATGCGCGAGGATATGACCCGTTTCTGCCTCACCAGAGCTGAGTCCTCCTTTCTCGAGGAGGCTTTTGCACTCGCGATTCGCGAGGATTACATGGTCGCTGCATCGTACACCGCGGCCATACCTGCGGAAGCCCGAGAGTCTACCCCCAAGCCCATGGAGATCGACGCCATCAACGCGTCGAGCGATCGACGTCGCGGGTCCCACCGCGGTGGCGCTGGGCGAAGCATTCGTTACCTCATTTGCTTCCGCTGTGGGAAGAAAGGTCACCGCGCGGCGGAGTGCCGCGCGCCAGCTCCCGGCGTCGCTCACGCCGATGCGGAACATTCCTCGGTCGCTCATTCAAAAAACGACCAGCGCCAGTAGGTGCGGGGCGCCCTACTGGCTTTAACGGACCCTCCGGTGGCAGCCCAATCTTCGAGCCCCCCCCCCCCCCCCCCCCGTGCTCCAAGCGCACACCAATGCCATCACTACGCCGGGCGACTCGAGACTGATCATCGTCAGCCTCCACGTCACCGGTGCCCGGCGACCACTGCGCGCGCTCCTTGAGTCAGGAGCGACCAACAACTTCTTTCCCGCGTCGTGTTTCTCGGTACTACCCAAGAACGGCCGCGTCCGGAATGGTCAGAGCGAGATCCAAGTCAAACTCGCAGATGGTAAGGCTCGCCGCATTGTACGGCGTGACGTGTCCTTGTCGTACACGTTCGACGGCTTCCGTAGCAAGGACGATTTCTTGGTGATCGAGATGAACTATGCGTTCGACTGCATCCTGGGCATCCCTTGGCTTGCGCGATATCAGCCAGAGATTGACTGGCTGGCCCAATCAGTCAAGCGTCGACGTGGATTCGATGTGAGCGAGGTGTTCACACACCTCTTGGTGGTGCCAAGAGACTGGCGCCACGTCACAGTCGTGGACAAAACAGCAACGACGCAGGCAGTGCACAGAGCGAGCGATGTCCCTCTCTGCATGGCTTGTGCTACGTTGTTGAACGAAGATCCCTCGCGGTGTCGCGAGGTAGATGATGAAGTGGTCGAGCAGGGGCTCCCACACAACGAGACGGCGGTAGAGCCGATGTTTCCGCCGAACGATTCGGCGGTCAAGTAGATTGGGCTCCCGTCAAACGATGCCACGGTTGAGCAGGGGCTCACGCGTGTTCCCGTCCCGGTAGAGTACGGTCTCCCGCGCCTAGTGGAGGGTAATGCATCGTCAAGTAGCAGTGAGTTAGACTCGAGCGTGAGCTCGAGGATGCCGAAGTAGAAGTCGAAGAGACGACGCCTGAAACCTCGTCGAGACTCCACGCCCACTGATAGCCCGCCGATGGAATCGGTCAGCGTGCTTGAGTACGTGGAAGGAGGCCCGAGTCGGTCACGCACTATCGCAGTCGCGAGTCCGCCGCGCGAAGCGGTGGCGATCACACGCCTTCCAGGCTTGTCGTGGTAGAACTTTCTTAGGGACCTCAAGGCTGGAGACGTCGAGCAAGTATGCTTGGTCACCGAGACAGTCTCGGTGAATGAGTCAGCAAATGCGGTCGCAACGGACAGGGAGCGTTCACGTCCGCTAGGTGCTGAACCCAAGTCTGCGCGAGAGGAACGATTCCAAACGCAGTCCTGAAAGGCCTTGCGGGAGTCAGAGAATCCCGTATACGACACCGCCTGCGAGTACGCCGACGTCTTCCCAGATGCGATCCCCGCCGAGCTACCGGCGGATCGTGGGGTCCAGCATGAGATCGACCTCGCGCCAGGTACCAAGTACTGCGTCATCAGACAATGGCCACTTCCCCGTGATCAAGTGAAAGCGATCGATGACTTCTTCGAAGGCCGCTGAAAGGCGGGTCACGTGCGTGAGAGTACCTCTCCCCATTGGTACGCTCTGATCAAATTCAGAGTGTACTTGCTCGGTGAACAGTCGTTTGCGGTTTACACTGATCACGCATCGCTGCGGACAGCGATGAAGAGTCCTCACTTGTCGCAACGGATGGACCGTTGGATGTCATTCTTCTCCGAGTACAACTTCGTTGCTCACTACAAGCCGGGCAAGAATAACATTCTCGCCGACGCGCTGTCTCGGCGTCCGGACTACGACCCCCGTGAAGCGCTAGTACATCAGGTGGCGGATGGGGACGACGACGAATGTGCGGTCTGCGTGTCGTCAGGCATCAACTTGACGTTGACCACGCCCACGCTCCCGCTGGGTGACAAGATTGCTACAGCGTACGATGATGACCCCATATAAATAATCTGCTGATATACAACATCGACAGGCTCGATGGACCTCGAGTCGTCGTCCCAAACGACGCTGATCTACATGCGCTCATAATCCACGAGTACCATGACGCCCCGACTGGAGGATGTCTCGGTCGCGAGAAGACGTACGCGGCTCTGTCGCAAGACTTGTATTGGCCGCACATGTACAAGTGGGTACGCAACTGGGTCCGCACATGTGAAACTTGCCATCGAGTCCAGCCGACTCCGACGTCTCAGGCTCCATTGCGCCCTCTTCCGGTCGCCACGGAAGCGTGGCGCTCCATTTCGATGGACTTCATCTTCGGTCTTCCGCCCGATACAGCAGGGCGCACGGGTATACTTGTGCTTGTCGATCATTTTAGCAAGATGGTCCATCTCGTTCCGGTGGCAGCCTCAATAACCGCGGAAGGGTCCGCGGCCCACTTCGTCGACGTGAATTTTCGTCACCACGGTCTGCCGGAGTCTATCGTGTCCGACCGCGACCCGCGGTTTACATCCGCGTTTTGGCCACGCCCCTTCAAGCGCTTGGGAGCTAAATTGCTGATGTCGACCGCGGCGCATCCGGAGACGGATGGACAAACAGAACGCGTCAACCGAGTCCTTGAAGACGTTCTCCGCAGCTTCGCGACTTCGTACACGAGCTGGAGCTCGTTCCTACTGCTAGCCGAGTTCACACTTAACAACGCCGAGCACTCCTCGACGGGTATGACGCCGTTTATCGTGAACATCGCTCGCCACCAACGTGTTTCGGCACTTATCGCCGTGGGTCACCACATGGATGCTGGCGGCTCCACCCTTGGTGGGGGAGATCCTCCTTCGGTCGACATGGATGCTGAAGCTGCGGTCAGCCTTGCGGACAACGAGTCCGAGTCGTGGTCATCACCGGTGCGTGAACCGGTGTATCAGCGCGCACCGGTAACCTCACCGGTGCCAACAGGCCTGCCGGCGCACTCGCATTAAGTTATCTTCGGGTGTAGCCATTGTGAACGCCTTGACTCGCTCTCCGTCCAAGCATGCCATCGAGACTCCTTGGCGTACTGCATCTCCGATAACGAGATGGATATCGTAGAACTTTGATCGATCCAGGCAGCAAGATGCGCGATCAGGAAGTTACCACTGCCAATTATACACCGAATCCCTTGGTGCTTCCAGCCGATCGCTCGGCAGTTGCGGAATTCGTCATGCAGAGGCAATCCATCTCGAGGTTCGTCCGCGACGCACTGCAGAACGCAGTGGACAAGCAAATGGACTACGTTGATACGCACGGGATGAAAGAACGTGAATGTATTCAAGATAGGAGATCGCGTTCTCCTAACGACCGAGGGAATCCGTGCTTCCGCCGTAACCAACCTCGGCGCCAACAAACTTACTCCACGCTTCGTCGGTCCTTTTCGAGTAACCAAGGCTGTGGGCGACGCCTACACCTTGGACATCCCGTCGTCACTTAGACTTCACCCGACTTTTTACGTCGGGCGACTCAAGCGGTACTTCCCTGCGACGATTCCTGACCCGAGCCAGCAGACGTAGCGTCGGGAGACCTGCCCGCCGAGTCTGACACGCCAGAAACCCGTCAGCCCCAGGCGCCCGCTCTCGCAGACGATCTCCCTGCTGGGCAGAGCCAAGCACAAACGTCTCCAATCCCCGTAGGCGAGATAGCAGCTCCCGATTCGACTACCGAAGCTCCGACGCGATCTGCTCAGCCCGCCAGGCACGATCTTCCGCCCGCTCAGCCCCAACCTGGGCGTCCAACGCACGATTCAATGCTGCCTCCACCTCGACCTGACCGTACAGGGCGTACGCCGTATTATCGTGAATGACTACCACCGATAATTGACTCGGTGGATGATGCGCGCTGGATTGTGGAGCGTATCGTTGACCACAAAGATCCTCACGGCTCGACCGCTTAACGTAACGTCCGTAGTCGTGTCCCTCGCGCGGTTCCGACCGCGACCCGCTATTTGGTACGTTGGCTCGGTTATCCCCCAGAGCATGATACGTGGGAGCCCCGCACCAATCTTCGTCGCGACGTTCCCAACGTGGTCCACGAGTATGAAACCATGCTGCTTGAGAAGAAGAAATTCCGCGGGTCACCCCGCGGAGACCGTGAACGAGATCGAGAACGGCCACGATAACGACCCGCACGAGGAGGCGACAACGACGCCGCGATCCGACGCGTGCAACGTCGGCGTGAGCCGCCGCGATTAGCCGCCTGATCCATACTGGACATGGTGTGCTCGTACTTCCCGATCCATTCCGACTCTTCTTCGCTGAGTGGCCGCTCAGCGACATGTTCCCTCCATTCGCGTTGCGTCGGACGGGTTGAAGTACCACAGGACTCACATCCCTCTCTCATGTGCACGAAGCAGTGGTGATAGCCTTCACTTCTGAGTCCGGAGGTAGAGATCGCGATGGACGCGACTCTGATCTCGACCGAGCAACTTCGTGTTCCTTTTGCACTCTCCAACCTTAGCGGCCGTGCTAAGTGTTGGGTGTACACGCGGGAGGCAACATCCCTTGGACGTTTCACATCCTGGGCTCAGCTGTGCGAACAGCTCCGAGCCGCGTTCCTCCCGGCGAACTACGAGTACCGCAAGCGCTCGCGCTTCCTCTCGTGTAAGCAAGGGAGACGTGAGCTGCACGAGAATGTGGTGTTGGATTTCCCACGTGAACTCTAGCTACAAATGTAGTTAGGACGTTCCTACAACAATACGTCTACTAGGATAGTAAACGATCGTTCGGGCGGACCTGAAGACCCCAGCTCTGCCCTTGCACCGGGACAAACTGGACCTTGTAAACTACTTATACAGTCCAACCAGTAAAAATAAGAACACACTACTAGCACGAGCAAATCTAGCAGGTGTTATGAATCCTCGTGGTCCCAACAGCGGAAGGGTACCAGGCACGGGTAAGCCTTTTACGAGGGCATGGAGTGTTCAACACTCGGTTGGATTAATCAAAGGGATGCAATACAAGGACCCCCAGTCGTGCAAATAGGCAACAATAAGCCGCTACGTAAAAAAAACGATAGTAGTCGGCCAAAATACACAGTCTCTTGGCCTTGCCGGATGAACCCCCGCTACAGATCTTCGAGTTCACCGACAGGCATAACACACTCAAACAAGCTTGACCAGACGCTTACCTTGAAGTCGGACGTCGCTCTGTGTGCTTGAGTGGAAATTCTGTTCTGTATTTATGTTTACCCTTTCGGTTCTATTGCTAATAAGAAGTCCTAATCAAGAATACAAATATCAAGTGAACAATGATCCGTTATGGATCTTCTTGCATGCCAAGCGTCGTCTGCACTGTCGCATGAGCATCTTTAACGGTCCGCGCCCTGTCCCAGACGGTGAACGTGCTTCTAAACGGTCGCTGAGGCTTCCGCGAACTCATCCCAACCACCACCGAGGGTTCGTACCGTAGATGGTCCGCTGAAATCGAATCTGGCCAGTCCATTACTAATACTAAGGACAGCCTGGATTCAGTGACATATGGACCGTATCCAATATCCGTTGAGAGTTCGGAAGTGACGCCGTCGAGTCCCTTGCACCTTGGCGTCACCGTACATCACATGACCGAGGGTTCGTCGCTTGAACATCTTGGGCGGTGCCACGTCTTTGTCGACGGGTGATAATCCGCAACTACGGAGAAATCACTACACCACAGCTGCCCCCGTCGCAATGAAAGCCACGGTACTGGTGCCTGTTGTGACATTACTTCATTCTCCAAATCACCATCCAGTCACAGGATGTCCAAGCCCTCAATCGTGCCGTAAATAACTCGCTCCAGTGCCTTAATCCTCGCCTACGACGTAGCTAGAGGTAAGTCAGCTCACCTTCCTCTTGAATCATCGGCACATTGCTCATCACCATGCATTACTCGTCCTGTTTCTCAGGAGAACGACACCGAGGTTTCGAACGACCCTCAGCCTGCCACACATCCTTCGACGGCAGCGTCGTATGCTGGACATCCGGCGCTTCCTGCCCCGGACTCTTCACCTGCTGCTGCAGCATGCGGCACTTCCTGTTGTCGCTGGATCCACGGTGATGGCTCTTGCTGACCCGCCTGCGCCTGCTGGTGGTCCTTCACCACTCACCGAGGATTCGCTGCGCTCCATGCTGGCTAAGAGTACGGAAGCGTCGGTGGATCATATGATGACATCTATTATTCCGTACTTGACTGCGATAGCTCGCCATCAAGTGCAGATCAACGTTGCGCCTCCTCTTCACGGCGATGTCCACACTCAACGCCGCCTCGAGACTGCCATGGGCTTTTGACGAAGTCCTCGTCGCCGAATAGTCTCTTCCCGATGCGCTGTCGGCATTGCCCGACCGAGCAATCAGCCTGGAGTGTCAGTTGCGGGATGCCCAGACCGAGGCTGCTGCCGCCGTACGTTCGGTGGCGCCTGAAAGCATGGCTCGGGAAAACGCGAAGGCGTACCTGAAGGCTGCCAACGCCGAAGACGATGCTCTTCGCAAGGACGTCAAGATTCTCCGCGAGTCCAACGTCAAGAACGATGCCATGCTCGCAAGTGTTCAGTCTTCCATGGAGCAACATTCAGAGGACCTGAAGCGTCTGCACTGTGAGGTCCAAGCGCGGGACGCGTTTATCACCACCTTACACAAGAACCTGGCTCGCGAACGCGAAGTGTACAAGTCTTCTATTGGCGCGAACACCGAGCAGACTCGTCAGCTTCAGCTTCTCTTTGTCAAACTGTCCAAGGGCAAATTCATCGACAACGACACGCTCAAGGTCCTCGAGAATCAGCAAGCCCTCAATGCACACCTTCTTCCGGTCAACCGTACTCTCCGTGCACACGTGAGTTTGGCCGGGATGGATCCCTAGGTACTGCGTCTGGCTGTTGATAGTACGTTCCTAATGTTGCTCTTTCCACCGTGTGTTCAGCAACTAACGTCCGTTCACAATCCTTCGTGATAGGTCTGACTGCGGGTGAGCTGGACCTGGAAGCCCTGGACTGGGACCAAGAGACGTTGGTCGCTTTGCAGCGCATAGAGTCTGCTGCCACGTCTTCGGACGATCCTCAAGCTCTCCCTGCCGCTTTGGCCAAGGCTGCTCACCAAGTGGCTCATGGGAAGTCCCACAAGCGCCTTCGACCAGGTGGTGAGGATTCAGACGCCGAGCCGGACGACTCTGACGAATACAAGGCTCCCTCCCGACGGACAAGGCCAGTACTTCGATGGCAGCTGCTGCTCTTGGTGATGCGCCACCTGCCGACACTTCAACTCCCAAGTCGGCTCGCAGGTCGCTATTCGGTCCGAAGGCGTGGAAGCAAGCGGCCCAGAAGAAGCGCAAGAATCTTCGTTCTCGCTCTCCCGCCAAGTCGCCCCGTCGTCATATGAAGACTCGGTCCAAGTCTGTACCCTCTTCTCCAAGCTCATGGTCGCCACCTCTTACACCAGCGTCCTCTTCAACTCCCGCCGTGGTCGACCTCAGCGGCGACCAAAGTGACGTGGACATGGTGGATGCTAGTCCAAGTGGTGTCCCATCGGTTCAAGAAACTGCCACAGAGTCTTCGGGTAAAGACGTGGACCCTGGGGATCAAGACGATGTCTCTGATCCTCCTGACGCGCCTTCTCCTCCTCAAGGTTCTCCCGACGTGGTCAAGCCACCAGCGTCGACTATCTCTCCTTCTCCAACGGACATACGCGCCGCCGAAGAGGCCTTGCGTGAGGCTGAGTAATTTCGACTCATGTTCGGCTTAAGTGACGAAGGTGATGAATCGGATAACACCGTCTCATCAAGCAAGGTTGCTTCGTCGTCTGCTGCACGGTTGAAGTCTCGGGAGTAGTTTCTGCGGTAGGGCTTGCCCCTGTTGAAGCTGTTCCACAAGCCTCCGTGTCTTTAAAGCCGGTTCCGGCTATTCCAGCAGCTGGCGTGTCAAGTGTTTCTTCTACTGACTTTCAGATGGAGATTGATGACGATGGTAATGGTTAGGATGATCGTGGAGATAACGTGGATGACAATGTACTTTTGGTGGATGATTCCTCTGGCGATACAAGTGGTGACGGTGATGTTCCGCCACCTACCGAACATTCAAGTACAGTGGACGACGACGATGTTCAAGAATTAATGGCAACTGGAGCGGTCTTGGCCCTACTCGGCCTTCGACTATTTATCAGCCAAATCATTCGCCGATGGCGATCATAATCGACAGTCCACCTCCTCCGTCATCGCCAATTTCACAAGCGCCACCATCTGTTCCTTCTGCTCAAGCGTCCCTTCGCCGTTTTCTCGAACGATCGATGCTGGGCTTGGCGCAAAAATACGACCACCTACGTTTCTGTGCCGCGTCGGGACGGCGCACCGTCGGTTGAGCCGTTGCCTCACCGTGTGTAGCCTGGCGCTCGCTCTACCGTTCCGGCTTCATCTACCTTGTCACCGTGGGTTTTCCCGTATCTGGACATTTAGTTTACCGATGCGGGTGCCAAGAAGTGCTTTAAGCGTCGTTTGAGCATGACATTACCGGAACCAGCCGGTGAAGTAATCATTCGTACGACGTTGGAAGGCCTCCAAGCGTACTTCGACTATTCGAATCCCGATCATCCGTACCAGCAACTCCATCGGCTCTATCCCCTCCAGGCGTGTCTCTTCGACACCATCGATTTCGACCCAAGCGTTCCCATCTCCAAGCGTGCCCCAATCGAGACCCGCCCCAAAATGATCTGGGCGAATCTGCGTGGTGACGGCGGCAAGCAGGGTGACCTCGGATTCGGGTTATGGGAGCATCTCCACTGGCTTCCGTTGGCTGGTATCGAGCGAGCTCTAGTCAAGGAAGCCAAGAAGGTTGCTCACGACAAGGAGCTCTTGAAGGTACTGAGAGCGCTGTTGAAGAAGCTCATCAGTGAGCGCGACCGTCGTGCCGATCGTCTCCGCAACAAGTACCGTGAGCTGTACATGGCGTGGAGTTGTGACTCGGTTCCCTTCGGTTCTTCTGATACGCCGTTCATTCATCCCGAGTTGCTTTTGGAGCCTTCGAAGTCGTCGTACCTTATTAAAAACTTGTCGCTCGCACCTCGGACATCTGACTGGCTTTCCGAAGTTCCGACTCTCGATGCTCGCCGGCCCTGGCGAACTGGCTGGATGAACGGGCCGCACCAGCACCCGTACAACATTACGTACTTCCCGTGCCAGTGCAACCCGGAGCTCTTCAATCCTAGCGGTACGCGCTTTGTGGATGTGTACCGCAGTGTAGACGTCGATCCGGCTCTGGTTCCACCTGAGCTCATTCCGACCTGGCGCGACTTGTTTCCGAGCACTTGAAACCGAATTTGGTCCGAGATTATTGGCACGTGAAAACGTCACTTTATGCATAAATATCGACTCCATCCTCCTGGTCCACACTCTTCCTATGGACCCTTCTTCTCTTCTCCAGTAATAAGACCAGCTCATATCAGCGGCTCCTCCTGACTCACACCCCACCTGTGGACCATATCGGTCTGATTATGCCTCAACCTTATGAGGTGGATCCGGCTCAGATCTTATAGCTGGACCCGATCCAGATATGGATTTGGTTTGGATCCCAAGGTGTATCTATCTCAGATCCAGGTGTACGTTGAAAGGGCGGATTTAGCCCAGATTCAGGTGTACGCCGAGGATCTGACATGACCTCAATCAGACAAACGAATGTTAGGGAAGACACAAGCAAGTAACGAGAAGTGAATTAGGAGAACTTATACAAACAGACTAGATCGCACTAGTTTCCAGCCGCTAATTACTACTACGAGACTGATCCACGAAGACTGGAACTGTAGGCGTGACACGGAGGAGTGGCATGGATCAGGTAGTGTTGGGCTGAACGTTGAAGAACTTAACGTGGGATCCGGTATGCTGGATGTTGGCTGGAGTCCCCCCGAAATTGGTTGCGCCAAGGTTCTGCTTCGTCAATCGCTCGCAAAGCCTCCAATAAACTCGTTGGCTCAGGGCGGTGAAGGTTGGGATCTTCCAAGTTAGCTCGACAAGACACGGATCCCGGGAACTATGTCACCTTGTCCCCACGTCTGGGAAAGTGTAGGAGGAACGGATTCGGCAAGATATCCACGTCACACCGACCGTTCTGTATTGCCAAAACAAGGATCACGAGAACCTTCTTCCAGGCTCGACCGGTGTGACTGCGTCAGTTGCCGCGCTGCTTGTTGACGTTCGACAGCCATGTTGAATCTCGCAGCTGGACACGAGAGATGGGGAATCGATGGGAACTTTCCAGTATTGCGATCCGGTGCTTAGAAGCGAACTCTCGAAAGGCGTCGACGAATAATCCGGGGCGTCCACCGACGTTATCTCGGAAACTAACGAGATCTACCAGAGTAGTCGTCAATATATCCCAAGGTGCGTCATGTAATTCCTCCACGTTGGATCTGGTGACCCGAGAATCCATTCCCTCGATCAACAAAACAAGTGATTATGGGATCACAATAAGGAAACAAGAGCGGATCCACGTACTCATACGACGGATTTTGATTCCAGCTCCGTCTGCGTCCTCGTGACATCTGCCCACTCAGTAGCTGCCGTGTCGCGCTGGAGATCGGTATCCGTCAACGGGTCTTGGCGTTCGTCACGGGTTTGCGTCATACGCACGAATTCCTCGAGCGCGTAGTCTCGCCCAGCCGACAACTTCTCGATCGACTCTTTTGCATCCTTCAGCTCATATATCCCATATCCCCTAGGTATAATCGGGTGAGGGTGAATCCCAGTCTCCACTTGGCGGATCCTGCCTTCCCGTTCGTTATCCATGCCACATCTATCGTCGACCCATATAGGTTGCCGCTTTACCTTGGCCCAATTCACCTCGAGCTAGTTGGATCCATGCCGGGCAATCCAGATCCCCCCTAACCACCGGGTGTTGTCACTAATATGTGATAATGACTCCTTTACAGATCCTGTCTCTTATTTCTGAGAAAGCACTTCACCACAATCGCCTCCTGTACGTGGTTGGCGCCGCACGACAGCGCTCACGACGTACACTCCCAGCGTTCCTACTTCTCCAACAGCTTCTTTCCTCGCGTAGCATATTTCTCTCACGAAACGTAATTGTAAAACGCCCGGCAAGGCCCCATCCACCGCTTCTCCGGTCAGTTCTTCCGCGTCGTCTACGGATGTGCAGACTTTGGCCCAAGCTCTCTTCGATCAGGTACGGACCTTGACGGCGGAGATCCAGACTGCTCGAGATGCTCGGGATCGATCTCAACGTGCAGATACTGTGGCTCAGCAAGCGTTCAAATCTCTATCCGCGTCTTCCTTCGCCACCCGACTCTCGACCTTACAGGCTCAAGTTCATGATCAAGCTATGGAGATCCAAGGATACAAGCACCACGCAGCTTCTCGCTCCCAGGACTTGCGACTTCTGTTGGCCGACCAAGCTGTGGAGATTTGTGACTTAGCCGGACGCCTGGATCGTATTTCTCGTCGGCGGGATGGCTTGACGACCATCTCCTTCGGGAGGTAACGCTCGCAGGATCCGAGATCCACCAGCTCCAATTGCAGATCCACGATCTGGAGCTGGATCTTGAAGGTGCTCAAGTTGCTATCGTTGCTGCTGACGAGGGTTTTGATCGGCTCCACGACGAGTTGCACCTGACTCAGGAAGAGGTGGTGACTAACGACGTTTTGGGATCCGCCCATGGTGGTGGATCTGCATTCGGGTCAGCTCGCGGGGGGTCTCCTGCGCCGGATTCATCTTCTTCGTCACCAAACGTCCCCTTGGTTCGTCTATCTGACCATGTGCGGGTGGATCGAGTGAGGACCCTATGGAGGAAAGACTACATGTCATCAGGAGGTGGATATGGTATCAACAACAAACGGGAAGGCAAGACCCATCGCTATATGTATCAGATCCCACTTTGCTAAGTCCAGATCGAAGAGATTGGGGAGCCCACACCGAGTGACCTGGATCCGGGATATGGGGATGGTGGATGCAACGGATCTCGAACTTTCATGGAGTGATGGAGACCGCAGACAGTCGTAAGACGATGTTGGAAGATTGGAGAGATCAGATCCATGATGAGTGTACACTTGCAGTAAGGTGGATCAAAGTGACCTGGATCCGGACAAGTGTACCCGTAATGTGGCGACCACAATGATAATGCCATGGATCCGGCGGATCTGAAGATAATACAGCTGGGATGATGGGTCAAGGGAAGAAGGGACATGCAGCCGAGCCTGGTAGTGGATTTAGCAGGTATAAGACATATAATGTAGGAATCCAGGCAGGTATAGGCTTAATTATCAATCCAAAAATTTCAATTTGCACAGTATCACGCAAGGGCCTTCCTGTCCTCAAGAATCGGAACTTCGTTGGCCGTACGAGCTCGGTGAAGGTTGGGAATCGCGAATATAGTATTGGTAGTGATAACTGGATAATACATTGGATAGATCCTACGACCTAGTGAGGTTTCCTTTACACGTGCAGATCCGAAGGGTTGTGGTGTAGCGGGATCAGCAAAATCTGCGAGATTGCTGGATCCAACGTACCAACTGCGCCCAGACACCGACTAACGGGGGGGGGTCCCCCTATGATCCATGTTCTGCTGAACTTTCCTCACCTTGTGTACCCGTCGGTAGGGCGGGATCTTGCTCTCTCGGTAACTTTCGAAGCGTTCAAGTGGTGAAGCTTGAGTGTCTTGGCGAGACGTGGGGATGGGGTGGAGCAGCAGTGGTAAAATCTTCACTCCGCGTCCTTGGCTGGTTCTGGGTCCCAAGCGAATATTCGAGCTTAAGTGGATTCAGGGCCTAGATCGTGGATCTGGCCTTAGAAATGTCTTGCGGGTGTGTTCCCTTGCCTTTGCGTTGTACTTGCCGCCTCCTGTGACGGGATCTTGAGAGTTGGGAACCTCTAGGGTGTTGCCGGCGAAGTAGTAAATTCGGTTAACCTGTCGGATCTGCACGTGTATAGGAAAGCTCACTAGGTTGTAGGATCTGACCAATGTATTATCCGGTTATCGCTACCAACACTAGATTCGCAATTCCCAACCTTCGTCTAGCTCATACGGCCAATGTAGTTCCGATTCTTGAGGGCAGGAAGGCACTTGCGTGATACTGTGCAAATTGAGGACTGTATTCATACTTAAGCCTATACCTGCCTGGATTTCTACCTTCTATGTCTTTTACTTGTTAAATCCCTTACCAGGCTCGGCTGCATGTCCTTCCTCTCCTTGCCCATCATCCCAGCTGTATTATCATCAGATCCACCGGATCCATGGCGTAATCATTATGGTCGCCGTATTATGAGTGCACTCATCCAGATCCAGGTTGCTTGGATCCAATTCACTGAAGTGTACACTCGTCATGGATCTGAGCTCTCCAATCATCCAACATCGTCTTGCGACCGTCTGTGATCTCCAGCGTCCCACGAAAGTTCGAGCTCCACTGCGTCCACCATCCCTGTATCCAGGTCACTCTGTGCGGGATCTTCACCTCCTTGGATCCGAACTCGGAAGTATGGAATCTGGGACAGATTGCGGTGAATCTTGCCGTCTCATTAGTCGTTGACACTAAATCCACCTTCAGATGACACCTACCATCATTCCTTCATAGGATCCACACCCGATCCACCCGTACATAGTGTGGTGTTGGAATTCCCACGTGAACTCTAGCTACAAATGTAGTTAGGACGTTCCCACAACAATACGCCTACTAGGATAGTAAACGATCGTTCGGGCGGACCTGAAGACCCCAGCTCTGCCCTTGCACCGGGACAAACTGGACCTTGTAAACTACTTATATAGGCCAACCAGTAAAAATAAGAACACACTACTAGCACGAGCAAAGCTAGCAGGTGTTATGAACCCTCGTGGTCCCAACAGCGGAAGGGTACCAGGCACGGGTAAGCCTTTTACGAGGGCATGGAGTGTTCAACACTCGGTTGGATTAATCAAAGGGATGCAATACAAGGACTCCCAGTCGTGCAAATAGGCAACAATAAGCCGCTACGTAAAAAAAACGATAGTAGTCGGCCAAAATACACAGTCTCTTGGCCTTGCCGGATGAACCCCCGCTACAGATCTTCGAGTTCACCGACAGGCATAACACACTCAAACAAGCTTGACCAGACGCTTACCTTGTAGCCGGACGTCACTCTGTGTGCATGAGTGGAAATTCTGTTCTGTATTTAAGCTTACCCTTTCGGGTCTATTCCTAATAAGAAGTCCTAATCAAGTTCACAAATATCAAGTGAACAATGATCCGTTATGGATCTTCTTGCACGCCAAGCGTCGTCTGCACCGTCGCATGAGTATCTTTAACGATCCGCGCCCTGTCCCAGACGGTGAACGTGCCTTCCAAGGGTCGCTGAGTCTTCCGCGAACTCATCCCAACCGCCACCGAGGGTTCGTAACGTAGATGGCCCGCTGAATGCGAATCTGGCCAGTCCATTACTTATACTAAAGACAGCCTGGATTCAGTGACATATGGACCGTATCCAATATCCGTTGAGAGTTCGGAAGTGACGCCGTCGAGTCCCTTGCACCTTGGCGTCACCGTACATCACATGACCGAGGGTTCGTCGCTTGAACATCTTGGGCGGTGCCACGTCTTTGTCGACGGGTGATAATCCGCAACTACGGAGAAATCACTACACCACAACTGCCCCTGTCGCAATGGAAGCCACGGTACTGGTGCCTGTTGTGACATTTTTACATTCTTCAATTCACCATCTCATCACCGTATGTCCAAGCGTTTAAATCGAGCCGTGTCCGACGCGTTTCAGCGTCTCAATCCTCGTCGACCTCGCGAACGTGAACAGCTGGAGGTACGTCAGCTCATCCTCTTCTTGAATCATCGGCGCCTTGCTCATCATTATGCATTACTCGTCTTGTTTTATAGGAGGGCAAGACCGAGGTTTCGAACGCCCCTCAGCCTGCTGCACTTCCTCCGAGAGCAGCGTCATCAGCCGGTCCTCCTGCGCTTCCTGCCCCGGATTCTTCACCCCCTGCGGTAGCTCCTGCAGCACTCCCTGTCGCCGCTGAATCTGCGGAGATGGCTCCTGCTGCTCCTCCTGCGCCTGCTGGTGGTCCACCACCACTCACCGAGGATTCGCTGGCGCGCCATGCTGGCTGAAAGTACGGAGGCATCGGTCGATCACATGATGACCTCGATAATTCCGTACTTGACTACCATGGCTCGTCACCAAGTGCAGCTCAGCGTTGCGCCTCCTCTTTACGGCGATGTCCACGCTCAACGTCGCCTCGAGACTACTGTTGGTTTTAATGATGTCCTCGCTGCTGTACAACCTCTTCCTGACGCGCTGTCGGCATTACCCGAACAAGCTGCCAACTTAGAGCGTCAGTTGCGGTTTGCTCAGTCCGAGGCTGCTGCCGCCGTACGTTCGGTGGCACCCGAAATCATGGCTCGTGAGAACGCGGAGGCGTTCCTCAAGGCTGCCAACGCTGAGATCGAAGCCCTTCACAAGAACGTCAAGATTCTCCGCGAGTCGAGCGCCAAGAACGACGCCATGCTCGCCAGTGTTCAAGCCACCATGGAGCGACATTCAGAAGACTTGAATCGTCAGCACTGCGAGGTCCAAGCTCGGGACGTTTTCATTGCTACGTTGAACAAGGAGCTGGCTCGTGAACGCGAGGTGTACAAGTCTTCAATTGGAGCGAATACCGAGCAGACTCGGAAGCTTCATCTCCTTCTCGTCAAGCTTGCCCAGGGCAAGTATGTTGACAACGACACGCTCAAAGTCCTCGAGAACCAGCAAGACCGTAACACCCGCCTCCAAGTGAATCGCACCCTCCGTGCACACGTGAGTTTGGCCGGGATGGATCCCTAGGTACTGCGTCTGGCTGTTGATGGTACGTTCCTAATGTTGCTCTTTCCACCGTGTGTTCAGCAACTAACGTCCGTTCACAATCCTTCGTGATAGGTCTGACTGCGGGTGAGCTGGACCTGGAAGCCCTGGACTGGGACCAAGAGACGCTGGTCGCTTTGCAGCGCATAGAGTCTGCTGCCACGTCTTCGGACGATCCTCAAGCTCTCCCTGCCGCTTTGGCCAAGGCTGCTCACCAAGTGGCTCATGGGGAGTCCCACAAGCGCCTTCGACCAGGTGGTGAGGATTCAGACGCCGAGCCGGACGACTCTGACGAATACAAGGCTCCCTCCCGACGGACAAGGCCAGTACTTCGATGGCAGCTGCTGCTCTTGGTGATGCGCCACCTGCCGACACTTCAACTCCCAAGTCGGCTCGCAGGTCGCTATTCGGTCCGAAGGCGTGGAAGCAAGCGGCCCAGAAGAAGCGCAAGAATCTTCGTTCTCGCTCTCCCGCCAAGTCGCCCCGTCGTCATATGAAGACTCGGTCCAAGTCTGTACCCTCTTCTCCAAGCTCATGGTCGCCACCTCTTACACCAGCGTCCTCTTCAACTCCCGCCGTGGTCGACCTCAGCGGCGACCAAAGTGACGTGGACATGGTGGATGCTAGTCCAAGTGGTGTTCTATTGGTTCAAGAAACTGCCACAGAGTCTTCGGGTAAAGATGTGGACCCTGGGGATCACAACGATGTTCCCGGTCCTCCTGACGCGCCTTCGCCCCCGCTTCAGGGTCCTCCCGATGTGGCCAAGCCACCAGCTTCAACGATATCTCCTTCTCCAGCAGACATACGTGCCGCTGAAGAAGGTCTGCGTGAGGCCGAGCAATTTCGACTCATGTTCGGCTCAAGTGATGAAGGTATAGAGTCGGACCACACTGTCCCACAAGGCAAGTCTGCTTCGTCGTCTGTTGCGACTTCTAAGACAGCTGAAGTATCGGAAGTGGTTTCTACAGCAGGGCTTGCCCCTGTTGAAGCTGCTCCACCAGCCTCCGTGTCTTCAAAGCCGGCTCCGACTGTTCCGACAGCTGCCGTATGAAGGGTCTCTTCGTCCGACGTTTCGATGGAGACTGATGACGATGGAGATGTTGATGATGATCGTGTAGATAACGTGGATGACGATGAACTCTCGGTGGATGATTCTCCTGATGCCTCCAGTGGTGGCAATATTATTCCGCCACCTACCGATCATTCGAGCACACTCGATGACAAGGATGTCGAAGATTCTGACGGCAACTGGAGCAATCTTGGCCCGGCTCGGCCTCCGACTCCACCTGGGCCAAATCCTTCGCCGATGGTTACTTCTCCAATCATAGTCGACGGTCCGCCTCCTTCGTCACCGGCAAGTCACCAAGCACCACCATCTTCACCTCCTGTTCCGGTGTCTCCTCGTCCGTCTTCTTGGACTCTCGATACTGGACCTGGGCGCACGATCCCGGCCACCTACACTTCGGTGCCGCGTCGTGGTGGTGCCCCGTTGGTTGAGCCGTTGCCTCACCGAGTGTTGCCTGGTGTTCGCCCTACGGTGCCGGCTTCGTCCACCTTGCCACCGTGGGTTCTTCCGTACTTGGACATGGCGTTTACTGACGCAGGTGCCAAGAAGTGTTTCGAGCGACTCTTAAGCATGACCCTCCCCGAACCAACTGGTGAGGTGACCGTCCTTACGACGTTGGAGGGTCTCCAAGCGTACTTTGACTATTCGCATCCTGATTATCGGTACCAGCAACTTCGGAAGCTTTATTCTCTCCAAGCGTGTCTCTTCGACACCGTCGGTTTCGATCCAAGCGTCCCCATCTCAAAGCGTGCTTCGATTGAGACTCGTCTCAAGATGATCTGGGCGAGCCTTCGGGGTGACGGCGGTAAGCAAGGTGACCTCGGGTTCGCTTTGTTGGAGCGTCTCCACTGGCTTCCGTTGGCTAGCATTGAGCGAGGTCTCGTTGAAGAAGCCAAAACGTTTGGCCACGACAAGGAACGCTTGAAGGAGCTGAGAGCACTGCTGAAGAAGCCTTCAGTGAGCGCGTCCGTCGTGCCGATCGTCTCCGTAACAAGTACCGAGAACAGTACATGGCGTGGAGTCGTGACTCGGTTTCCGGCGCGCCGTTTATTCGTCCTGAGCCGCTTTTGGAGCCGTCAAAGCCATGGTACCCGATCGAAAAATTGGCGTTCGCACCTCAGCTTTTCGACTGGCTTTCCGAAGTTCAGGCTCTCGATGCTCGTCAACCCTAGCGTACTGGATGGATAAATGCGCCGCATCAGCACCCGTACAACACCACGTACCTCCCGTGCCAGTGTGATCCGGAGCTTTTCAATCCTTGTGGTACGCGTTTTGTGAAAGTGTATCGAAGCGTGGTTGTTGATCCGTCTCTGGATGCCAATGAGTTTATTCCGACATGGCGTTCGTTGTTTGACTCGCCACCGGTTGCTCCACGTCCCGCTCCGTGTGCTGCTCCTGTTGAAGCTGGTGTCGAAGATTCGCAGGGTCCGGCTGCAGCTCCAGCTGCCGAGGCTCAGGTTCCTGATGAAGATGAGAAGGAGAGTGGTGACTCGACTTCGTTGGTACTCTTGACCACCGCGGCCAGGCAATTGGAATCGCTTTAAATCCTCGCTGCATGTTCCACGACGTTCTCCAGCATCTCAGCTAACTGGTGAGGGGTCCCGCGTGGTTTCGTTTTCAGTGGTCGCTCCTCGGCCGGCATTCATGTTTTCTTATTCTTTATCCACTTCCACAGCGCAATCATGTTCATGTTGTTCTTCAAATGCATGTACAATTTGTTGTTGCAGTAACGTTTTTCGTCTGTTACCACAGGCGGCATCGCCGTGTGGACAGTTCACACGTGATCCAGTCACGCTAGTCTTCGTCCGCTACTTGCGCCATCTGCAGCCGATACTCGCTCTTCCTGGTTCGCAAATAGTCGTACCACAGCCCTCCACATGACAAGTTGGAAGCTGGTTCCCAAGTTGGATCTTCATAACCAACCCACTTGACTTTGAACTCGCGTACAGCGCGCTCCGTGCTCGTCGACAGTGGTGTTAGGTCGTCGAGGATGGCCTCGACTTCATATTCACCGGCAACTTGATCTAGTTCCCAGTTGTCTTCAGGCAATAGCTCCTCGTCGAAATCGAGTCTTGCTTCATTAGTCGCGTCTAGTACCAACCGAGTGTTCAGTCGACTGTTGAATTCGTTGACAGCCTTGAGTCTCGACACATGCACTACTGGGTAGAAGCGACACCCACTTCGGTCTGGTAGTTCCAGCTCGTACGCAAACTCTTCCACCTTGCGCTTGATCCGAAAAGGTCCATGCCACCGATGAGCTAATTTCTTCGTCAAGCCCGGTTTGACGCGTTTCATGTACAACCACGCCCAGCTTCCAATCTCAAAAAGAGATCTCGGTGGGGCTCTTGCAGGATCTTCTATCTCTTCCGAAGCTTCTGGAGGGTCCACCGAGTGTTCGTTTTCACTTGGTTGAGGTGCAGCGGCTTTTCCAGTCGACCAGGGCATCGTTATGTTTTTTAGCCCTTCGCTCCTTTTCTACAGCCTGATAATCTTTGGCCATAATGAGGGCGACCTCATGTTGTCGATTGATCTCACGCCACCACGCCAGTGCGTCAGACTGCTTGCCCAGTCCTCGTTTGAGTGATGACGACATCGCCCGCGACGTCGTCTGCGCATCCCAACCGTGAACAAGGTAGAACGGTGTTTCCTTCCTCGTAGTACCCAGAGAAGTATTATTAGCAATAACCAGTTTCTCGGCGATTTCGTCCCAATCTTGCTGTAGAGGGTCTTCCGCGTACACTGGTACGGAACCCATCACCGACTTCACCGAGCGTTCCTGCTGTCCATTAGCCTGTGGCCGATAGCTAAACGTTGCTCGTGAAATTGACTGCATCCTCTCTGCGAACGCTTGGAAAACCTCGCTCATGAAGCGTGGGTCTCGGTCGTGCCTTATTAATGATGGGGCTCCGAACCGTCGGTACACACATTCTTCGAGCACTTAGGCAACACTCAGAGCAGTCGTATCCGACATAGCCTTAGCAATAACGAATCCCGTGAACGAGCACTGCAGTAGGAGCAACGCCGTGTTGCCCCTGCGAGATTTCGGTAGTAGGATGACAAAGTCCATATAGACAATCTGGAAGGGTCGTTTGGCTAGTACGTTGCCAGGCGCGTATCTACAAAGCTGTGGACGGCTTTTACTCGAGCTGCAATCTGGACATGACTCCACATGCTTCTCCACGTCAGCTTACAAGCCGATTCAATAATACTCGGACTTAACGCGATGGAACGTTCTAATCACACCTTGATGTCTACCTTCCAGCGAGTCGTGACAGCTCCGCAAGACCTCTTGAATCATCGTTGTCGGTACCACAAGCCGCAGCTTGGTCTCTTTTTACCAGCCGTGGTCGTACCGACGATTCAATCTAAGATAGTAAGGCACGCCGTCTTCTGATAACACGAATCGGTCAGCATACTTCCAGGCGTCTCGAGCATCTTTATAATTCAGCTCTTCTGCTTGGCCCCGAAGCACCTTCTTGATGTTCGACCACTTCTGCTGCTCGTCTTGTGCTACCATTATCCGTCTGCGTCGCTCACGCTGTATTGCTACCGGGTCAACATCTTCCGCATCGGGAAAAGCCGCTGGTACAGTCTTGTGAGGATGGTCTGACAAAGCTTTGCCGATTGAATCTTCGTTAAACACTTCTCGTCGTTCTTCATGCTGTTCTTGAGCCTTTGATACCCCCTCCAAGTGCTCATCTGCAAACCTGACTCGTTTCTTGGCTATCATCTGTCGCCTAGTCATCACTCCCATATTGCCATAATCGTACTATGGTGAACCGTAATTAACCACGGAATTTTCGAGCGTTTTCCACTTTGAAGATTCGCTGCCTGACAGTACATGTACTTGACGCTCTCTTCCACGTGACGCAACATCTACCGAGTCTTCATCCGGTTCGTAGATCATTTCCTGGATGCGATTCAGCGATGCCAATTTCGACTTGCGAGTTTCAGCCAAGATTACCCGACTGACCTTCGATTCCAGCGCTTCAGTGGCTAACGAATCCGCGGCAACGTTGTATTCTCGTACAACGTGAAGATATTTAACTGATCGAGGCTTGGCCGTGAGTTCCTTGTGAGTATTCAGCAGCGCTAGCAAAGTTTCCTTCCTGCATGCGATCACCCCTAGTGATTGTTGAATCGCGAGCCTTGAGTCACCAACGATGACTTAATCCTCGGCACCGTGCGCAACAGCAGCCTTGACACCGTTTATCATACCTGTATACTCTGCCTCGTTCACCGTGGTGGCCGAGAGGTAAGCGTTTGCAGCAATCACTATCTTCCACTCAGGAAGCCTCCACAGCACCCATGAACAACTCCCGTAGCCACCGCACTTCTCTGTCTTCGCTGATCCGTTAAAAGACATGACGAATCCGCTGAAATTACGGGGAAGCCTGGCGTACAGCAACGCGGGTTCCATTCGAATAGTCGGAGAATCCTTGATTGGAGGTGCCACCGGCGCCGGCGAGTCTTCCAGGTCGACGAAGCTCGTGATGCTTGACTGCAGTAGCTGCGCGAAAGCGACATCCTTCTCCTTCACGCGCTGCACCTTCAAGTGCCACTGCGATAGCAGCACTGCGAACTGGACTGCACGTCCGAAAAGAGACTTCGACTTATGTACCCACTCTAACGTCGAGAATCGTGTATAGACATGTAGCGTCTTTCCTGCCAGCTGGACGTAACAGATCTTCAACAGCAGAAGTAACGCCAAAACTTCCTTCTCGGCAGGATGGTAGTTCATCTCAGCCTCCTTGAGCACACGACCGAGGAAACGTACGGGGTGTAACTTGCCTTCATGTTCTTGCATAAGCGTAGTGCTCAACGACCATTCATTCGCAAAGAGCATGACATGAACTTCCTTCAACCGGTCGAACTGCCTTAGGATGGGTAAATGTGAAACACTTGTCTTCATTTTTTCGAAGGAACGACGTGCCACAGAAAGGCCACCTTCAACGGCAAAGTCTTCATCCTTGAGCTGGTACAGCGCCACACAACCGCTCCAAAAAATGACTGCATCCCCTTCTTACTTGTTGCAAACGAAAGCGCGGCGATAGCCGCAAGCTTCTTCGGATCAGCCCTGATACCTTCTGGCGAAATTTTATGCGACAGAAAGTCCATATTGGGTTTGCAGAAGATGCTCTTAATAAAGCTAATGCTGATCCGACACTGTGCAAATCTTGCCAGCAATCGGTTCAGCGTCGCCAGGCAGCTGTCGAAACCCTCGCCACCGAAGCAAATATCATCCACAAACGACCGTCGACCAAACAAGGGTACCAGCGATGATTCGTCTGGCTACCCGTTCGTAAACCTGTCAGCGACGGGACTGTTGACGAGTTGTAGTACAGGGTCTGCCTCCATCGGTGCTTCGCGGTCTGCCGCGAGCTTCGTTTGAAACGAACCTTCGGTGCTTGGCCCACGACGTTCCTTGGCCTGTTCTTCAGCTAAACGCATCCTCTCCGAGTATTCAAACCAACCTCCTTAAGGTTGAACGAACTCCCACAGCGCGTTGCCAATCATGCGCTGGTAGATCATCAGTGCGTTCTTTAACCCGAAGGGCATGCGTAACACTCGAAATGTCCGAGTGCGCAGACAAACGCCGACACTTTACGTGCTCGCAAGGTCATCATGACCGCCCAGAAGCCGCTTGCTGCATCCAGCGAGCCGAACCTAGGTAGCACTCAAGATCGGTCAACAGATCGTCGACTAGCGGCATTGCATACTCCATGATTGCGGTGATAGCATTCGCCATCTTGCAATCAATGCAGAGCCGGATGTCCAGCCCGTTCTTTTTCATCACAACCTCGATTGGCGATGCCTATGGACTGTCTGAAAAGACGATCAGTCCTGCTCGCAGCAAAGCGCGCAGCAGCTCGTACAGTTTGCCGAGAAATCGTAGCGGCACGCGCCGGGGACGCTGTTTAATTGGGGCGTGTCCCTGTGTATCGATATCGCATACCGCGCCGTAGGCTGGCGGCGGTAGTGTGTTACTACTAGCAATCAGGATGTGCTCGTGGTTCTTCAGCGTTGCGACCGGACGTTCTCGGCGATCGGTCGACAGCTGAGGATCAGCAACATTGGACGCAGTGTAGTCTATTTTTGTGTTGATCTCTTCGGTCAGGTTCTTCAGGAATGCCAGTTCCTTCGCGTAGTCTTCCAAGCCAATGTTGTTCACCGGGTGTTCGTAGAAGTCATTTCTCGTATCCTCCGTTGCTTCATTTCCTTCGGTTGTTAATACTCGAGCAATCGAGATGTACGTTCCGTCAAAAGTCGTTACGGACTCTTCTCCTGACTCAACGTCGGCATCCGCTTTAATTTCAACAGTCGGTACTGGGTCCATCTCCTTCCCATACTGGTTTCCCATCTCTGGGCCATCTGCCGAGTCGTCGTTCGCAATATTGAATGCGTGGGCCACCGACATATTGGGTTGTTGACTTTTGTTCAGTGCCTCGGTCGGCCATTGTCTTGTCAGTTCGGCATTCGCACCAATCTCGCAATGAACACTCGGTGCCGTATTCAACACCATCAGCGTGATACCTGCATCCTCTGGATCAATCACTGATGTCTCGTTCGCAGATTTGGTAGCACACAAGGCCGGGACAACTTCGTCAAAACAGGTGACTCCATTTAGTCCAGTGCCGTTGCTTGTCGCTTCCGTGGTCACTCCAGACTTGATACGGACACTCGTTGACGTATGTACAGCGTTTATCGGCCTCAATAGTTCGTGTGTACGCACTATCGAGGCTTCGTTCGCGTTATTGCCTCCGCCATGGGCTGTCGTGTACGTGTCCAAAGGTCCTGTGGAAGGCGGACCGTCGGCCAAATCCCCGGCTGTCACCCCAGACGCCAGACAGGCATCCACTCGTTCCACTCGTTCACGTTCCTCCAGGATCAGTGCCCAGCGCTCTGCACAGGTCCGATGGTCACTAGAGTCCATTAGCGAGTCTTCAAGAGGCCGTGCTAGCACCCCACTGGGTTCTGGATAGTCCGGTCGACCAACTGCCGAAGGCTGCGTTGCAAGCCATTGCTCGTAGATTTCACATTCACGCTGAAAGAACTCGCGGTCTCTGCAACCTTGGTAGGTCAGTACTTGCCCGTCTTGGTACTTCTTGGAATCCAGACGCACATAGCCGTCACCTCGCGGCAAATCTTCATCTGGAATCCACATCGCGATCAAGTCGTGTGCTGGTAGGTACACAGTTCGGTCAGACTCGTTGGTCAACCGAATGCTTTGAGGCCGTCCACGTCGAAACCTCGCCACTGACGGGATTAGCTTGTTCGTTCGACGAACCCACAGTACGTGTTCCTCCAGCCCGACTTGGCACTTCGCTAGTCGATCTTCTCGCCACTCGTGCGCTTGAATGTCCAAACGCTCGGGTGGCCCGGCGTTTACATGGGAGCCGTATTCCTTGCTGTCAATCATGTTCTTGGTCTTGTTTAGTGGGATTTGAATTTCGTGCGGTAATTGCGCCGCGCCGTGAAACAGGTCCAACCGGACCCCAGCTGGGATCATAAAGTCGGCCCCGAGTACCACGTCGACGCCTGCACTATGCGCCATTACCCACATCTCGAATTCGTACACCATTTCCCATCCGAGCGTAATCTTGATTCACGCTCGTCGCGTCGTAGACACCTTGCCTTCGTTGATTCCTTGAATGTCAATGCGGCGTCCGTGATCGGGTACATCTCGGAGTCGCAACTTCTTGGCAAAGGCGTCAGTGATCACACTAACGTTCGCCCCTGTGTCGAGGAGGATCCTCGTTCGCTGGTCGTTCACAGCGCCTTGCACCAGAGCTCTCATTCGGATCCGTCGGTCGAAATTGTTGGCCGACCACCACTTCTGTCTCTCGCCAGGGTTCAACTTCATCATCTTGGAGTGACCCTTGGACTCGTCTCGCGCTGCACTCGAAACCACGCCAAACGAACCCTCGCGGGTAGCCTCATCAGCTTTAGCACACTCCACGCTTTCTCCAACACCTCCTCCGATCATTATTCTCCTCTCCTTTTCATTTTCCGTCGCGCTCACACTTGTTACGTAATTATCAGGCCATTCACTCTGCCTCATGAAAGCAAAGATACACTCTGCTTCCATTGAAGGCTCGGTTAGCTGTGGCAGCCCGATAGGGACCAACCCAGCTGTAGTTGGCGGGCTGCCTAGTTTAATTGACGTTCTTGAACGACGGCCTTGAGCTCTGGCGGGAGTTCCTCCTTCGTGCCTTTAGTGCGCACGAATTTGGCAAGGTCTTGGAAGTTGCGGAAAAGTTCGCATTGTCCAGCATCGTGGAGTTGTTTGCAGAACTTGCATCGCTTGTTACAGTAGTGGGGGGGGAGTGACTCATGCCGCCGCACACCGCGCATGGTCCGTACGAGGGCGTCGGTTGTCGCAGTTGAAGTCACGTCGACCGCGTTGGTCCTGCCGGATCCCACGGTCACCACCTCGGCGATCTTGATTGAAGCCATTCTCGCGATCAGGCGTGTTTCCACGCGGTTGACGGTTGTCTGAACGTGCGTAGGTGCCTTCAGCAGCTGCACGGCGCTCGTTTTCGTTAGCAGCGGCGAGGTATCGGTCATTTTCATCCAATGAGAAATCACCATTCGTATTATCAGGCTGAAAGTCGTTGTACTCGTCTTGGGCATCGTTGTAAGCGGTTGGATCTTCGTTTGAATACTCTGTGCCCCCCTGAGCAGCTTCACGGCCCTCTAATTCAGATGGGTAGGTCATCCACCTTGGCTTCAATGAGCGTCATGCTTGGTTTATTGCAGTTGTCATCGCGGCGACCGTCATCGCGCCGATTGTTGCGGGCGTACCCATCGTCGCGTCGCGCGTCACCACTCTTAGAGTATCGATACTCACTGTCACGCTTGGCCATTTTCTCCTTGCCCTTGAGAACATCTTCGATGATCTCGTCGAGCTCGTGAATGTCGGCGACTCGAGCGTGGTAGAGACTTTCCGCCAGCTTGTCATCATCGCATGTCGCCAGGAACTGCTGTACGTGTTCTTTCGCGTCGCGACCACTATTTTCGAAGTGTAGACGGGCGGTCCGAGCGTAGCCATTTCAGCCTGTTTATGTTGTCGCACAGATGTTCGCTACGTTCCCGCTTTGCAGAGTAGTAACGTGACAGTGCCGTCTGCGTGAACTGCGAGCAGTAGTAGCGGATGAACGCGTCGCTCAACAGCTTCCACTTGCGCTTCGTCTTCTTCGGAAGTTGACGGAACCAATGAATGGCTCCGTCCCGGAGACTAAGCTCAAATGGAATGCACCATTTGTCGGCATCTGTGTGGGTTCCAGTCATTTCATAGACGAACCCACGGAGCCACTGCATACAGCTCTCGCTCTTGTTGCGAGAGCCTGAGAACGGCGTGATGCGATACAATGGTCGGTGCGATGCCATTTCAATCCTCGGTGTCGGGTCCACGTCGTTCAGCGTCGCCAGCTCATTCATCTGACGCATCAACTCGACTTGAGGATCTTCCTCGTCGAATGTACGCACCAAAATGTCATCGTCACTGGACGAACCATCGCTGTCGACTTGACGACGTCCGGCACCACCTTTGGGAGCTCGCGCACCGCCTCGGCGACCGAACGAACCCTCGTTACTTGCGTAAATACGTTGCATACGGCTCTCCGAACGTGGCGTAACCATGTGCGAGTCTTGAAAGTACGGTGAAGCTTCGGTAGTGCCAAAGGCACCACGCTCAGCTCCACGCTTGGTCGGAGGAGTACAAACGAGTCGTTGGGGTGTCGGCGGCAGTGGAATCTTGGACGGATCTTCATCTTGAACGATCGTTCGACTCACAGGCTGCTTTCCGGCGTTGATGCCAACAGCGCCAAACGCCTTCCGAAGCTTCTTCTTCCATTTCTGGAGAGCAGCTCCGGCTTCATGTGGACTCCAATCTTGGAGCGACATCGTCGATGGGTACGTCTCGTTCTCGAAGCCCAGCGACAACAGTAGCGAAACTGAATCCTCGGCGACTTGGCTAGTCGACACCGAGCTGACTGGGTATTGAAGTTCCTGCGCAAGCGCAGGCCAGTCGGCCTTTCTCTTGGGGATGGGCTTGAACAGCTGCATCCACTCATCATTCTGCATCGGCGCTTCTACGCGGTCGAAAACGCGCTTGGCGGCTGGTATATCACCGGTGATAGGTGGGCGAGGTGCCTTCAGCAATGCTGAACGCTTTACACTCGCCACCGAAGGTTTAGAACCCTCGGTCCCATCGTCATAATCTTTATAGGCAGGTTCCGGTCCCGCAGCATCATCAAGCTCGTCGGCGAGGCTCCTCGAAAGGGACCTGGTCGCCCCGCTCAGCCCCGATGATAGCGTGGCTGTCTCCGCCGTCGCTGCGCCTGGCTCTGGAGCCGGCGTCTTGTCTTCGTAATCTTCATAATCGTGGGCGTCCGAACTGATGTCCGCTTCGTCGTCGAAGCTCACTGAAAGATCGGTGGCGGCTGCAAAGCGCGCAGCCGGGCCTGAACTCTCGTTGCGAGCCCCGCCAGACTTGGCAGGCGTAACTGGTACCGTCGGTTGTCCTTTCGCCATATTTCTTGTCTTTTTCTTGTTCTTCTTCTCTTGGTAGCTCGTAAACTGGAAGGCCATACAAACAGTTTACAATGGTC
Source organism: Phytophthora betacei (assembly GCA_011320135.1). NCBI lineage: Eukaryota > Oomycota > Peronosporomycetes > Peronosporales > Peronosporaceae > Phytophthora > Phytophthora betacei. The sequence continues at coordinate 105,726 of JAANHX010000556.1, forward strand.
ACAATCTGTTCCCGGGTCGCGGCACCAGTTGTAATGTTGAAATTCCCACGTGAACTCTAGCTACAAATGTAGTTAGGACATTCCCACAACAATACGTCTACTAGGATAGTAAACGATCGTTCGGGCGGACCTGAAGACCCCAGTTCTGCCCTTGCACCGGGACAAACTGGACCTTGTAAACTACTTATATAGGCCAACCAGTAAAACTAAGAGCACGCTACTAGCACGAGCAAAGCTAGCAGGTGTTATGAACCCTCGTAGTCCCAACAGCGAAATGGTACCAGGCACGGGTAAGCCTTTTACGAGGTCACCGACTGTTTCACACTCTGTTGGAATAACAAAAGGGATGCGATACAAGCAATCCCAGTCGTGCAAATAGGCAACAATAAGCCGTCACGTAAAACCTCCCGATAGTAATCGGCCAAAACACACAGTCTATTGGCCTTGCCGGATGAGCCCTCGCTACAGATCTTTGAGTTCACCGACAGGCATAACACACTCAAACAAGCTTGACCAGACGCTTACCTTGAAGCCGGACGTCACTCTGTGTGCATGAGTGGAAATTCTGTTCTGTATTTAAGCTTACCCTTTCGGGTCTATTCCTAATAAGAAGTCCTAATCAAGTTTACAAATATCAAGTGAACAATGATCCGTTATGGATCTTCTTGCACGCCAAGCGTCGTCTGCACCGTCGCATAAGTATCTTTAACGGTCCGCGCCCTGTCCCAGACGGTGAACGTGCCTTCCAAGGGTCGCTGAGTCTTCCGCGAGCTCATCCCAACCGCCACCGAGGGTTCGTAACGTAAATGGTCCGCTGAATGCGAATCCGGCCAGTCCATTATTAATAATAAGGACAGCCTGGATTCAGTGACATATGGACCGTATCCAATATCCGTTGAGAGTTCGGAAGTGACGCCGTCGAGTCCCTTGCACCTTGGCGTCACCGTACATCACATGACCGAGGGTTCGTCGCTTGAACATCTTGGGCGGTGTCACGTCTTTGTCGACGGGTGATAATCCGCAACTACGGAGAAATCACTACACCACGATAGTATATTCCATACCCCCCCCTAAGTGAACTCAGGTGAGGGTGGATCCGAATCTTTCATTGGTGGTTTCTGCCTTCCCATACGTCACCTATACCAGATCCATCGTCGGCTCATACGGGATGCCGCTCATCATGGCCAATTCACCTCGGGTAACGTGAATCCCTGCCTGGCGATCCAAATCCTCTCTAATCACTTGAACTTAAGCCTATACCTGCCTGGATTTCTACCTTCTATGTCTTTTTACTTGTTAAATCCCTTACCAGGCTCGCTGTATGTCCTTGCTCTCCTTGACCCATCATCCCAGCTGTATTATCCTCAGATCCACCGGATCCATGGCGTAATTAATATGGTCACCCTATTATGGGTACACGCATCCGGATCCAGGTGGCTTGGATCCACCTTACTGTAAGTGTACACTAGTCATGGATCGGAGCTCTCCAATCATCCAACATCGTCTTGCGACCGTCTGTGATCTCCATTGTCCCACGAAAGTTCGAGATCCACTGCATCCATCATCCCTATATCCCGGATCAAGGTCCCTCTATGCGGGATCCTCCTTCCTTGGATCCGAACTCGAAAGTATGGGATCCGGGACACTTCGCGGTGGATTTTGACTTCTCCTTAGCCGTGGCTACTAGATCCACCTTCAGATGACATCTACCACCATTCCTTCATAGGATCCACACTCGATCCACTAGTATATAGTATATCCCATATCCACCTAAGTGGATCCAGGTAAGGGTGGATCCGAGATATGTCTTGGTGGATCTTGCCTTCCCGTACATCACTCATACCAGATCCATCGTCGTTTCATACGGGGTGCTGCCCGTCATGGCTAATCCACCTCAGGCAACTTGCATCCGCGCCGGGCGATCCGAATCCTCTCTAATCACTTAAAATTGTCACTGATTCGGGATAGTGACCCCTTGTTAGGTCCATTCCCATATTTTTGAGGCGGCGGCTCAGCAGGCCTATCAGTCATTATCCACGTCTTCGCGCGCCACCCGATTCCAAACTTTGCAAGCCCAGGTTCATGCCTAGGCTATGGAGATCCAAGGGTGGGGCTACCGTGCGGCCTCTTGCTCGCAGGATCTGCGACTCCTGTTGGCCGATCAAGCAGTCGAGATCCGTGACTTGTCTAGACGACAGCGACCATCTCCTTCGGGAGATGGCGCTCGCCGGATCCGAGATCCACCAGCTCCAATCACGGATCCACGACCTCGAGCGGGGTCTGGAGGATTCCCAAACTGCTAGCGCAGCCGCGGACGAGAGCTTGGATCGGCTCCGTGACGAGTTGCGCCTGACCCAAGAAGAGGTGGTAACTAATGACAATGTGGGATCCAACCATGGCGGATCTGCATTAGGGTCGGCGTGTGGAGCCCCCCCCCCGCCGAATCCACCTCCCTCGTCGTCGGATGTGGATCTGGCTCGTCTTTCTAAGGAACTGAAAGATACCAAGATGTCACTCGAGAAAGCCTCTGCTGGGCGAGATTACGCGCTTGAAGAACTCGTACGCGTGACTCAAATGCGCGACGAGATCCAGGCAAAGCTGGCGGACACCGAACTTCAGCGTGACAAGGCGGCTACCGAGTGGGCAGATGCCAAGCGAACGCAAACGGAGCTGGAATCCAAGATCTGTCGCATTAGTACGTGGATCCTGTTTTGTTTCCCTCTTGTAATCCCATATTCACTCGTTATGTCGATCCAGGTGACAAATTGAAGGATGTCGAGGCAACTTCGACGAAGCTACGGGATCAGCTCGCTACTGCTCGTGTTCAGCACCAGCAGCTGGTTCTAGAGCGCGATCGCAGGCTGTCCGAGCGGGACCTGGCGCGTCGACGACTGATTTTGGTGACTGCTGCTATCTCGGATCCCCTTCCTCCCCTGGCTGGATCCTCTCCTGCTGCTAGCGTCTCTGCTTCTCTACCGTCTGGAAGTGGACCGGATCCGTCGGCTGCGAAACGACCGCGTAGCGCATCCCCTGCACCTAGCACTGGATCCCCCCCCCCCGCCCCACAAGCATGCCCGAGCTTCTCCCAAGACCAAGCCCAAAACCGGTTCGGCCTCTAAAGCAGTCTCCAAAACGGGATCCACACCCACGTCCAAGCCCTACGCTTTGCCTTCGAAGTCTGGTGCCGGATCCAAGTCCGGATCCATCGCTACATCCAAGTCGGGATCGGCGTCCAAGCCTGGATCCGTAGCTACGTCCAAAGCGGGGGTTGGATCCAAGCCTGGATCCACTGCTGCTGCGTCAAAATCGGGATCTGGACCCAAGCCTGGATCCGCTGCTGCATCCAAAACGGGATCCACGGCATCCTAGTCTGGATTGACTGCCAAAGCTGGATCCGTCGCTGTATCCAAGTCGGGATCAGCGTCCAAGACCAGATCCACTATCGCGCCGTCGTCTTAGGCAGTGGCTTCGACTGGATCCACGGCGATTGCTCCTTCTACGACGGGGTTAGCCACATCCACAGCCAAGTCCAGTTCGTCTCAGTTGGGATTCACTGCTGGCCCTTCGGTGACGGTGCCTACCGTTCCCCGACCAGCTTCTACCGGTTCTCTGCCGGTCGGAACTGGATCCGGGAAAGGGAAAGCGAAACGTATTATCCCATTGGTTGTGGACTCGGCAGCTCGGAGGACGGCGAGGAAGAGGGATCGGACTGGTCGGACGGCTCGGGGCCTCCTATCCGATCGTCGTCGAAGCGTACGCTGTCCTCCGACCCTTACTCCTTCACTCCGGACGACGATGACGATGACGACGACGATGGCGCTGAGAGCCCGGAGGATTCGGAGGAGGCTAAAGTCGCTGATGATGCCTTGGAGGAAGACACGCGACGCGCCTTGTCCCAGTCCAGGTCCGAATCCCGGCGGAGGTCTCTCTCAACACCGCCTCCGCAAGTCACTGACACGGCTGGATCCGGGGCCGGCACTGCGGGATCTGCGATCCAGGTCGACAGTGATGGTGGGTCGGGAGGCGATGGTGGAGGGGGATCACCTCATGGTGGCGGATCTCCTGGATCTGGCTTGATCCCTGCTCCTCCTAACTCTTCGTTGCCAGGAATGCTCTCCGTGGCCCCGTTTGAGCCTTGGTCCGCTAAGAAACTGAACCGGGTCGCCATTGTCACAATGATGATCACTGTTCTGTTTCCGAAGCTGCCATTCCGAGCTGAGTGGATATTCCCTCGGGAAGAGGATGTCATCCCGACGGCCGGCTATGTGGATTCGCTTGTCACCAGACCCCACGTGGAAGAATTGCAAGATGCTGCCCCATGGGATACGCTGGCAACCACGCTGGTGGATCCTGTTAGCTTCCGAAGTGACGTTGGTGGACGTCTCGGGTTGCTCGTTCGTGCGTTCCGGGAGTTCGTTTCCAAGCACCGGATTGTCATATGGGAAGGCACCCATCGGTTCCCTGTCTCTCGCACCCAATTGCGGGGTTCGACATGGTTGTCGAACTTCAACAAGCAGCGCGGCAACAGACGCAGTCACGCCGGTCGGGCTTGGAAGAAGGTTCTCGTGATCCTCGTGTTGGCGATCCAAGACGGTTGGTGTGACGTGGATATCTTGTTGGATCCATCCTTCTTGCAGCTTTCCCGACGCGGGGACAAGGTGACGTGGTTTCCGGGATCCGTATCCCGTCAAGCCAACTTGGAGGATCCCAACCTCCACCGCCCATAACCTACGAACTTATTGGAGGCTCTGCAAGAGATCGATGAAGCCGAGCCTTGGCGCATCCAGTTTCGGGGGGATTCGAGCCGACACCAGAGCCAGCGTCTGGTGGGCAAGTGCTTCAATGTTCAGCCCCCGACCACCTGATCCCTAGTGCTCTTGCACGCTACGCCCCCCAGTTCCAGTCTTCGTGGATCCGCTTCGTAGTAGTAATTAGCGGCTGGAAGCTGGGCCGAGTTAGCCTTTTTGCATAAGCTATTCTAATCCACTCTTCCTTACTTGAATAAGTCTGTAACATTCTCTTGTTGGCTGAGGAAGCCAGTCAGCGTCTACCGGCGTACACCTGGATCTGGGCTAGATCCACCCTTTAAACGTACACCTGGATCTATCCTACCCTTTCAGCGTACACATGGATCTGGGCTGGATCCATCCTTTCCGCGTACACCTGGATCTGCGCTGGATCCATCCTTTCAGCGTACACAAGGATCTGGGCTGGATCCACCCTTTCAGCATACACCTGGATCTGGGCTGGATCCACCCTTTCAGCGTACACCTGGATCTGGGCTGGATGCAACCCTTTCAGTGTACACCTGGATCTGGGCTGGATCCACACTTGGATTTCACCTGGATCTGGGCTGGATCCACCCTTTCAGCGTACACCTGGATCTGGGCTGGATCCACCCTTTCAGCGTACACCTGGATCTGGGCTGGATCTATCCTTGGATTTCACCCGGACCCAGCTCAAACGACCCAGTCTCAAATGTATCAGTGTAGGTCGGGCTCCGAAAGTTCGCGCTTGAAATTACGACCCAGTCTCAATCGGGTCAGTGTAGGTCGGGCTGCGAAAGGTCGCGCTTGAAATTAAGCAGGACTCTTCGCACGTAAAACGCCACTCTTTTATGCATAAACATTTACTCCTTCCTCCTAATTCACCTCTCTCTTGTGGATTCGTCTTCTCTTTCTTTCCGATGTGACCAACTCACATCAGCGATCCTCCTCCTCCCGACCCACACCCTTCCTGTGGGTCCTTCTTCATTCTCACATCGACATGACCAGCTTACAGCCATGGATCCATTTCCTACTCTTCTTCAAGAGACTGCATCACGCCGAATATGTTCCGATTCGTACGATTCCGCAAGAAATCATGGTGTAATGGTCCACAGTTCAGATCCGCCTCGTCTACCTAACTGGGTTCGTCATATCCATGCCAATACACCAGAAATTCGCGGTAAATCCGTCCGTATCTAGTTCGCTTCCCTGACCTCATATCGGTGATCTTCTCGACTTCGAACTCGTCGGCTTTGAGATCCACATTCCAACTATCTTCTGGTAGGAGGACTTCGTCGAAATCCACCCGGTCAGATTCATCCACCGAAAGACGGGTTTGCGGCCGGTCCGGATATTCCTTGACCAACTTCAGCTTGGATACGTGTACTACAGGGAACAAGCGATATTCGGTACCTGCCGTTTCCAACTTCACCGCATGTTCCGCTATCTTTTCGGTTACCCGGAACGGTCCGTGCCATAGATGGGCCAATTTGCGGGCGTACCCTTCCTTCACCCGATCTAAATATAGCCACACCTGCGCTCCCACTTGGATTTGATGGGGACGGGCGTCTTCGTTGTGTCGATCCGCTCGATCCTGTATCGCACTTCGCAGTCGTTCGTTCACTTGGGATCTGGCTTGCCGGTAGTATTTCTGGACTTGGTATCGCCGTCGTCTTGGATCTCGGTTTCTCTTCTTGGTGCTACATATCGGAATGGCCGCTTCTAGGGTGGATTTAGGATCCCACCCATGTACCAAGTAAAATGGGGTGTCGCCCCGGATCCTGTCTTGGGTGGTGTTCATCGCGAAGGTAAGTCGTTCTGCGTACTCATCCCAATCCCTCTGATCCAAATCCTGAACATACATCTTGAGCGCCCTCGTGATCGTCTGTACCATGCGCTCAGTCGATCCATTGGCTTGGGGACGATATGCCATAGTCGCCCGCTGTCTCTGCCCCCGGATCCGGTTGAAGCCTCGAAAGAAATCAGACATAAAGCCTGGCTCCCGATCATGCCGAATCATCTCACTAGCCCCAAATCCTTGAAAAACGCACTCCTCGTACGATTCGGCAATGGTTTGTGCAGTTCTAGACGCACTAGCGTTGGCTATCACGTATCCATTAAACAGATCCACCCAGATCAACAAATCTGTGTTTCCTTTGTACGACTTGGTCAACGAGGGAATGTGATCCATGGCTTTGATTTGGAAAGGGTAAGTCGCTTGGACATACCCAGGTGACTCCCCTTCGATTGTGGGCCTGCCCTTGCCTGTCTCACAATCCATACATTCACCGACATATCGCTGCACGCTCTTGAATAGTCCCCTCCAGTGGAAACATTCCCGGATCCGTTGGTAGGTCCGACCAATTCCCTGATGTCCACCTTCTCAACTAGCGTGATAGTGATGTAGGACATCCTGTTGGTAGGTTTCCGGCATCACCAGTCTCATCAATCCATCCCGATCCTCGTTGACTCTCTTCGAAGGGGCAATAAAAGAGCAAGTCATTCAGATCCACTGCATAATCAGTAGCGATAATACTGTAGGATTTCGTATCCTCCCGACTTAGGTCTCGTACATCCCCCATCACATACTTCTTTAGTCCCAAGACCCACGCTTCTTCGTTATGTGCTTTGAGGATCCGCTCAATGCGGACTCCCTTCACAAATGCTTCATCGAGAATCTGGGGGCTGGATCCAATCCTTCCTCTGGATCTAGTGACAGCCATTACCTGGACTATCCTTTTTACGGATCCCACCACCACCACTTCGTCTAGTCGGTTTAACGTGACCAGATCCCGACGCTCGACCTCTCTCTCCATCTCAACGATACATTGATTTCGTAAAGCGGCACTTGCCAAGCTGTCCGCACTGCCATTCCAATCTCGCTTGACATGTACCAGCTCGTGATTCATCCAACCACGTAGGTGTACCATCACCTTCTGTCGTAGCAGCGTTAGGGCCGGGGCCTTGCAGTCGATCTCACCTCGCACCTGTCTGATCACCAAGCTTGAATCTCAACAAATCACCAGCCTTTTCGGATCCTGTTCCTTTAGTAGGTCCAAACCCAACAGGAGTCCGTTATACTCCGCTTCATTGACGGTGAGGCCCTCCGCATAAGTGGATCTGGCCCTTACGACTTCCCATTCGGGCAGTCTCCACAGTATTGCGCTGTATGCTCCTCCTCCGCGTCGTACGCGAGCGGATCCATCGAAGCTTAGGACGTACAGATCCTCATCCACTTGTACCGTCGGGATCGGGATCTGGGTCCGGCGTTTGGGCTCTTTCATAGGAGCGATCCTAGTAAACCGGCCGACTTGAACAACCAAGCTAGCGTAGAGTGTCGGGTGTCAGGATCCGGATGGATCTTCCCACCAGCAAGTTGTAATTGAGATCCAACACGCGCAGGAGCGCGAGTATCTCCTCCTCCACCGCTCCGTAATTCAGCTCATTCGGCTTTAGCGTCCGGCTGACGAAGGTGACTGGATGACAGATCCCATCATGTTCTTGTACCAAGGCTGTTGAGACTGCCCAGTCACTGGCATAAACTATCACCGTAGGTTGACGTTCCGGATCGAAATGGCGGAGGATGGGCGTCGTCGCGATCCTGTTCCTTAGTTCCACGAACGCGTGCTGAGCTCGGATCTATCGAGGCTCCACCTTTTCCGAGTTCTCTTCCGTCGTCTCTATCCAGATTGGATCTTCTTTCCGTTGGTCCCGGGGTGGATCCAGCTCCTGTTTTAGGTCCTATTCTGGCGTCGTGCTACTTGGATCCCTTCGTGGGTCCGATATCCCCAGGGCCAGAGCCTGTTGGATTTTTATCGGGACAGCTGAAGTGGTCATCGCAGCAAAATCTACCTCTCTCAATTCATAGAGTATCGCAGCAAACAGTGCGTAATCCTCGATGAACCGACTGTAGTAGTTCAAACTACCCAAGAAGGATTGCATCGCCCGTAGCGACTGTGGGAAGGACAAGTCTGCCAACGAAGACAGGTCCTTAGGATTCGCCTCCAGTCCCCTCTTGGAGACTCGATGACCTAAGTAATCCACCTTGCGCATCCCCCAATAGCTCTTCACCACGCCGATAGAGAGATTCCACTTAGTACACGCCTCCAGAAGGGATGTCACGTTCTCGCACAGCTGATCCCACGATTCCGCCGGGATTAGAATGTCGTCGATATAGGATCTGCGTCCTAACACAGATGGATTCCCCAGACCCCCTGGCTCTCCTGCTTCGAATGGATCCACTTCCATATGACTTTCCCCGGTTCCACCTCTTTCGGGTCCCGGTATTAGAGTGAATCCGTAGAGGGCATTATCGATCAGGCGCTGATAGATCTGGGGTGCATTCTTCAATTCAAACGGCATCCGGCTCCATTCGAACAGTCCAAACGGTGTGATGAATGCGGATATTGCGCGAGCTCGATCCGTCATAGTCACCACTTAGAAACCACTGACCATGTCTAGAGAAGAGTACCAGAGTACTTTATCCAAATCTTCAAATAGCTCATTGATTAGACACCATCTGTCGGGTCAGGCTGTTAACTAGCCGGTAATCAATACACAGACGTATATCCACCCCGTTCTTCTTGATGATGATTACCACCGGCGATGCCCACGGGGATGTTGAGAAACTGATGCTTTTGGCTTGCAGCAGACCCTTAATTAGATCCGATACTTTTTCACGGAACTGAGGCGCCACCTTCCGCACTCTTTGAGCGATCGGCTTCGCGTCACCGACATCGATGTCACATTTAACTCCGCGTGCAGCTGGCGGTAATGCATTCCCCTTGCCAATCAGTAGATGTCGGCTATCCCAGATCCTCTGACGTAGCCGATCCACTTCTGCGGGTTCGTTTGCCCCTGGGTCCACTTGGATATCGTCAATCGTGACCTCCTCTGTGGTGAGTGGGACCTCCGAGAAAACCGCCATACCTTCTCCAAGATCCTCGTCGTGTAGATCCCCGCCTTCATGGTAGTAGACTTGTTCATCTTCAGTCTTCGTCGGATCCACCATTGGATCCAAGCACCGCGACCCTCTTTCACCTGTCAGTCCTTCTGTCTTCGTGGGATCAGGTACCCTGGTATCGGATAAGCCACCAGTTGGATAGCCTCGATCGTCTGGCGAGTTTACACACGACGGTTCCTGTTTGGCTAGTGCTGCCACTCTCGGCAAGGATCCAGGCACTTTGTCCCACGGAAAACTTGGATCCACTTGTGGGTCAGCAGGATCCGTCGACCCGGCTTCAGTGCTCTGCGGTCCTCCATCCACCGACTCTGGGTTATCTAGGGACCGGCTCTGAGGATCATCCCCGGTCTTGGATCCAACCTCTATCGCTTGGATCTCAATCCGACGATCCCTCTGTAGGATCTTTCGCGGAGTTGGATATGAAGGTCGATACACCAAGGGGCCGATTGGCTCCGCCGGGAGCTCCCCCTCTCCGAGAGATTCGATCTCGGTAGTCGCCTCGTACGCCAGATTCTGCCATTCTCTATAACGACGGGACCCCGCTGACACATACCCAGGTCGCCTAGGGATACCATCCTTCGCCAACCATCGCCCAATCTCCTCAAAATGGTCCAGTAATAGTCTCTTGTCGCTGACGTTTGTGACCTGGAGGTATTGTGATCGACCTGGTCCTTGGATTACTGTAGGCACCCACTTCTCACCCCACGTGACCCACACTTTCTCATGTTCCACCCACTTCAACCGATCTGGCAGTTCCCAGGTTTCTCCGGGCTCAATCCAGGTCATCTTATCCGCCCTTAGGATCATCATCTTCTCCCCGTACAATGGTCGCCGTCCGCTGAGCTCGAACCGCATCTCGTCCGGGAAACACAGTGTCCCATCCGCCAGATCCAACCTTACGCCGGCTGGTGCCATGAAATCCGTCCCGAGGAGGGCGTCTCGACCAGCGAGATCTCCAACCCAAATATCGAACCAGCATACCGAACAACCTGCCAGCGTGATCTTGATCCGCGTTCTCCCATTCGTACGGTACACGCCTTCACCAATCCCAACACAATCTTGGCTCCGACTCCCATCCACTTGGCACCTAACCTTACGAGCAAAGGCGGTATCTAGTATAGGCACCTCGGCACCACTATCTAGGAGTAGGATTGCTTTTTCATTGTTGATCTTGCCCCCTACCTTGGCTTGTCTGAACCACTTTCCTGGGGCATGGTACTTCCAGTATCCACGGGACTCCCCTGTTAGCAGATTCATGGATCCAACATCCTCAGATCCACGGGATCCAGTGACCTGACAGACCTTAAGTGGATTTGCAGTGACCTCACCCTTGGTAGGCTAAAACCATCGACCATGTTGTCGTTTCTACCAGTAACCGCGTGCCTCTCCCCTTTGTAGATCCAGGGTTGAAGAGACTTCGGATCTGGCAAACCCATCCACTTGACGCAAACTAGAAATTTTGGCAACTGACACTTCATGTAGATCACGTGTATTATCGACTGGATCTAGGGTCCTGCTACCTGGATCTAGCGATGTCTTGTTCACAAATGCATAAATGCAATACCTAGAACGCTCGGCTCGTACCGGATTCAAACCCGGCGAGCGTCCTAGTTTAACATCTTCTCGGGCACTTCTGGCAACATCCCTCTGTGCTTGGCTGGATCAAACCATTGGCGGATCTGGCTGTAGAATTCTTCCATCGGACACTTGCCGACGTCGTGAATCTCGCCACAACCACGACACACGTAGAAGCAATGATCTCCGGGATGACCTTTCTTGCCACTCTTTTCACAGACCAGATGTTTCCAACATCCAGATTCTGTGTGCTTCCGGGATCCGCACTGCGAACACCGGATTTGCGCTGTCCCGTCCATGAGATATCGGGATCTGTACATCCCCCGGTCCCCGGGTACGGTATCCCCCGATCGGGAGTTGTCTCCGGTCTTCGCCGTTCGATCGTTGGGTGCGGCGAGACAGACTCGGCGGTAATCCTCTGGGTCGGAGTCCGAACCGTCGGATCCTGATTCAGTTCCTGGGCCGGGCGCCGTGACTTGGTGGACACGTCGAGCTGGAGCCGTGGGCGTCGGGGCGTTTTGGCGATACTTGCCGGATCCGACCGGCGCCTTCTTCTGGCGGTGTTTCGCACGATCCACAGCCCGTAGCACTTCTTCAAGCTCATCTGCGTCTGGAAGACTACCGCTCCAAAAACGGATGATACGGAGCAGTTAACTACGGACGGCTCTGTTGAATTGACGATCCGTGCTTCAACATCGAGGACAATTATGACAATCGAGGATCGTACTGAACAATCTACTACAGATAACACTGAGCGAGCTCAAGATGGTCCGGAACAAACTGTTACGGATATTCCGGATGAGGTGGTGGAACCTGATAGACGCGTTTCTCGTTTAGTCGCTTTGGATGAATTTGACTCTGAAGAGCGCGACAAGCTCTTTGGTCCTCTAAGGGCGGATGATCTGAATGTTGGTGAGAGCGATTGGCAGCTTTCTCTTGACCCCGATCCGGAAGACGATGAAGGCATCCTGCTGGATGAAGACAATGATGAGCAAGACGCTGGACTGGAATATGCTGCTTCGAGTGATGACAACTTTGAGCTGCCCCCCCCCCACCCCCCCCCCGTCCTTACTGGAAGACGCTGACCACGACACCTCCGTTGAATTTGATTTGACCAGGGATGACTTGGAGCGCTTGCGGTTGAACGAGTGGGATACGTATGATGAGCACCATTCAGGTCAAGTCCTTCTCGACCCAGCTCCACTGTACGAAGGCCCATCCGGCCTGACGCGGGCTGCTTGTGCTTACGCAGAAAACCCGCTGTCTATCCTCTACTTCTTCCTACCAAAAGAGCTCTGGAGAAGGATTACAGCTGAAATCAACCAGTATCGTCAAGAAAGTATCGCAGCGGTTGCAGAAGCTATGCGAGCGCGAGCATTGCACCGGCGACAAATCACGCCCTCGACGATGGTGCCCAGCGTGAACGAGTACAAGGCAAAACTACTGAGGAAGCGCCCAGTCCAACCCCATATACTCGTCCGATTCATCGGCCTTCTGATCGCCCGTACACTTGAACCACGGCGTGAGAGCCTCAGCAGACACTTGATTACGAAAGTTGAAGGTGCTTTGTTGCGAGAAACATTTGGACAATTCCTGAGTCGTGACAGATTTGAAGACATTGCTCGCTACTTGCACTTCAATGATAACGCTCAACAAGCTGACAGCGGTGGCCGTGCGTTCAAGATCCGGCCTGTGTTACAGGCATTACAAAAGCCGTTCTGGCGGGGATATCGACTCGGCTCCCATATTTCGTTTGACGAGGGCATGGTTACTATGAGGCACCGACGCAACCCAATGCGGCAGTTTATGCCAATGAAGCCGAACAAGTGGGGAACGAAGTTCTACTTGACATGCTGTGCAAAGGCAGCGTATTGTGGTGTAGTAGAACACACAAATATCGTCAGATGTGGATTCCTTACACAAACCACAACGAATCGCCGAGTTAGGTCGGCGGTTTGTATGGCCTGCGCAGAGGGTGGTCCCCTCGCGGTCCGGCCCTTCCGGGACAGACGAGTGGCTCGCTTCCACCCGGTTCCGACTAACCAAGTCAGATCACTTCCGAGGCTCCGCCGAGTTTGGTTCGGCTGAGCTCGTTCACAACCCTGTGCCCTCCACCAAAGGATGGACGACGGCGCGCGAGCGCTTTTACAGGTCACCGAGCGCAGAGGCAGCTCAGCTAGAAGTGTTACGGCACCCGGGCTATCCGACGTACCGGCCCGCTGAGTATGCGGGACTTTCTTTCGCGCGTAGCGAGACTTTGTCCTACCCGGACCGACCTAATCTCTTGGCGCTACCAGTCAATACCGTACAAGCTATGCCTCTCGAGTATTGACGGCAGGCATAATCCAGCCCTATGCAGGGACTTACCGGAAAAGTGTACACGTGTCTTGGACTAGGAAAATTCTGCTCTGTTATCTTCTGGGAGCCCTTTCGGCTCCCCCTATTTAATCCTATGCTTCTCATACAAATATCTAATGAAATGTAGTCGTTTCGGATCTCTACCGACCCTTCAGCTGAGTTCCGGCGACCGTTGAGCTCAGCGGCTGTCCGGATAGCATATCCGGACAGATCGCCGAGTACTTACCGTGATCCTTGGCTCCTAAGCTCTGGGTTATCAGACCGAGCCGATTCTTGACCTAAAGTAGGTCGGCGTATGGTCGAATCTGAAAATCCCTACACCACAACTGCCCCGGTTATGATACGAGCCGAGCTGGTGAGTGTCTTAATCCTTCATTTTGTTCTGCCACCGTTGGTCCGTACTCGGCTGATGACGTCTCGCGGCTCCCCACCACCTTCTTTGGTACGTTCGTTGCCTCCGCTGTCACTCACTTGGCAGCTCCTTACTCTTCGCATGTTGTTCCAGCACAACCCGTGGCACCATCCTTCTTCTCCAACCCCTCGTCGAGGTGAAGGCGTGTTAGCTGAGTCGATTCCTCGACCCGTCGGTACTCGTGGGGTCAGCGACCGGCATGAAGCTGGGCTGGTTGACCTGACAACTTCCCATGAGTCTGACGCGGAGTCGGCAGAGTCTTCTCGCGTGCGCCTTCCTGGTCCACCGAGCTTGCCGGGCGACACCACTTCGGGCGCCACCAATCAGCCAAGCTCGGCTGCTCCAGTGAGTCTTGACTCCCTTATGGCCAGAATTAACGAGCAAGGGCATGATCGCCGAGAAGAATTGACCTTCTTGGCGAGGCTCATGGCTTACGGATTTACTCGTTCCGTGGAGCCCTCCGATCCCGTGCAGCGGCGAGCGATTTTGCATGCTGCTTCCGCGGGGGAACTGTTGGATATCTTGAAAGGCAACTACGCCGCTCTTGATTATCCAAAGATCATCGGCGATCTCCAAGCTGACAATCAAGCTGCTCAGGAGGAGAACCGCGCACTGACTCGGCGACTGGACTCGCTTGCTCTCAGCAATGTCGACTTGTCAACTCAGCTCTCGTCGGCTCAACAGCAAGTGTCTCGATTGGAGGCTGCTGCCACGCAATCGGCTAATCTCCTCGCGTCGCTGCGAAAGGCTGTAGCTCTGAGTGAGGCAAAACTTGCTCGGGTCATCGCAGCTGAGCAGAGCAAGGTTGACGCTGCGTTGGGTCAGGCCCAGCTCCACCATCAGCAAGTCTTGGATCGGGACGCCGAGATCGACGTCCTTCTCCGATCCATTTCTGAGAGGGATGCGGCGTTCATCGCTCTTCAGGGTATTGCTTCCAAGCACTTCGAACAGCTGCAGGAGTCGGTGCGGTTGTAAAGTTCCACCGGTACTCAACCCTTGCGGCACGCTCAGTCGGTGATCGCTGAGCAGCGGGCTGTGATCTTGCGACAGAAGCGGCTCATCCGTCGGAATGGTATTATTCCGATGCACGATCCTCACATGGCTGCTGCTGCTGGCGGTGGCTTGCAAGTTCCTGGGCTTGATCCGTCCGACCTTCTCCTCAACGCCCGGCTGTGTCGTGTCTTGGAGTCTCGCTTTCCTGAGGTTCTCAACATCCCCACTGGTGAAACTCGGCGATTGGAGTTGATTGTCCATCCTCGCCGAGATGCTCCAGTGGCGAGCTCCATTATTGGTCCGAGTGTGGTTCCCTCAGCTAGTCAAGCGTCTTCGGCGACTTCATTGGCAGACTCGGCTGCGGCTCCAGTCAGCTCAGCGGCGGTAACAACCCAGGCTGAGCCGACTCTTGCTCAGCTTCACCGTACGCCTTTGGCAAACTTGACCTCGACTCAGCGGCTTCGGCGCTATGCCAACCCCAAGTCTCCCACTGCTGCAGGTCCTCGTCATCGTGCACCGGCGCCGCATCCGCCTCAACCGTACGCTTGTCCACTCCCCGGAGAGGATGGACACGAGGCTATCAGTATCCTTTTGCACTCAAGTTCACCTCAAGCTACTGTATCCGATGGAGGAAGGCCTCGCTCTGGAAAGTCCCGTCGTCGGATTCGGCGGAAGAAGGTTCGTCACCTTCAGCTGAGTTCTGCTACTCAGCCCGCTGTCTCTGCTCGCTCTGAAGACGACGATGACGCTTCGAGCGAAGCTGAGTTTGAGTTTGAGTTGCCTGAGCCGCCCGCCGACACCGTTCCTGTAGTTGCTTCGACGACTTCGGCGGGTTCTTCGTCTTCTGGTCCTCCGGTGACTTCGTCAGTCGCGGCTATTCGCCCACCGCCGATATCTTCATCCGATGTCGTGGCTTCACGGCCTGTCCCGGCTACGAGCGTGTGTGCCCCAGGCTCGACTTCGCCCATCTCCGCTGGGTTGCCCCAGTCGAGCGCACCACTCAGCGTCGTGCTAACGGTGGTTGGACGCTCCCAGTCGCCCTCTCGGGGTCTGAGCGTATCCACCACGCCGACTGACTTAGTGAATCCGGCCGTGAGTGTCCTCAGACCGTCTCTCCCTGTGACCACGGCCGTGTTGACGTCCCCATCTGGGCGCCCTATCCGGAGATCTGCTGCGACCGCCCGCACTGTGACTGCTCAGCTGCTTGAGGATCTCGACGCGTCTGACGACGAGGTGTTAGGGCCTGGTGATGGTTCTGTACCGTCCACCAGCTCAACGAATCCTGCCGCTGGGTCGCTCTTGGATCTTATTCCCTTATCAGAGAACTCGGCTGGCAGTCCTTCAGGTTCCGACTCAGCGACCGCAGATGCTCGTCGTTCTGTCCAAGCGAGAAGTCTTCATGCGGCGATCTTCGGTTCTGACGACGAGATGAACGATGGGTCCTTGCCGCCGAGTGATCGCCACTCCTCGCGGCCTTCATCGAAGGATTCTGGTGACGGGACGAGTTCTGCCTCTGCGCCGGCTTCGGGGAAGCAGCAGCATCGCAAACGTCGTGCCTCGTCGAGTCCTACCGGTCATCGGTCGAAGCGATCCAAGAAGCACAAGAAGCATCACAAGACGCACCGACACCACAAGCATCGGCAGCTTCCGTCGACTCCTGATCCAGCTCCGGCTCAGTCCATTCCGGCCGCTCCTTCGCCGAGTAGGCTCCCGGTTATATCGATTCTCTCTCAGCCGAGTTCGACTGCTTCACGTCCGGCTGTGGTCGCACTTCCCAGCGCTCTTACACTCCCGCTGGCGACGTTACGGACTCGGGCCTCGCAAGCGGTGTCCAAGGATTGTCGCCTGACTCTTCACATGGCTCAACTCCGCGAGGTACCATTCATGCATTTCGGCTCAACTCGTTGTTGGAATGCATTATTGGATACACTGAGCGGAGGGGTGCAGATGGAGCTCGTAGGGGGCAAGAGTCGTGTTCCACCTACGCCGTGTTCTCTTGACGGCATTCGAGCTTTCATGGCCGTTTTCGACCCGAGCCATCCTTGTCAGCGTCTTCGGCGGATGCTCCCTGAGCTTCCTTTTTCCTTTCCCCGTCGATACTGGAGGAAGCTCGGCGATGTTTGGCTTCTCAAACCCGGCCTCGAACTTTGATGCAAGTTCTTGGAGATATGTGGGTGAAGCTTCGTGGCGACAGTCCCTTGGACTCGGCGGGGAGGCCCATCCAGACAGATGGCCAAATGACTCGTTACTTCGTAGCTCTCTATGAGCGTCGTCATTGGATTGTCGAGTCGAGTGTGTTAATGGGTCTCCATCCTGACGTCAACCCGGCTGCCACGCCCGCCCAGCTTGCTGAGGTATACGAACTGTGGCTGGTGTACAAGCGCGAGCGCAAACGTCGTAGTGACACCTTGCGATCTTTGGTTGTTGCTGTCTACGACCAGCTTTACTCGGCGGTCACTCAGAAGCTCGGCGATGAACCTGCTCCACTGGTGGACGCAGAGGTTTATTTTGATCCGTCCGTTCCCCATTACTCTCCCGTTAACCTTTCGTGGGTTCCTTCCGGGAGAGACTGGGTCCAGTGTGCTCACGATGTGGATCTAGCCGAGCCCTGGCGAGCTTGGTGGCTTACTGACCCGGCGGTCCATCCGTACAATACTTGCTTCCGCGCTCGGAACGTGGACTTCTTGGTTTTTGCTCCGCGCGGTATGGATCCTCAGGTTGTTGACGACGCGATTGAAGAAGATTTTGATCTTGCTGAACCAGCGCCTCCTGCCTATGCCCCGGGTGCTCCAACTCGGCTGAATCGTCAAGGCATCCATATCTTCACTGGGTCTTCGATCGGTGAGCTCGGCTCAGATGGCGAGAGTGCGTCTGATGACGACTCGGCGGACGATGGGTTGGGTTCTCCTAATCTCCGAGGCGCGTCTCCAAGTAAGTCTCTGTTCGGCACCCCACTCCCCAGTGGAACGGATCCTCAGCCCACTTCCGCCGCGTCGGGTCCTGAGGCACCTGGTTCGGCGTCAGCTTCGTTGGCTAGCTCGGCGATGATACTTCTTGCCACGGCTGCGGATGTTGCATCTCCTTCCGCAAGTTCCCAAGGGATGACGTCTGCTACGACGCCACGCCCCCAATCGTCGAGTCCGCTGAGCTCTTCCCAGTTGTCTCCGTCGGGTTCAACTCACTTGGAATCCGGATCGCCGACCTTTTAGTTTTCTTCCTTTGACTGGGCGTCCTTAGGTATCGTTCAGGACTTCATTTCGTAATTATTCAGTATATGTAGTTTCGACACAGTAGCATTCCGTCTCAACTCGGCCTGTGTCGTCCGCTGAGTTGGTGTAACTTTTGGTGCAATAGCTGTTAATCCTCATCTGCAACTTGCACCATTTGCAGACGGTTTTCGCGCTTCTTCTGTCGTAGATAGTCAAACCGGAGACCCCCACATGACAAATTCGACAGTGGTTCCCAAGTAGGCTCATCGTAGCCGACCCACTTAACTTTAAACTTCCGTTGTGATCGTGACGTACTTGTGGATAATGGTAGCTCATCGTCGAGAATTGCTTCGACTTCATACTGGTTTGTACTTGTGTCTGGTTCCCAGCTGTCTTCAGGCAGTAATTCTTCATCAAAGTCAATTTGCTGAGTCTCTTCGAGGTCGGCGATTAGCCTCGTCTTTGGTCTTCCGCCGAGTTCGGTGACTGCCTTCAGACGTGATACATGGACCACTGGGTAGAACCTATATCCACTCTTGTCGGGTAACTCCAATTCATAGGCGAATTCTTCCACCTTCTTCTTCACCCTGAATGGTCCATGCCATCGGTGGGCTAACTTCTTGGTCAGGCCTGACTTGACTCGCTCCATAAACAACCAGACTTGATCTCCTTCTTTGAACAAGGATTTGATGGATTCATCGCCTGGTTCTGCAACTTCTTCTTCGTCATCTGCTGTGTTGGGAATGGATCTTTTCTCCTTCTTGCTCAACGCTTCGTTGTGCTCTCGAGCTCGTCGTGCTTTCTCTCGCACTTGGAACTCAGCTGCTAATCGAAGTGCCACTTCTCGTTGTCTGTTCGCTTCTCGGCGCCACTCGACTGCGTCCGCCGAGTTGACTGGGCGTCCCTGTCCACGTCGTATTGAACTCGTCATAGCCTTGAGTGTAGACTTGGCGTCCCAACCATGCACCAGATAGAAAGGGGTTTCTCGCCGAGTCGAATCTCTTGAGTTGTTGATAGCGTGTACCATCTTCTCGGCGATGTCATCCCAGTCGGCTTGAAGTGGGTCTTCTACGTAGACCCGTATAGTCTGAACCATTGTCTTGACTGACCTCTCTTGTTGACCGTTAGCTTGTGGTCGGTAACTCAGAGTAGCTCTTGATCTCGACTGCATCATCTCGGAGAACGTTTGGAACACTTCACTCATAAACCTTGGATCTCGGTCGTGCCGTATCAGAGACGGAGACCCGAACTGCCTGAAGACGCATTCCTCAAATACCTTGGCCACTTCGAGTGCTCCGGTGTCATTCATAGCCTTAGCGATAACGAACCCCGTGAAGTGGTCCTGGAACAGCAGCAGTGCAGTATTGCCCCGCTGAGTTCGAGGAAGGGGAATCACGAAATCCATTGACACGACTTGGAATGGATGGTCTGACACCACATTTCCCGGCGAATAACCTCTCAACTGTGGCTTGCTCTTACTAGTATTGCAGTCCTCGCAGGCCCTAACATGTTTCACCACGTCGGCGTAAAGACCAATCCAGTAGTAGTCGGCTTTGACTCGGTGATACGTTCTGACGATGCCTTGATGCCCTCCTTCGATCGAGTTGTGGCAGTTATGAAGTATTTCGTCGACCATGGTTGACGGAATCACCAATCTCAATGAGAGGTTCGGTTCGCCGAGTTCGCCTAGTCGGCGGGCTTCATCTCGGCGGTATAACAGACCGTCTTCGCTGAGTACAAAGACTTCTGCGACTTTGCCGGCATTCTGAGCTCGAGGGTGTGTAAGGTCCTCCAATTCTCCTCTCAGGTACGCCTTCAGATCGGCCCACCTGAGTTCTTCATCTTGTGCCTTCGCGATTCGTCGTCTCCGTTCAGTCTGTACCGTCACTGGATCAATGTCGTTGGCATTCTGAGCTGTCTGGGCTGACTCCATCTGCGACCCTGTTTCGACATTCGGGGTCGTGTGGTTAATCCGCCGAGTCGACGCCCTGCTGACTTGTTCGAATTCATCTCCACTGCTTTCAAACGCGGATTCTCCAGGATTGGTAGACATGGCTTCATGATCCTGACTTCCTCCTCTTGCTCTAGCCGAGTCTTCATCCAGCTCGTCCTCAAAGTGAACTCGGCGTACTCGGCTACGAGTGACTGCCGTGACAATCGGAGTTTCCGCTGGGTTGTCTGTGGCGTACAGTTCTTCGGCTACGCGGTTAATCATTCTCAGCTCTGCTTTCCTATCCGTCCCAAGAATTACTCGTCCAGCTTTAGCTTCCAGTGCTTCTGTAGCGAGAGAATCAGCCGCTGCGTTATAGTGTCGCGCTATGTGTCGATACCGGACCGAGTTGAGTTGTTTCGTGAGATCCTTGTGCCGAGCTAGTTCCACTTGCAACGTTTCCTTCTTGCATGCTATCACCCCCATGGATTGCTGGATTGCAAGCCGGGAGTCACCCACGATAATCAGATCGGTTATCCCTCGGTCAATCGCCGCCAAGACTCCATTGTTCATGCCGGTGTACTCGGCGATGTTGACTGTGGTGGACGACAGGTACGCACTCGCAGCAATCTCAATGTCCCAATTCGGAAGGCGCCACAGTATCCACGAACAAATGTCATACCCGCCGTATTTAGCCGTCTTCGCTAAGCCATCAAATGACAGCACGCATCCTGCAAAGTCAGCTGGTATTCGGGCATATAGCAGCGCTGGGTCCATTCGAACTGTCGCCGAGTTCTTGGAGGGAGGTGCCAGGTGCTTCAAGGAATCGTCGAGTCCGATAAACGGGGTTATCGACGCCTGGAGCAACTGGGCGAAGTCTACATCTCGCTCACGTACTCGTTTCACCTTCAAATCGTAGGGCGACAACATAACTGCGAAACTGACTGCGCGACCGTACAGCGACTTTGACTTAAACACCCAATCCAGCGTGGAGAAACGGGTGTAGAGGTGTAGCGTCTTTCCCGCCAAGAGAGTGTAGCACACTTTCAGCAATTGCAACAGCGCGACTACTTCTTTCTCAGCGGGATGATAGCCGAGTTCGTTCTCCTTGAGTACGCGTCCGCAGAAGCGAACTGGGTGCAGCTTGTCGTCGTGTGGTTGCATCAACGTACTGTTTAGCGCCCACTCATTGGCGTACAACATTATGTGGACTTCTTTCGCCGAGTCGAAATGACGCAGAATTGGAGCTTCTGCTACCCGTCTTTTGAGCTCTGCGAATGATGCTTTTGCTGACGCCAGGTCACCCCCAGGGCCAAAGTCCGTATCCTTTAGCTGATAGAGTACTGCTCCGTAAACAGCCAAGTTCTGGATGAATCGGCCGTAATAGTTGAGGGCACCGAGGAACGCTTGCATCCCCTTCTTCGATTTCGGGAAGGCGAGCTCGGCGATCGCGGCTATCTTCTTCGCATCAGCGCGTATGCCACTCGGCGTAATCTCGTGCGATAGGAAATCAACCTTGGGTTGGATAAAGATACTCTTGGTAAAGCTGATGCTAATTCGACATTCTGTGAACCGGGCTAGTAATCGGTCGAGTGTCTCCAAGCAGGCGTCGAACGTCTCCCCTCCAAAACAGATATCATCGACAAACGACCTCCGTTTGAACACCGGAATCAAGGAAGACTGGTCAGGTTCTCCATCAGTAAACATGTCGCCGTCCGGTCCATTGACCAGGTCTTGGACCGGATCGCAGTCAGCTTGTGATTGGTGGTCAGCTTCAAACTTCGTCAGCTGACTCTGCGTTGAATCGCTGACTCCGTCGAGCTCAACTCGCCGAGTTCCCGACTCGGCTTCAGCAACAGCCATTCGTTCGGCAAACAGTTGTCATCCTCCCTTTGGTTGAACGTATCCCCATAGAGCGTTGTCGATTAGTCGCTGGTAAATCATAGGCGCATTCTTCAATCCAAATGGCATTCGTAACCATTCAAAGTGTCCAAGTGCACATACGAACGCTGAGATCTGCCGAGCTCGGCGTGTCATCAAGACTGCCCAGAATCCACTCGCAGCATCGAGCGAGCAAAACCACAAGTAGCTTTCCAATTCGGTAAGCAGGTCATCAACCAGTGGCATAGCGTATTCCATCGGTGTCGTAACCGCATTAACCAGTTTATAGTCAATGCATAGTCGAATATCCCTACCATTTTTCTTGAGCACTATCACCACTGGCGAGGCCCAAGCGCTGCTCGAGAATGATATCAACCCAGCTCGAAGCAGCCCCTTCAACAACTCGTAAAGTTTGCTCAAGTGGCGGAGAGGTATCCGCCGAGCTCTCTGCTTAATGGGTGCGTGTCCTTGAACGTCGATGTCGCACAATGCTCCGTACGCTGGAGGCGGCAGGGCATTACCACTTGAAATCATTATCCCTTCGTGCTTTCGTAGCTCTGCCACCAATTTAGCCGACTGTGCTGGCGTATGACTACTCGACTTGACGTTTGCAGCGCCATAGTCGAGTTCGGTAGGTTCAACTTCAGTAAGATCGGGAAGGAAGGCCAGCTCGTGAGCGTAGTCCGTCAATTCCAAATCTGTTCCACTACGCTCAAAGGCGTTGGTCGTACTATCGTCAACATCATCCTCTTGCTCGTCTTCGGTCGTAGCGATAGCCAAGTAGTGTTGTCTTAGAGTTTCCGTTGCGTCTCTCGTCGAGTTGCACTCGTCACCTTCATCGTGTCCTAAATCGTAGTCAATTCCGCCGGGGTCGAACACCGTCGCCGCTGAGTTCGTCACTCCGATCTCAGCTATAGTACCTTCCACCAGTAATACCTCTGGTAATTCATAGTTGTCGGCTGTGTCAGGGTCCGAATTCGCTGAGTTCACTGCGATGGTCGATCTGACTTCTGCGTTCTCAAACTTGGCTCCGAGGTAGATGGTATCATCGTCATATTGTCTAACCACTTTCGGACAGGTCGTAGTTTCCATAGTCTCCAACGCTGAGTCCGTCGTAGCTGGGTCGTCGTTCGGCATTATTCCTTCAGGCAGTAATACCTCCCGATTATCATAGTCCTTGGTCGCGTCGGAGTGATCAATCGCTGAGTTGGTTGTGACGGCAGAACTAACTTCTGTGCATGCAAACGCGTCTTCGGGATAGCTGGCATCCTCACCGCATGATGTGCCCACGTCCGAGGCGCTCTCAGTGTTTAGATCTCCTGACGCCGAGTCCACCGCCGCCGACTGGGTAATGCAGGCTTCCGGTGTACCCATCGCTGAGTTCACCGCGGCTGCAGAACTTGGTCTAATTATTCCAAACTTGGCTCGGTTGTCAGCAACGGGTTGAGCGTCACATAGGGCGTGTTCCGAGCGTTCTTCAAGGTCTCCTTCCGTTATAGCTGAGTTTTCAGTCGCCGACACGTCTTCCGTGGTCCTTACTTCACTTGTTCCTTCAATCGCTGAGTTCGTGTTGACGTCAGAAATGGCGCCATCGTCTTCAAACTTGGACAGCTGATAGGAGACATCTTGGCCATCGTGTAGCGCCGACGTACGGTCCGCTCGGACGTCTTCCAGCTTGAACGCTGAGTTTATAGCCGGGTCACCCCTTGTCACTCCTGAAGTCGATATGACGTCTGCGTTACCGCGACGCTTCTCGTAGTCGCCGGCTTCAGCGTCGGCTTCGATCCTTCTCCAGCGTTCGGCGCATGTTAATTCTGGTCCACTTTCCACTGGAGGAGGTCGTCTTTCCACCGCCGTCGGAGTTGGGTATTTTCGTCTTTCCACAGCTGGCGGCTGGTGTGACAACCAGTCGTCGTACAGTCGTTGTTCTTTCTGCAGCAAATCTTTATCCATCGCCGACTCAAAGGCCAATATCTGCCAGTCACGGTACTTCGCCGAGTTCACGCGGACATATCCCTCATTGGCCAGTACTCCATGTGGCTGCCATTTTATCACATAAAAGTGAGGTGGGCACCAGACTGACGTATGTCGTACGTTCGTAATCAGGACATGGGTTGGTCTTCCTCGGCGATTAAAAACAACCGTCGGAATCCAACCCTTCGTCCGTCGCACCCACAAGTCATGCGTCGACTCACTGGGTTGTCGCCTGGGCAATTTGAACTCAGCGGTCATTCGACTTTCGATCGTCAACCCGTCTGGTGGCCCACATGGGACATTTGGTCCGAACTCGGTCTTGGTCGGTGCATTACTTGATCGGATGAGTGGGATCACCATCTCATCGGGTAGCTTTAACGCCGAGTTGTACAGATCCAGACGGATTCCAGCTGGGATCATGAAGTCGGTGCCAAGAATCAAATCGACTCCGGCATGATGAGGCATTATCCATACTTCAAACTCGTATGCCACTTCCCAGCCGAGTGTCACCTTCACCACTGCTCTTGACGTTGTCACCATCCTGTCTTTACTTATTCCTTGTATGTCAATTCGCTTATCTCTGCTGGCCACTCTCTTGAGACGCACTTTCCTCGCGAAGTACTCACTTATCGCCGAGACATTTGCTCCGGTATCCAATAATATCTTGGTCCTTCGGTCGTTCACTGCACCCAATACGAGGGCTCTCATTCTAACTCGACGATCAAACGTCTGTGCTGACCACCATCCCAGCCGTTCTCCCGGAAGCAGCTTCATTATCCTGGTACGATGCACAGCTTGATCTGACTGCCGACTTACACTTGCAATCGCTCGGTTGTTATCATCTAACTCACCGAGCTCACGTTCAATTCCGTCGCTTTCACACATCCAATTGCCATCCCCGCTTCTTCCCTCGGGCCGTCCTGCTTCGCCTACGAAGGCAAACAAGAAGTTCGCCTCAACTGCAGGTTCAGCTGACTGTGGCAGCCCGGCATATTCCAACCCAGTCAGTGTTGGCGGGCCGCCGAGTTTAAATCACTCGGCGCGTAGAGGTTTTGCAGGTCTTCTGGCACTTGCGACTTGTCGACAGAGTTCTTCACGAACGCAGCCAGCTTCTCATATTGACGAAACAGCTCGCACCGGCCGCCTTCATGGACTTGTCTGCAGAATTGGCAGCGTCGTCGACAGTAGTGAGCCGAGTGCCCCATTCTTCCACAAGCTGCACAAGGTCCTCGTTGGGTGTTGTCGCGTGATCCATCTCCACGGTTCGACTGTTCTCGTTGGTTGTACGGTCGCGGAGGTCGGTTCGCTGAGTTTCCCCAGCTTCGGTTCGAGCCCTTCTGGTCTCCCGCCGAGTTCTCTCGGCGGTCCGGTGTATTTCCTTTATCATTGGAAACGCCGGCGTCAATGTAGTCGTCGTCTTCCGCTGAGTCGTGTCCTCCGGACTGGTCCTCATCATCCCATTCGTCTTCGGAGTTGTACGGACTCGGCGGGTTCTGATCGATGAGTTCCTCTCCGTCGGAGTCAGCGTCAACGACAGTGACTCGGCGGTCGCGGTTTTCTTCCTTGCGACTTCGCTTCTCATCTCGGCGGCTCTGATCCTTCCGCTTGTCATCTCGGCCTCGTGCGATCACGAGTCGGTCGCGTTGCTTCTTGCGCTTCTCGCCGAGGATCCGACGATTGATTATCTTTTCCACCTTACTGATGTCTTCCAACTGCAAGGGGTACATCAAATCCATCACATCGTCATCACCACAATGCAGCAAGAAGTGTTCGACATGGTCAGCTGCGTCGGCGCCACCCTTCTCGTACTGGATCTTGGCCGTCCGAGCATACCCGTTGAGTCGGATCAGGAAGTCGCAGATCGGTTCGTTGACTTTACGTCTCGCCGAGTAGTAACGAGTGCGGGCAGATTGGTCGAACTGTGAGCAATAATAATCCAGGAACGCCTCGCTGAGTAGTTTCCAACGTCGCTGAGTCTTCTTCGGCAGCTGCCTGTACCAACTCTTCGCCGGGCGTCCCAAACATAGCGAGAAAGGCTCGCACCATGCACTTTGGGGCATCCTGGTGCTCTTCATCTCGTAGATGAAACGCTTGAGCCACTGGAGCGACGCGTCATAGCGGTAGCGCTTTCCTTCGAACTCGGCGATTTTGTCGAGCGAGGCGTGGGCTCGGACTTCGAGGTACTGCGTCGAGTCCTCTTCAGTCGCGTCAAAGCTCAAGTTTCGGATGTAGTCCTTCACGGTTTCTTCACAGTTACCTCTCACATCGAAGGCGTCGTCGTCCTCTTCATTCTCCTCGTAAGCCTCAGCCTCATCTGCAGCGTCATACAATTCACGGTAACGACCTACATTTCGCTGCCCACGACTCGGCGCTCGCTGAGTCGGGTTTTAGCTTCAGTGGAGTCAGCATGTGAGAGGCTTCGAAGTACGGAGTTCCTTGCGTAGCGCGGAACACTTCACGTCTCTTCGTCTCCGGGGTTTTCGGCAAAGGAATCTTGCTCGGGTCCTCGCCGAGTGGTTTGAACTCGGCTACTCGGCTGTACACCTTCTTCGTTCCACCAGGGGCTTTCTCCAATCCAAACGCCACTCTCAGCTTCTTCTTCCATTGCCAGAGTTCGGCTCCGCCACGGGTCAGACTCCAGTCGGACAGGATGAGGCTGTTCGGTCGGCTGTTGCACCGATAGCCCATCGCCTTCAACAGCAACACAGTTTCTTCCACCAACTGGTTGATGTTGGCTGCACGCACCGGCTGAGTTAACTCGGGACCTAACATCGGCCACTTCGCCTGCGCCATCGCTACAGGCGCGAACATCATCATCCATTCCGATCTCGTTCTCATCTCCTCGCCGAGTCGAGCCAACACTTTATTGGCGCTCGGCGTATCGGCGTTCCTCGTCGCTTTCGGAATAAGGGGCGGACGGTCCCCTTGAGCAACGCCATGTTCTTCTTCATCTTCTTCATCGTCCGCACCTTCGTCGAGCTCGGCGGATAAGTTGCGCTCGACAGGACGTGGGGCTCCAATGCGTCCCACCTGCAGCGTCAACTCTTCCACCTCGCCAAGTAGCTCGGCGGTAGTCTTCGTTTCTCCGAGCTCAGCGGTCTCGGCCTTCTCTTCATACTCTCCTTCACTTGCATCTCCGTTCTCGCTCTCCTGGTCTTGGCCATCCTCGTCGAACTGGACGGTTCGTCCCACCTCCATCGTCATGGCGATGAGTCGTTGATCCGCCGGGTCCGACCCCGCGAGAGGCGATCCTCCAGCCGTCGCTGAATTTCCGTCGCTCGGAGTTGCTGATCCCTTGACCATCTTCACTCTTCTCTTTCTCTTCTCTTCCTCTTAACTTGGTTAGCTGGCACCTATAAAAACAAGCACACACTCCTGTTCCCGGGTCGCGGCACCAGTTGTGGTGTAGTAGAACACACAAATATCGTCAGATGTGGATTCCTTACACAAACCACAACGAATCGCCGAGTTAGGTCGGCGGTTTGTATGGCCTGCGCAGAGGGTGGTCCCCTCGCGGTCCGGCCCTTCCGGGACAGACGAGTGGCTCGCTTCCACCCGGTTCCGACTAACCAAGTCAGATCACTTCCGAGGCTCCGCCGAGTTTGGTTCGGCTGAGCTCGTTCACAACCCTGTGCCCTCCACCAAAGGATGGACGACGGCGCGCGAGCGCTTTTACAGGTCACCGAGCGCAGAGGCAGCTCAGCTAGAAGTGTTACGGCACCCGGGCTATCCGACGTACCGGCCCGCTGAGTATGCGGGACTTTCTTTCGCGCGTAGCGAGACTTTGTCCTACCCGGACCGACCTAATCTCTTGGCGCTACCAGTCAATACCCTACAGGCTATGCCTCTCGAGTATTGACGGCAGGCATAATCCAGCCCTATGCAGGGACTTACCGGAAAAGTGTACACGTGTCTTGGACTAGGAAAATTCTGCTCTGTTATCTTCTGGGAGCCCTTTCGGCTCCCCCTATTTAATCCTATGCTTCTCATACAAATATCTAATGAAATGTAGTCGTTTCGGATCTCTACCGACCCTTCAGCTGAGTTCCGGCGACCGTTGAGCTCAGCGGCTGTCCGGATAGCATATCCGGACAGATCGCCGGATACTTACCGTGATCCTTGGCTCCTAAGCTCTGGGTTATCAGACCGAGCCGATTCTTGACCTAAAGTAGGTCGGCGTATGGTCGAATCTGGAAATCCCTACACCACAGTATTGCTCACGGTGCGCTTCCTTTTGTTACGGATCATTCGTAATATATTCCGGATGTTACGTATGTGGTGTAGCGAGATCAGCAAAATCTGCGCGATTGCTGGATCCAACTTACCAACTGCGCCCAGACACCGACTAACGGAGGGGGTCCCCCGATCATTCGTGTTCTGCTGAACTTTCCTCACCTTGTGTACCCGTCGGTAGGGCGGGATCTTGCTCTCTGGTAACTTCCGAAGAGCCCAAGTGGTGAAGCTTGAGTGTCTTGGCGAGACGTAGGGATGGGGTGGAGCAGCAGTGGTAATATCTTCACGCTGCGTCCGTGGTTAGTTCTGGATCCTAAGCGAATATTCGAGCTTAAGTGGATCCAGGGCCTAGATCGTGGATCTGGCCGCAGGGTTGCCTTGCGGGTGTGTCCCTTGCCTTTGCGTTTCCTTTACGTCTTACTTGCCGCCTCCTGTGACGGGATCTTGAGAGTAAAGAGCCTCTAGGGTGTAACCGACCAAGTAGTAAACTCGGTTAACCTGTCGGATCTGCACGTGTATAGGAAAGCTCACTAGGTTGTAGGATCTGGCCAATGTATTATTCGGTTATCACTACCAACACTAGCTTTGCAATTCCCAACCTCCGCCTTGCTCGTACGGCCAATGTAGTTCTGATTATTGAGGGCAGGAAGGCACTTGTGTGATACTGTGCAAATTGAGTTCTGTATTGATACTTAAGCCTATACCTGCCTGGATTTCTGCCTTCTATGTCGTTTTACTTGTTAAATCCCTTACCAGGCTCGGCTGTATGTCCTTGCTCTCCTTGACCCATCATCCCAGCTGTATTATCCTCAGATCCACCGGATCCATGGCGTAATTAATATGGTCACCCTATTATGGGTACACGCATCCGGATCCAGGTGGCTTGGATCCACTTCACTGTAAGTGTACACTAGTCATGAATCGGAGCTCTCCAATCATCCAACATCGTCTTGCGACCGTCGGTGATTTCCATTGTCCCACGAAAGTTCGAGATCCACTGCATCCATCATCCCTATATCCCGGATCCAGGTCCCACTATGCGGGATCCTCCCTCCTTGGATCCGAACTCGGAAGTATGGGATCCGGGACACTTTGCGGTGGATTTTGACTTCTCCTTAGCCGTGACTACTAGATCCACCTTCAGAGGGCACCGACCATCCTTCCTTCATAGGATCCACACCCGATCCACTCTTGTATAGTATATCCCATATCCATTTAAGTGGATCCAGGTAAGGGTGGATCCGAGATATGTCTTGGTGGATCTTGCCTTCTCGTACATCGCTCATACCAGATCCATCGTCATTTCGTAGGGGGTGCTGCTCGTCATGGCTAATCCACCACCGGCAACTTGCATCCGTGCCACCAACCCAAATCCTCTCTAATCACTTGAAAGTGTCACTGATTCGGGATAGTGACCCCTTGTTAGGTCCATTCCCATATTTTTGAGGCGGCGGCTCAGCAGGCCTATCAGTCATTATCCACGTCTTCGCGCGCCACCCGACTCCAAACTTTGCAAGCCCAGGTTCATGCCCAGGCTATGGAGATCCAAGGGTGGGGCTACCGTGCGGCCTCTTGCTCGCAGGATCTGCGACTCCTGTTGGCCGATCAAGCAGTCGAGATCCGTGACTTGTCTAGACGACAGCGACCAGCTCCAATCACGGATCCACGACCTCGAGCGGGGTCTGGAGGATTCCCAAACTGCTAGCGCAGCCGCGGACGAGAGCTTGGATCGGCTCCGTGACGAGTTGCGCCTGACCCAAGAAGATGTGGTAACTAATGACAATGTGGGATCCAACCATGGCGGATCTGCATTAGGGTCGGCGTGTGGAGCCCCCCCCCCCCCGCCGAATCCACCTCCCTCGTCGTCGGATGTGGATCTGGCTCGTCTTTCTAAGGAACTGAAAGATACCAAGGAGTCACTCGAGAAAGCCTCTGCTGGGCGAGATTACGCGCTTGAAGAATTCGTACGCGTGACTCAAATGCGCGACGAGATCCAGGCAAAGCTGGCGGACACCGAACTTCAGCGTGACAAGGCGGCTACCGAGTGGGCAGATGCCAAGCGAACGCAAACGGAGCTGGAATCCAAGATCTGTCGCATTAGTACGTGGATCCTGTTTTGTCTCCTGCTAGTAACCCCATAATCCAGGTGACAAATTGAAGGGTGCCGAGGCAACTGCAACAAAACTCTGGGATCAGCTCGCTGCTGCTCATGCTCAGCACCAGCAGCTAGTTCGGGAGCGCGATCGCGGCTTATCGAAGCGGGACTTGGCGCGCCGACGACTGACTCTTGCGACTGCTGCTATCTCGGATCCCCTTCCTCCCCTGTCTGGATCCTCTCCTGCTGCTAGCGTCTCTGCTTCTCTACCGTCTGTAAGTGGAGCGGATCCGTCGGCTGCGAAACGACCGCGTAGCGCATCCCCTGCACCTTGGCACTGGATCCCCCCGTCCCCACAAGCATGCCCGAGCCTCTCCCAAGGCCAAACCCAAAACCAGTTCGGCCTCCAAGGCAGTCTCCCTGGCGGGATCCACATCCACGTCC
The DNA here is from genome assembly GCA_011320135.1 of Phytophthora betacei. Taxonomy (NCBI): domain Eukaryota; phylum Oomycota; class Peronosporomycetes; order Peronosporales; family Peronosporaceae; genus Phytophthora; species Phytophthora betacei. Next base: position 136,559 of record JAANHX010000556.1, read on the forward strand.
AAGCCTTCCGGCTCCCACTTGAAGTCTGGTGCCGGATCCAAGTCCGGATCCATCGCCACATCTAAAGCCGGATCCGTAGCTACGCCCAGGACGGGTGTGGGATCCAAGGCCGGATCCACTGCTGTCACGTCAACATCTGGATCTGGACCCAAGACTGGATCCGTTGTTGCACCTCAGCCGGGATCCACATCCTCCAAGTCCGGATCGTCTGCCAAGGCTGGATCCGTCGCAGCCTCAAAGTCGGGATCGGCGTCCAAGGCCGGATCCAAGTCGTCTAAGACTGGATCCGTAGTTGCGTCCAAGACAGGATCCACGTCCAATACAGGATCTACATCCAAGACAGGGTCTACGTCCAAGATGGTATCCACGTCCAAGACAGGATCCATGTCCAAGACAGGACCTACGTCCAAGACGGGATCTACGTCCAAGACCGGATCCACCATCGCGCCGTCGTCCCAGGCAGTGGCGTCGGCCGGATCCGCGGCGATTACCCCTTCTACGACGGGGTTAGTTGTATCCATGGCCCAGTCCGGCCCGTCACAGTCGGGATCCACTGCTGGTCCTTCGGTGACGGTGCCTACCGTTCCCCGACCAGCTTCTACCGGCTCTCTGCCGGTCGGAACTGGATCCGGGAAAGGGAAAGCCAAACGTGTCATCCCCATTGGTTGTGGGCTTGGCAGCTCGGAGGACGACGAGGATGAGGGATCGGACTGGTCGGACGGCTCGGGGCCTCCTATCCGATCGTCGTCGAAACGTACGCTGTCCTCCGACCCTTACTCCTTCACTCCGGACGACGATGACGATGACGACGACGATGGCGATGAGAGCCCGGAGGATTCGGAGGAGGCTAGAGTCGCTGATGATGCCTTGGAGGAAGACACGCGACGCGCCTTGTCCCAGTCCAGGTCCGAAGCCCGGCGGAGGTCTCTCTCAACACCGCCTCCGCAAGTCACTGACACGGCTGGATCCGGGGCCGGCACTGCGGGATCTGGGATCCAGGTCGACAGTGATGGTGGGTCGGGAGGCGATGGTGGAGGGGGATCACCTCATGGTGGCGGATCCCCTGGATCTGGCTTGATCCCTGCTCCTCCTAACTCTTCGTTGCCAGGAATGCTCTCCGTGGCCCCGTTTGGTCCGGATGCATGGATTCATTCCTGGTCGGCGTGCCCCTGTGGCCTTCGCTACCAGAGACATTGAGCCTTGGTCCGCTAAGAAACTGAACCGGGTCGCCATTGTCACAATGATTACACTGTTCTGTTTCCGGAGCTGCCATTCCGAGCTGAGTGGATATTCCCTCGGGAAGAGGATGTCATCCCGACGGCCGGCTATGTGGATTCGCTTGTCACCAGACCCCACGTGGAAGAATTGCAAGATGCTGCCCCATGGGATACGCTGGCAACCACGCTGGTGGATCCTGTTAGCTTCCGAAGTGACGTTGGTGGACGTCTCGGGTTGTTCGTTCGTGCGTTCCGGGAGTTCGTTTCCAAGCATCGGGTTGCCATATGGGAAGGCACTCACCGGTTCCCTATCTCGCGCACCCAACTGCGGGGTTCGACCTGGTTGTTCAGCTTCAACAAACAGCGTGGCAACAGACGTAGCCATGCCGGTCGGGCTTGGAAGAAGGTTCTCGTGATCCTCGTGTTGGCGATCCAGGACGGTTGGTGTGACGTGGATGTTTTGTTAGATCCATCCTTCTTGCGCCTTCCCCGACGCGGGGATAAGGTAACTTGGTTTCCGGGATCTGTATCCCGTCAAGCCAAGTTGGAGGATCCCAACCTCCACCGCCCAGAACCCACGAACCTGCTGGAGGCCTTGCAAGAGACTGATGAAGCCGAGCCTTGGCGCATCCAGTTTCGGGGGGATTCGAGCCAACACCCAGGACACCAGATCCAGCGTCTGGTGGGAAAGTTCTTCAATGTTCAGCCCAAGATTACTTGAACCCTATCGTTCTTTCACGCCACGCCCCCAGTTTCAGTCTTCGTGGATTCGCTTCTTAGTAGTAACTAGCGACTGGAAACTGGGTCGAGCTAGCCTATTTTGCATAAGCTATTCTAATCCACTCTTCCTTACTTGAAAAGGTCTGTAACATTCTCTTGTTGGCTGAGGAAGCCAGTCAGCGTCTACCGGCGTACACCTGGATCTGGGCTAGATCCACCCTTTAAACGTACACCTGGATCTATCCTACCCTTTCAGCGTACACATGGATCTGGGCTGGATCCATCCTTTCCGCGTACACCTGGATCTGCGCTGGATCCATCCTTTCAGCGTACACAAGGATCTGGGCTGGATCCACCCTTTCAGCATACACCTGGATCTGGGCTGGATCCACCCTTTCAGCGTACACCTGGATCTGGGCTGGATGCAACCCTTTCAGTGTACACCTGGATCTGGGCTGGATCCACACTTGGATTTCATCTGGATCTGGGCTGGATCCACCCTTTCAGCGTACACCTGGATCTGGGCTGGATCCACACTTTCAGCGTACACCTGGATCTGGGCTGGATCTATCCTTGGATTTCACCAGGACCCAGCTCAAACGACCCAGTCTCAATCGTATCAGTGTAGGTCGGGCTCTGAAAGCTCGCGCTTGAAATTACGACCCAGTCTCAATCGGGTCAGTGTAGGTCGGGCTGCGAAAGGTCGCGCGTAAAATAAAGCGGGACTCTTCGCACGTAAAACGCCACTCTTTATGCATAAGCATTTACTCCTTCCTCCTAATTCACCTCTCTCTTGTGGATTCGTCTTCTCTTTCTTTCCGATGTGACCAACTCACATCAGCGATCCTCCTCCTCCCGACCCACACCCTTCCTGTGGGTCCTTCTTCATCCTCACATCGACATGACCAGCTCACAGCCATGGATCCATTTCCTACTTTTCTTTAAGAGACTGCATCACGCCGAATATGTTCCGATTCGTACGATTCCGCAAGAAATCATGGAGTAATGGTCCACAGTTCAGATCCGCCTCGTCTGCCCAACTGGGTTCGTCATACCCACGCCAATACACCAGAAACTCGCGGTAAATCCGTCCGTATCTAGTTCGCTTCCCTGACCTCATATCGGTGATCTTCTCGACTTCGAACTCGTCGGCTTCGAGATCCACATTTCAACTATCTTCTGATAGGAGGACTTCGTCGAAATTCACCCGGTCAGATTCATCCACCGAACAACGGGTTTGCGGCCGGTCCGGATATTCCTTGACCAACTTCAGCTTGGATACGTGTACTACAGGGAACAAGCGATATTCGGTACCTGCCGTTTCCAACTTCACCGCATGTTCCGCTATCTTTTCGCTTACCCGGAACGGTCCGTGCCATAGATGGGCAAATTTGCGGGCGTACCCTTCCTTCACCCGATCTAAATATAGCCACACCTGCGCTCCCACTTGGATTTGATGGGGACGGGCGTCTTCGTTGTGTCGATCCGCTCGATCCTGTATCGCACTTCGCCGTCGTTCGTTCACTTGGGATCTGGCTTGCCGGTAGTATTTCTGGTCTTGGTATCGCCGTCGTCTTGGATCTCGGTTTCTCTTCTTGGTGCTACATATCGGAATGGCCGCTTCTAGGGTGGATTTAGGATCCCACCCATGTACCAAGTAAAATGGGGTGTCGCCCCGGATCCTGTCTTGGGTGGTGTTCATCGCGAAGGTAAGTCGTTCTGCGTACTCATCCCAATCCCTCTGATCCAAATCCTGAACATACATCTTGAGCGCCCTCGTGATCGTCTGTACCATGCGCTCAGTCGATCCATTGGCTTGGGGACGATATGCCATAGTCGCCCGCTGTCTCTGCCCCCGGATCCGGTTGAAGACTCGAAAGAAATCAGACATAAAGCCTGGCTCCCGATCATGCCGAATCATCTCACTAGCCCCAAATCCTTGAAAACCTCACTCCTCGTACGATTCGGCAATGGTTTGTGCAGTTCTAGACGCACTAGCTTTGGCTATCACGTATCCGGTAAACAGATCCACCCAGATCAACAATTCTGTGTTTCCTTTGTACGACTTGGGCAACGAGGGGATGTGATCCATGGCTTTGATTTGGAAAGGGTGGTCGCTTGGACATTCCCAGGTGACCCCCCTTCGATTGTGGGCCTGCCCTTGCCTGTCTCACAATCCATACATTCACCGACATATCGCTGCACGCTCTTGAATAGTCCCCTCCAGTGGAAACATTCCCGGATCCGTTGGTAGGTCCGACCAATTCCCTGATGTCCACCTTCTCAACTAGCGTGATAGTGATGTAGGACATCCTGCTGTAGGGCTTCCGGCATCACCAGTCTCATCAATCCATCCCGATCCTCGTTGACTCTCTTCGAAGGGGCAATAAAAGAGCAAGTCATTCAGATCCACTGCATAATCAGTAGCGATAATACTGTAGGATTTCGTATCCTCCCGACTTAGGTCTCGTACATCCCCCATCACATACTTCTTTAGTCCCAAGATCCACGCTTCTTCGTTATGTGCTTTGAGGATCCGCTCAATGCGGACTCCCTTCACAAATGCTTCATCGAGAATCTGGGGGCTGGATCCAATCCTTCCTCTGGATCTAGTGACAGCCATTACCTGGACTATCCTTTTTACGGATCCCACCACCACCACTTCGTCTAGTCGGTTTAACGTGACCAGATCCCGACGCTCGACCTCTCTCTCCATCTCAACGATACATTGATTTCGTAAAGCGGCACTTGCCAAGCTGTCCGCACTGCCATTCCAATCTCGCTTGACATGTACCAGCTCGTGATTCATCCAACCACGTAGGTGTACCATCACCTTCTGTCGTAGCAGCGTTAGGTCCGGGGCCTTGCAGTCGATCTCACCTCGCACCTGTCTGATCACCAAGCTTGAATCTCAACAAATCACCAGCCTTTTCGGATCCTGTTCCTTTAGTAGATCCAAACCCAACAGGAGTCCGTTATACTCCGCTTCATTGACGGTGAGGCCCTCCGCATAAGTGGATCTGGCCCTTACGACTTCCCATCCGGGCAGTCTCCACAGTATTGCGCTGTATGCTCCTCCTCCGCGTCGTACGCGAGCGGATCCATCGAAGCTCAGGACGTACAGATCCTCATCCACTTGTACCGTCGGGATCGGGATCTGGGTCCGGCGTTTGGGCTCTTTCATAGGAGCGATCCTAGTCAGCGCTTCATCCATCTTAGCTCGAGGTGTAATGCTTGCGGCCAAAACACCCAGGATCTCGTCTTCCCCTTTCAAACATTTCACAATCTTCAGTGCCCAAGGTGAAAGTAAAGCTGCCCATTGTCCCAACCGTCCTTGTAAACCGGCCGACTTGAACAACCAAGCTAGCGTAGAGTGTCGGGTGTCAGGATCCGGATGGATCTTCCCACTAGCAAGTTGTAATTGAGATCCAACACGCGCAGGAGCGCGAGTATCTCCTCCTCCACCGCTCCGTAATTCAGCTCATTCGGCTTTAGCGTCCGGCTGACGAAGGTGACTGGATGACAGATCCCATCATGTTCTTGTACCAAGGCTGTTGAGACTGCCCAGTCACTGGCATAAACTATCACCGTAGGTTGACGTTCCGGATCGAAATGGCGGAGGATGGGCGTCGTCGCGATCCTGTTCCTTAGTTCCACGAACGCGTGCTGAGCTCGGATCTATCGAGGCTCCACCTTTTCCGAGTTCTCTTCCGTCGTCTCTATCCAGATTGGATCTTCTTTCCGTTGGTCCCGGGGTGGATCCAGCTCCTGTTTTAGGTCCTATTCTGGCGTCGTGCTACTTGGATCCCTTCGTGGGTCCGATATCCCCAGGGCCAGAGCCTGTTGGATTTTTATCGGGACAGCTGAAGTGGTCATCGCAGCAAAATCTACCTCTCTCAATTCATAGAGTATCGCAGCAAACAGTGCGTAATCCTCGATGAACCGACTGTAGTAGCTCAAACTACCCAAGAAGGATTGCATCGCCCGTAGCGACTGTGGGAAGGACAAGTCTGCCAACGAAGACAGGTCCTTAGGATTCGCCTCCAGTCCCCTCTTGGAGACTCGATGACCTAAGTAATCCACCTTGCGCATCCCCCAATAGCTCTTCACCACGCCGATAGAGAGATTCCACTTAGTACACGCCTCCAGAAGGGATGTCACGTTCTCGCACAGCTGATCCCACGATTCCGCCGGGATTAGAATGTCGTCGATATAGGATCTGCGTCCTAACACAGATGGATTCCCCAGACCCCCTGGCTCTCCTGCTTCGAATGGATCCACTTCCATATGACTTTCCCCGGTTCCACCTCTTTCGGGTCCCGGTATTAGGGTGAATCCGTAGAGGGCATTATCGATCAGGCGTTGATAGATCTGGGGTGCATTCTTCAATTCAAACGGCATCCGGCTCCATTCGAACAGTCCAAACGGTGTGATGAATGCGGATATTGCGCGAGCTCGATCCGTCATAGTCACCACTTAGAAACCACTGACCATGTCTAGAGAAGAGTACCAGAGTACTTTATCCAAATCTTAAAATAGCTCATTGATTAGACACCATCTGTCGGGTCAGGCTGTTAACTAGCCGGTAATCAATACACAGACGTATATCCACCCCGTTCTTCTTGATGATGATTACCACCGGCGATGCCCACGGGGATGTTGAGAAACTGATGCTTTTGGCTTGCAGCAGACCCTTAATTAGATCCGATACTTTTTCACGGAACTGAGGCGCCACCTTCCGCACTCTTTGAGCGATCGGCTTCGCGTCACCGACATCGATGTCACATTTAACTCCGCGTGCAGCTGGCGGTAATGCATTCCCCTTGCCAATCAGTAGATGTCGGCTATCCCAGATCCTCTGACGTAGCCGATCCACTTCTGCGGGTTCGTTTGCCCCTGGGTCCACTTGGATATCGTCAATCGTGACCTCCTCTGTGGTGAGTGGGACCTCCGAGAAAACCGCCATACCTTCTCCAAGATCCTCGTCGTGTAGATCCCCGCCTTCATGGTAGCAGACTTGTTCATCTTCAGTCTTCGTCGGATCCACCATTGGATCCAAGCACCGCGACCCTCTTTCACCTGTCAGTCCTTCTGTCTTCGTGGGATCAGGTACCCTGGTATCGGATAAGCCACCAGTTGGATAGCCTCGATCGTCTGGCGAGTTTACACACGACGGTTCCTGTTTGGCTAGTGCTGCCACTCTCGGCAAGGATCCAGGCACTTTGTCCCACGGAAAACTTGGATCCACTTGTGGGTCAGCAGGATCCGTCGACCCGGCTTCAGTGCTCTGCGATCCTCCATCCACCGACTCTGGGTTATCTAGGGACCGGCTCTGGGGATCATCCCCGGTCTTGGATCCAACCTCTATCGCTTGGATCTCAATCCGACGATCTCTCTGTAGGATCTTTCGCAGAGTTGGGTATGAAGGCCGATCCACCAAGGGGCCGATTGGCTCCGCCGGGAGCCCCCCCCCTCTCCGAGAGATTCGATCTCGGTAATCGCCTCGTACGCCAGATTCTGCCATTCTCTATAACGACGGGACCCCGCTGACACATACCCAGGTCGCCTAGGGATACCGTCCTTCGCCAACCATCGCCCGATCTCCTCATAATGGTCCACTAATAGTCTCTTGTCGCTGACGTTTGTGACCTGGAGGTATTGTGATCGACCTGGTCTTTGGATTACTGTAGGCACCCACTTCTCGCCCCACGTGACCCACACTTTCTCATGTTCCACCCACTTCAACCGATCTGGCAATTCCCAGGTTTCTCCGGGCTCGATCCAGGTCGTCTTATCCGCCCTTATGAATCTCATCTTCGCCCCGTACAACGGTCGCCGTCCGCTGAGCTCGATCCGCATCTCGTCGGGGAAACACAGTGTCCCATCCGCCAGATCCAACCTCACTCCGGCTGGTACAATGAAATCCATCCCGAGGATGGCGGTTTGACCAGCGAGATCTCCAACCCAAATATCGAACCAGCATACCGAACAACCTGCCAGCGTGATCTTGATCCGCGTTCTCCCATTCGTACGGTACACGCCTTCACCAATCCCAACACAATATTTGGCTCCGACTCCCATCCACTTGGCGCCCAACCTTACGAGCAAAGGCGGTATCTAGTATAGGCACCTCGGCACCACTATCTAGGAGTAGGATTGCTTTTTCATTGTTGATCTTGCCCCCTACCTTGGCTTGTCTGAACCATTTCCATGGGGCATGGTACTTCCAGTATCCACGGGACTCCCCTGTCAGCAGATCCATGGATCCGCCATCTTCAGATCCCCGGGATCCAGTAGCCTGACAAACCTTGGGTGGATCTGCAGTGACCTCACCCTTGGTAGGCTCAAACCATCGACCATGTTGTCGTTTCTCCCAGTAGCCGCGTGCCTCTTCCCTTTGTAGATCCAGGGTTGAAGAGACTTCGGATCTGGCAGATTCATCTACTTGGCGCAAACTAGAAATCTTGGCAACTGACACTTCATGTAGATCACGTGTATTATCGACTGGATCTAGGGTCCTGCTACCTGGATCTAGCGATGTGCTGTTCACAAATGCATAATCGCAATACCTAGAACGCTCGGCTCGTACCGGATTCAAACTCGGCGATCATCCTAGTTTAACATCTTCTCGGCCACTTCTGGCAACATCCCTCTGTGCTTGGCAGGATCAAACCATTGTCGGATCTGGTTGTAGAATGTCTCCATCGGACACTTGCCGACATCGCGAATCTCGCCACAAGCACGACACACGTAGAAGCAATGATCTCCGGGATGACCTTTCTTGCCACACTTTTCACAGACCAGATGTTTCCAACATCCAGATTCTGTGTGCTTCCGGGATCCGCACTGCGAACACCTGATTTGCGCTGTCCCGTCCATGAGATCTCGGGATCTGTACATCCCCCAGTCCCCGGGTACGGTATCCCCCGATCGGGAGTTGTCTCCGGTCTTCGCCGTTCGACCGTTGGGTGCAGTGGGCGGTAATCCTCTGGGTCGGAGTCCGAACCGTCGGATCCTGATTCAGTTCCTGGGTTGGGCGCCGTGACTTGGTCGACTCGTCGAGCTGGAGCCGTGGGCGTCGGGGCTTTTTGGCGATACTTGCCGGATCCGACCGCCGCCTTCTTATGGCGGTGTTTTGCACGATCCACAGCCCGTAGCAGTTCTTCAAGCTCATCTGCGTCTGGAAGACGTAACAGGGTCAGCCTGTCGGCCAGATCTACATCTCCCAACGTCTCGATGAAATGATCCACATGTTTCCGTAGTACCTTGGATCCCCCATCCTTGATCTTTAACTTGGCCCATAGACCGGCCACATTTAGTCGATCCAGGTATTCTAGCGGGGATTCATCCGATCTGCGGCGAGCATGGTAGTATTGTCGTGCTACCGACACTCCCAATCCACAGTACTGGGTCTGGAAACTGCGCAGCAAATCTGGCCACTTGTTCCTGGTGGATCTACCCAGCTGCCGATACCAATTCCTGGCTGGCCCCGCTAGCAGATCCGCAAAAGTCAGACACTTCTCAGCATCCGACGCTTGATCTCTCATGAGGGCCGACTTGACTTTGCTGATCCATGTTCTTGCTCGGTCTTCATCTTGATCCTTGCCCGTGAACTCCTTCAGATATGGCTGAGATCCGTACCCTCTGGATCATGGACGATCCACCCGCCCCGGCTGCGGCTGTTGCTACCACCGCTGATGAAGGGGATGGGCCATCCAGATCATCTGGGTCGAACTCATCATGAGAGTTGTCTCCCTTCACTGACTCCATCTCCACGTCTCGTGCCCCATGTTCGTGGAGCACCTGCGCTTGCGGCTTGGGCGCTCTCATGCCTTGTTCGGCCAGGAAACGACTCATTGTAGCTTCGAAGTGTCATTGCAGGGTGCCCGAGGAAGTGTCGGAAGAGCCTGTAGCCGTCTGGTCCACTGGCGAGACCGGATCCGTGAGGCGATTACCTTGAACCCGATCTGACGATAACCCCACTGGCTTCTTGCTGGATCTGGTTCAATCCTGGTTGGATTGTATCAGATCACGGGTAGGGCGTACTGGATCCCGAGCCTTCACATTCGAGGGCGCTTCCTGTCCCCGGATCCTCGCCCGCGGTTCCAGCATCGATGACCCGGAGGGTCCCAAAGTCATGCGTCGGGGCTCGGACGACGTGTCGGACCCATCTTCCGCCGCGGATTCGTAGTTCGAGGACGCAGCTTGGCTGACCCTCGGCGACGACACTGGATCCATAGTGCGCGACCTTTCTCCGGTGATGGACTTAACTCTGGCAAAGAGGTCCCGCGTCGCGGATACTATGAGATCCAAGTCTAGCTCGAAGATATCCTCTGCGTCGAACACACCAGCTACGATGCCTGACTTCGTAAGCAAACGTAATATATCTTTAACTGCCACCAACTTGTTCGCCGCTTTTGTTGGTGCTCTCATTGGTTTTCTTGGATCTTCGATCTGTCGTGGATTCAGAATCCGCATGACAGGATCTTGATGCAGAAAATCGCGTAGTGCTTGGTGGCGATACTTAAACTCGAGATCCTTGTCGGACCAGCTTGGCCTGGATCCAGCTTGGTCTTCTTCCGACTCTGGAGCTTGCTTCTTCTTCCGCGTAGTCTTACTCGTTTTCGTATTCTTTCTCGTTTCTTCGACTAGCGGGCTTGGGTTTAGGTACGGTGTTGGCTTAACCGGTGAATATGCAAATGCATACCGTTTCACCTTCACTTTCCCTTGTATTGTTAGCGGATCCCCGAGGGGACTTGGGGTGGATAGAGAGGTTTCTTCTAGATCCGGATCCACCTCTCTTCCGTCGACAGAGTTCCTCCCAGGACTCCATCGATCCGCGGATCTTGTTTCATTCAGCAGCGTCTTCGTCGATCCGACCTCCGACGACGCCTCTTCCCCTGGCTCAACCTTCACTTGAGCATCTTCTTGGGACTCACGGTGAAATCCCGAGTCACCAAAAGATCCGGGCACGCGCACCATTGTGGTGTAGCGGGATCAGCAAAATCTGCGCGATTGCTGGATCCAACTTACCAACTGCGCCCAGACACCGACTAACGGAGGGGGTCCCCCGATGATTCGTGTTCTGCTGAACTTTTCTCACCTTCTGTACCCGTCGGTAGGGCGGGATCTTGCTCTCTGGTAACTTCCGAAGAGCCCAAGTGGTGAAGCTTGAGTGTCTTGGCGAGACGTGGGGATGGGGTGGAGCAGCAGTGGTAATATCTTCACTCTGCGTCCGTGGTTGGCTCTGGGTACTAAGCGAATATTCGAGCTTAAGTGGATCCAGGGCTTAGATCGTGGATCTGGGGCTTAGGGCTGCCTCGCGGGTGTGTTCCCTTGCCTTTGCGTTTCCTTTGCGCTGTACTTGCCGCCTCCTGTGACGGGATCTTGAGAGTTGAGAACCTCTAGGGTGTTGCCGGCGAAGTAGTAAATCCGGTTAACCTGTCGGATCTGCACGTGTATAGGAAAGCTCACTAGGTTGTAGGATCTGGCCAATGTATTATCCAGTTATCGCTACCAACACTAGATTCGCAATTCCCAACCTTCGCCTAGCTCATACGGCCAATGTAGCTCCGATTCTTGAGGGCAGGAAGGCACTTGTGTGATACTGTGCAAATTGAGTTCTGTTTTGATACTTAAGCCTATATCTGCCTGGATTTCTGCCTTCTATGTCGTTTTACTTGTTAAATCCCTTTCCAGGCTCGGCTGTATGTCCTTCTCTCCTTGACCCATCATCCCAGCTGTATTATCCTCAGATCCACCGGATCCATGGTGTAATCAATATGGTCACCCTATTATGGGTACACTCATCCGGATCCAGGTGGCTTGGATCCACTTCACTGTAAGTTTACACTCGTCATGGATCTGAGCTCTCCAATCATCCAACCTCATCTTGCGACCGTCGGTGATTTCCATTGTCCCACGAAAGTTCGAGATCCACTGCATCCATCATCCCTATATCCCGGATCCAGGTCCCTCTATGCGGGATCCTCCCTCCTTGGATCCGAACTCGGAAGTATGGGATCCGGGACACTTTGCGGTGGATTTTGACTTCTCCTTAGCCGTGGCTACTAGATCCACCTTCAGATGACACCTACTACCATTCCTTCATAGGATCCACACTCGATCCACTGGTACATAGTATATCCCAAATCCACCTAAGTGGATCCAGGTAAGGGTGGATCCGAGATATGTCTTGGTGGATCTTGCCTTCCCGTACATCACTCATACCAGATCCATCGTCGTTTCATACGGGGTGCTGCCCGTCATGGCTAATCCACCTCAGGAAACTTGCATCCGCGCCGAGCGATCCGGATCCTCTCTAATCACTTGAAATTGTCACTGATTCGGGATAGTGACCCCTTGCTGGGCCCATTTCTTTATTTCTGAGAAAGCACTTCACACACGTACTTTTTTCTGGGCAAAACTGATTATATTCTGTTTGTTTGGTTTAGACTGGAGATCTACTGCGGTAAAGCTAATGCTGACGAAGAAAACGTGGCACAGCGATCCGTGGTGTCGGATTTAAACAAAGTACTGCGTGGACAGCCTGCACAGCGACTTATCTGTACAGACAATTTCTATACTTGAATACCACTGTCACACAAGCTGTTGAGTATGGGGCTCTCGCATGTCGGTACGATCAGGAAGGACCGTAAGGGGTGGTAAATGAGCATCGAATTCAAACAGAAGCGACGGCCGAAGCATATGCGTCGAGGCATATATCGTTTGGCAGTGTGGAAAACCCACCCAGAGATCGTTGCGCTTACGTGAATGGACAACAAACCCGTGCGTTTTCTCGCCACCGGTTGCTCCACTCAGCTCGCTCATGTATCGTGCAGGGAGGCAGACGGCTCTGTTAGCACGGTACCCTGTCCGCAGCTAGTCCGCGACTACCACGAAGCTATGGGGGGCGTGGACTTTCACGACCAGCTGCGGCTGTTACCCCATACAGCGGTCAATCAGAATGCACAAATACTACAAGACAATATTTATTGGGCTAGTAGACATCGCAATGGTGAATGCGTTCATTGTACACAAGCTGGTAATGAAGCAACGCAACAAGTCAGTGCCAACTCACGCAGCGTTCATGCGGCGCCTTCACGCTGATCTTCTCCGTCAAACCAAGGAGGACTTTACTGCTGGCGATGACTTAGAGGACTTGGTCACAGAGCCACTGCCTCAGCTAGCCCACACACTGGAGAAAACAAAAGAAATGAACGGAGCGAAGCTGCGGCAGTGGCTCTGTAAAGTTTGCTCGGTGCATGCAGGTGCTGGTACGCGTAGCTACGAATCTAGCTTCTACTGTGCGACGGGCTCACGCGACAAGAAGAGAAGGGTGACGCTCTGCAATAAGGTGCGTCATTTGGACCGAGGAAACCACCTCACCTGCAGCCAGATCTGGCATCAGACGTGGAAGAACGGTACGGCGATCCCAGCAGCGCTGCAGCACAAGATTCGCTTTGTGAAAAAGCGATGCGTAAAGGTTGATAGCGACGCTTGCGAGGAGTAAAAATTGAATGGGAATGTCTTTGTGCTGAATTGTGTGCATTCAATGGCTCGTTGTTGTCCAGGGAGAAACGGTTTGCAGGGAGATCTCAATCGACAATTTTATTTGCCTGGTTTTACCCTGAGCAGCAGCATAGATTAACCAATCAGTCACCTCAAATGTACCACGCGTCGAGGGGACAGGCTTGTAGCAGTGTATATTGTACTGATTTCCAGGCATACGTTAATTCATATACTATCAATTCCGGAGAATCCGGAATATTCTTCGGGTTAGTGGGGTTAAGTGGATCCAGGGCTTAGATCGTGGATCTGGGGCTTAGGGCTGCCTCGCGGGTGTGTTCCCTTGCCTTTGCGTTTCCTTTGCGCTGTACTTGCCGCCTCCTGTGACGGGACCTTGAGAGTTGAGAACCTCTAGGGTGTTGCCGGCGAAGTAGTAAATCCGGTTAACCTGTCGGATCTGCACGTGTATAGGAAAGCTCACTAGGTTGTAGGATCTGGCCAATGTATTATCCAGTTATCGCTACCAACACTAGATTCGCAATTCCCAACCTTCGCCTAGCTCATACGGCCAATGTAGCTCCGATTCTTGAGGGCAGGAAGGCACTTGTGTGATACTGTGCAAATTGAGTTCTGTTTTGATACTTAAGCCTATATCTGCCTGGATTTCTGCCTTCTATGTCGTTTTACTTGTTAAATCCCTTACCAGGCTCGGCTGTATGTCCTTCTCTCCTTGACCCATCATCCCAGCTGTATTATCCTCAGATCCACCGGATCCATGGTGTAATCAATATGGTCACCCTATTATGGGTACACTCATCCGGATCCGGGTGGCTTGGATCCACTTCACTGTAAGTTTACACTCGTCATGGATCTGAGCTCTCCAATCATCCAACCTCATCTTGCGACCGTCGGTGGTTTCCATTGTCCCACGAAAGCTCGAGATCCACTGCATCCATCATCCCTATATCCCGGATCCAGGTCCCTCTATGCGGGATCCTCCCTCCTTGGATCCGAACTCGGAAGTATGGGATCCGGGACACTTTGCGGTGGATTTTGACTTCTCCTTAGCCGTGGCTACTAGATCCACCTTCAGATGACACCTACTACCATTCCTTCATAGGATCCACACTCGATCCACTGGTACATAGTATATCCCAAATCCACCTAAGTGGATCCAGGTAAGGGTGGATCCGAGATATGTCTTGGTGGATCTTGCCTTCCCGTACATCACTCATACCAGATCCATCGTCGTTTCATACGGGGTGCTGCCCGTCATGGCTAATCCACCTCAGGAAACTTGCATCCGCGCCGAGCGATCCGGATCCTCTCTAATCACTTGAAATTGTCACTGATTCGGGATAGTGACCCCTTGCTGGGCCCATTTCTTTTTTTCTGAGAAAGCACTTCACACACGTACTTTATTCTGGGCAAAACTGATTGTATTCTGTTTGTTTGGTTTAGACTGGAGATCTACTGCGGTAAAGCTAATGCTGACGAAGAAAACGTGGCACAGCGATCCGTGGTGTCGGATTTAAACAAAGTACTGCGTGGACAGCCTGCACAGCGACTTATCTGTACAGACAATTTCTATACTTGAATACCACTGTCACACAAGCTGTTGAGTATGGGGCTCTCGCATGTCGGTACGATCAGGAAGGACCGTAAGGGGTGGTAAATGAGCATCGAATTCAAACAGAAGCGACGGCCGAAGCATATGCGTCGAGGCATATATCGTTTGGCAGTGTGGAAAACCCACCCAGAGATCGTTGCGCTTACGTGAATGGACAACAAACCCGTGCGTTTTCTCGCCACCGGTTGCTCCACTCAGCTCGCTCATGTATCGTGCAGGGAGGCAGACGGCTCTGTTAGCACGGTACCCTGTCCGCAGCTAGTCCGCGACTACCACGAAGCTATGGGGGGCGTGGACTTTCACGACCAGCTGCGGCTGTTACCCCATACAGCGGTCAATCAGAATGCACAAATACTACAAGACAATATTTATTGGGCTAGTAGACATCGCAATGGTGAATGCGTTCATTGTACACAAGCTGGTAATGAAGCAACGCAACAAGTCAGTGCCAACTCACGCAGCGTTCATGCGGCGCCTTCACGCTGATCTTCTCCGTCAAACCAAGGAGGACTTTACTGCTGGCGATGACTTAGAGGACTTGGTCACAGAGCCACTGCCTCAGCTAGCCCACACACTGGAGAAAACAAAAGAAATGAACGGAGCGAAGCTGCGGCAGTGGCTCTGTAAAGTTTGCTCGGTGCATGCAGGTGCTGGTACGCGTAGCTACGAATCTAGCTTCTACTGTGCGACGGGCTCACGCGACAAGAAGAGAAGGGTGACGCTCTGCAATAAGGTGCGTCATTTGGACCGAGGAAACCACCTCACCTGCAGCCAGATCTGGCATCAGACGTGGAAGAACGGTACGGCGATCCCAGCAGCGCTGCAGCACAAGATTCGCTTTGTGAAAAAGCGATGCGTAAAGGTTGATAGCGACGCTTGCGAGGAGTAAAAATTGAATGGGAATGTCTTTGTGCTGAATTGTGTGCATTCAATGGCTCGTTGTTGTCCAGGGAGAAACGGTTTGCAGGGAGATCTCAATCGACAATTTTATTTGCCTGGTTTTACCCTGCACAGCAGCATAGATAAACCAATCAGTCACCTCAAATGTACCACGCGTCGAGGGAACAGGCTTGTAGCAGTGTATATTGTACTGATTTCCAGGCATACGTTAATTCATATACTATCAATTCCGGAGAATCCGGAATATTCTTCGGGTTAGTGGGGTTAAGTGGATCCAGGGCTTAGATCGTGGATCTGGGGCTTAGGGCTGCCTCGCGGGTGTGTTCCCTTGCCTTTGCGTTTCCTTTGCGCTGTACTTGCCGCCTCCTGTGACGGGATCTTGAGAGTTGAGAACCTCTAGGGTGTTGCCGGCGAAGTAGTAAATCCGGTTAACCTGTCGGATCTGCACGTGTATAGGAAAGCTCACTAGGTTGTAGGATCTGGCCAATGTATTATCCAGTTATCGCTACCAACACTAGATTCGCAATTCCCAACCTTCGCCTAGCTCATACGGCCAATGTAGCTCCGATTCTTGAGGGCAGGAAGGCACTTGTGTGATACTGTGCAAATTGAGTTCTGTTTTGATACTTAAGCCTATATCTGCCTGGATTTCTGCCTTCTATGTCGTTTTACTTGTTAAATCCCTTACCAGGCTCGGCTGTATGTCCTTCTCTCCTTGACCCATCATCCCAGCTGTATTATCCTCAGATCCACCGGATCCATGGTGTAATCAATATGGTCACCCTATTATGGGTACACTCATCCGGATCCAGGTGGCTTGGATCCACTTCACTGTAAGTTTACACTCGTCATGGATCTGAGCTCTCCAATCATCCAACCTCATCTTGCGACCGTCGGTGATTTCCATTGTCCCACGAAAGCTCGAGATCCACTGCATCCATCATCCCTATATCCCGGATCCAGGTCCCTCTATGCGGGATCCTCCCTCCTTGGATCCGAACTCGGAAGTATGGGATCCGGGACACTTTGCGGTGGATTTTGACTTCTCCTTAGCCGTGGCTACTAGATCCACCTTCAGATGACACCTACTACCATTCCTTCATAGGATCCACACTCGATCCACTGGTACATAGTATATCCCAAATCCACCTAGGTGGATCCAGGTAAGGGTGGATCCGAGATATGTCTTGGTGGATCTTGCCTTCCCGTACATCACTCATACCAGATCCATCGTCGTTTCATACGGGGTGCTGCCCGTCATGGCTAATCCACCTCAGGAAACTTGCATCCGCGCCGAGCGATCCGGATCCTCTCTAATCACTTGAAATTGTCACTGATTCGGGATAGTGACCCCTTGCTGGGCCCATTTCTTTTTTTCTGAGAAAGCACTTCACACACGTACTTTATTCTGGGCAAAACTGATTATATTCTGTTTGTTTGGTTTAGACTGGAGATCTACTGCGGTAAAGCTAATGCTGACGAAGAAAACGTGGCACAGCGATCCGTGGTGTCGGATTTAAACAAAGTACTGCGTGGACAGCCTGCACAGCGACTTATCTGTACAGACAATTTCTATACTTGAATACCACTGTCACACAAGCTGTTGAGTATGGGGCTCTCGCATGTCGGTACGATCAGGAAGGACCGTAAGGGGTGGTAAATGAGCATCGAATTCAAACAGAAGCGACGGCCGAAGCATATGCGTCGAGGCATATATCGTTTGGCAGTGTGGAAAACCCCATACGTCACCCATACCGGATCCATCGTCGGCTTATACGGGATGCCGCTCATCATGGTCAATCCACCTCGGGCAACGTGAATCCCTGCCTGGTGATCCAAATCCTCTCTAATCACTTGAAACTGTCACTGATTGGGGAAAGTGACCCATAGTTAGGTCCATTCTCGTATTTTTGAGAAAACACTTCACCACAGGGTTAACCTGATTTACTACTTGGTCGGGTATACCAAGGAGTCTCTCAACTATCAAGATCTCGCTACTGGAGACGGCAAGCACGACGCAAAGGAAAACAAAGGCAAGGGAACACACCCGCAAGGCAACCCTACGGCCAGATCGCAGATCTAGGCCCTGGCTCGAATATTCGCTTGGGATCCAAAAACAACTACGGACGCAGAGTGAAGATTTAACCACTGCTGCTCCACCCCATCCCCACGTCTCGCCAATACACTCAAGCTTCACCACTTGATCTATTCGGAAGTTACCGAGAGAGCAAGATCCCGCCCTACCGACGGGTACACAAGATGATGAAAGTTCAGCAGATCACGGACCCCCTCCGCTAGTCGGTGTCTGGGCGCTGTTGGTAAGTTGGATCCAGCAATCTCGCAGATTTTGCTGATCCCGCTACACCACACAAATATACATGAGATGCACATGCTTTTGACATCTCTAAATTTAAATTTTAACTGGTGACGGGCGCGTGTAATTTATAATAGATTACCGGCGTTGCGGTTGCAATAAGCCGTGAGGTTGCCACATTTTTCGTCGTGTTGTCGTTAATCAAGTTTCATTAGGTTGATGTAATGCCATTCGCATTTTGCTCGGTTGTCCCTACGGAACGAGCAAATCTGGTTGCAATTGTAATACCTAATAGCTCGAGTTAAATTAATTTAAACATATGATTTTGTCAAAACCTCTAAAGTTCTATATGGAATCGTCATTTAAAATCTTTAACAGAGAGTTCAACTCGTTTAAATTGAATTTCCTTCTCTACTTGATGTACAAACTATACTCGTTGTGCAACAACGAGTCCGGGAGATAGAACTAGGAAGGGGGGGTCGTGCGGATTAGATATTTTAAGATGTTTTGGAAGTCCGATGCTGTTGTTGCACTTATTCACACACTAGGGTTTATAGATCGACGTTCCCATTGAATGTTTAAGCTGATTACAAGCTTTCGAGTGAATGGAGAATGTCCAAGCACAGTCATACCACCAACCACCAAGCATTTATAAGGTGCTGGCGAATTCACAGCTAAGACGAATCCACAAAATATGTACATGCTCACGGGGTGACCTTTCGATGCATGAACCGCACAAAAACACAAATAAAAACAGAATTTAATGCTTTGCGATTGTGAAAACTGTTGATGCCGACATGAACAGAATCTATAAATGAATTTCGTCGCAATCATTCCCTACTGCAAAATGCACGATGAATTCATGATTGCATTTTTGTTTTTTATCTGACAGTTTGCAAGCCTGGCGTTTTGTATTTAGGGAGTTCTTTGTTGATTTTTGCACGAAAATTCCATACAAATCACCTGATTTGGAAGTTTTGATTTTACAAAGCCTTATGATGTGACCACATATCCATGTTGCATGAACGTTGACCCAGTTGACTCAAACTATCTCCCAGTACATGTATTAACGTATAATATGAATTAGAGTGCGGCACTCTATTTTTTTAGAGTGCGGTAAAATCGAAATTGCGCACTCTATTTTATGCGCACTCTATTCCGACATATCACCAGCACTGACAGCTCAGGTGGTTAAGACACCAGGGTTTATTGAGGGCCCCAAGTGGGAGCAGGGTTGTCGCGGGTTCGATTCCCATCGAATACGTTAATTCTCCGTGCTGAAATGGTAAGTCTCCTTGTGTATTGTCATTAACCTAGCTGCAAGCCCGACTAACATATTTTTTGCTGCTGCTTAATCCTCAATGACGATGTCGTCCAGCGTCTCCATGATGTGCTCGAAACTTTCACAGTCGTCAACTCTTCCGCTATCGACGTCAGCACTGTCGTGACTACGAAGTTCCCAAGCCACGCGGAACTTGGTTCCGTACACATCGTGGCGAGCAACATGCCACGAAGTAGGATCGTCGCTAAAGCCACAGATCGAAACGCTTTTCGCAACGACAGAGTCTGGCGTCTTTCGTCACGCTTTCATTACCCATGCTGCGACCAATTTAACCGCAGGCGGGCGAGGGTTCCCTCCTCTTGTGTAGCGAACCTGGTCCGAGTAATTCCACTCATTGATGATCTTGCACAGGTTGTCCTTAAAGGACTTGTAGATTCCGACATCACCCGCCTGGAGGTAGGGCGTCAAGCCTCCCGGAATCACGACCATGCCGACGTCCTTCTCCTGGCATCGCTTCTTGACCTTCTTGGCGATATGCGCCCGCATCGAGTCCCAGACGACATACTGTCCAGTCGTTTTGGCTACTTCAGGAAAGTACCAATCCAGCCAGTTGAGGAGCAGGTTCTGGTCCACCCACGCTCTCTCTTGATAAGCAACGTAGCACCCGCCGACACGCTCAATTGGACCCCGCGTCTTTCGCTTCCAGATAAGACACGGCGGCAGCTTCTTCCCTGACGCTGTTACTGCAAGAGCCGCAGTAATTCTCATAAACGAGAACCCAGTTGAACGAATGACGACGTGACGTGCTCCAACTTTATCAACCGTGTGAGTTCGAGCATCCTTAAAATAGACAGCGGTCTCGTCCATTAGAATGGTCCGGTCACGGTTCATGGATGGCTTGTGGTCGCCCAAATAGTTCATGTAGGAAACCGCTCTCTCCACCAACTCGTCATCGTCGAGTGTTGTGAGGTTGGTACGCTTTCGAAGCTTAGACGGTTGCGCTTCATGAACCCTTGCACCCACGGATCAGACGCCACGAAACGTATTGGATCGTCTTCGTGCTGCTCTTCCGAGCGACTTGCCTGAAAGAGCGCAATCGCAGTCGCCGCTATCCACTCCCGCGTCACTTTTTCTTTCCGGAGACGCTTCTCGTACAGCAAGTCCACCAACTCGTCTTCGACAACCCCTAGAAGGGCTTTCGACCCCCGCCAAAAAGCCGAAAGCGAGCAACAGACTCCGCACGAATTTGGTCGCGATCGCGCCACCACTTCCGGTAGGCAGACGCCGACACTCGCCAACCGAGCTGGCGAAAGTGTGGCTCCTCCCGAGAAGGAATTCCACCTCCTTTGGACTCGATCCAGTCGATAGCCTGCTGCTTGAGGCTGATCTCGACGGACTTGCGTTGTGCTGGCATGACAAAAAGGAGACTGAGGAAACAAAGCAGTTGAGGCCCAATACATGTGTGGTGTAGGAAACGAATGGTGGTGACAGGTGGCTCAGTGAGCGCACTCTAATTGATCGCACTCTACTGTTTTAGAGTGCGCTGCGGAACCGCACTCTATTCAAAGGGTACTCTATTCGCT
The DNA here is from genome assembly GCA_011320135.1 of Phytophthora betacei. Classification (NCBI taxonomy): domain Eukaryota; phylum Oomycota; class Peronosporomycetes; order Peronosporales; family Peronosporaceae; genus Phytophthora; species Phytophthora betacei. Next base: position 157,713 of record JAANHX010000556.1, read on the forward strand.
AGGGGAACTCTAATCGATATTATACGTTATTACTAGTATGGCAGCATCATCACGGCGATTGGTCGCCACGGTTGCTAAGGGGCCAATACCGAAAAATTTATTATAAAAAAACTTTTGGGCACCGCCCCCCAAGCATCATATGCAAATACATAGGTTGAAGCACAACAACATTTTTTTTTCATTTTGAAAAGCTACAGTTGACAGGACCTTGTTGCTGCCAGTTGCGTCGCTACAGAGGAGGTAAGTGTGTACTGCTGGTGCGGTGAACGTCCTGATACGACAGCACTCACGCTATGTTATGCTGTCAAGATCTTAGCTGTGCCAAATGCCGAAGAAGGTCCACGCTAGGGGCTCACAACCAGAAAGAAGCCTCAGTTCAGACCAATGCAAGTATCCTGGTTATTGTCGCAACAAGAGGGCATTCAAGAGGAATGGAGAACGCCATTGGCTCTGCGCTGAACATCGCGATCATCAGAATACTATGCAGCGTGATCGCTACCGGAAAACTACTAAGAAGGATGGCAAGAAGGAAACAAAGAAGAAAAACGTAGAACTCTGGATCTTCCGTTTTTTTATTGCCGTTTAACTACGGCAATAAAAAAACGGAAGATCCAGAGTTCTACGTCTTTGAGCACCAAAAAAAAGGGATCAACTCCTGCATCTACGGCTTCGATTGAAGATTCCTGTTCAAGCACAAGCCGTGATAACGTAGTTGTGGAGCATGTGGAGCTGGATGTACCTGCGGTGAGCAACGCTCAGCGACCACGTGCTGTCGAAGGTGTTAAGGAAAAATCATCAGGGCAATCAATCCGTGAAGACGAGAATGCAGGTTCTGCCCTAGGCGGGGAGGTTTCGACGCATCGTGAACATTCGCCTTGCCTGTGCCACAATTCTCCTTTGGTGCAGTCTTCCCAAATGATCTACATGCTAGTTCCGCTACAGATTGGGGCATCATTGCCGTTATGCACGGCTCAGCAACAGTCTATGATGCCGGCCTCTGTGGTGGTTGCACCAGGAAGTTTAGGTGGTGCTACTGCAGTCTCTCAAGTTCAGCATGTAATGCTACCGGTATCTCAAGTCCAGAATAACGTCACCTCATCCCAGCGCGCCTATGTTGTGTCTGCGCCACCAGCTCCAACAACTACGTACTCGCCGCTTATTCTTTGAAGATCATCATGTAAGCGGCTACGTCAACTAACTGTGGAATGGCTTTGTTGCATTAGAGCAGGGTGGTGAAACTGACGCTGGCAATACGGTCAGTATTTGAGGCATGGGAGCTTACTACGTGTTCTTCGCGTGCTGTGATATGCTCTTACGATTTTTAAAGTACTACGAACACAATAATTCATAGGAATAAAAATTATTTTGATTCAAGGTGAATATTGTTCTACAGACGGTTTATCTAAAATTGACGTAAACTTGCACTTCATACAGGCAAACTTGCACATTTTTTTTTTTTGCAGGAAAGAGCAAACCATGCAGAGCTCTTACATACATGTAGTAAAACTCTATTTCGAGTTGAAAATCACATTTTCATTAATTGCCCAGCGATATTATGTATTCTTGCCGATACTGCAAATACAACGAGTCATAGCCCCGTTAATACGCAGACTCCAGTAGTTGATACAGTGCGAATGAACGCTTGTGGATGCACTGGTTACATTGTTTAAACTTTTTTTGTTTGGTGACGTTACATTGACGCCACTTAGTTAGACTAACGACTTCATAGTTTTATTTGAATCTTCACTCAATTTCCATGTCCTGTTCGTGTCGTAGCCCTTGTTTGCCAGCAGTCACGATCAACCCGAAGAGCTTAGTTTTACTTAAGTCCTTCGAAGTACAGCACTAGAATCTTGCTATCACCCAGGTATGCGCAGCCATCATTACTGCAGCAATATTACATTGCTTTATCGGAGTCCCTAAAACAAAGCATGTTAAAAAGCCTCGTTGCTGTCCAGAATCACAAGCTTTCTCACCTCTTGTAGTTCTCGGGGCGACAAAGTTGTCTTTTTCTATTGCGTTGCGCTACGAGCTGTTTTGGCGCCTCGAAAGCCATTTTTCGTAGTTTTCACCTTCCTATCATCTTGGTGTGATGGTGCTGTTGTGGGCTTGCGCCACCGCTTTCATTCTGTCTACCACCGACGAAGCAGCTAGCGTCGTTTGGGCGACAGCTTTTAAAACACGCTGCTCCTCACTTCGGAAAATTGCTAATTGCTCGGGAGTAGCTGTGAGTCGTTCTAGTGTCAGTGGCTGTGTAATAACTATTAAATTTCGATGTGCTATACGTGAAAGGGCTACGTATGCAAACGAAATGTTTGGAATTGCATTAGAGTGAAAAACCACACACGAGCATGTAAGCCCTTGTACCTTATGCACTGTCATAGCATAAGCCAATCGAAGCGGAATTCCCCTTCGAACAACGCGAAGATCACTGGATGCCTTTCCCCAAGAAACGTCTTTTGGTGGTATTGGAACGATATTTGGTACTTCATCTAGTAGGGAAGGACCGATATACGGGTCCGTGACTTGAACGAGCACGATGGGTAGATCGCTTCCCGACACAAAAATAAAGTCATAAACGATAGCATTTGTACCATTGCACAGACCTGCAGCTTGGGCAATGTTGTAGGTAAGTGTTATAGGTGCACCAACACACAGTTTTAACCTGTTAGGCACCACTCTGTCATGATCAGCGTTAGCTGTTTGAGCGTCTGTTAGAAGTGCGCGAACGGTTCCAGCAGGTATGTCTCGTTTTGTCGTTAAACGTTTTTGTTGAACGAAATGCTGCGAAGTTAAATGCACAATCGGTACATGAGCTGATACTATACTGTGATCGTTGGCGTCATTAACATCTATATTTTTGTATGCAATATGTTTGGCATTAGCCATCCACTTAGGTTTTCCAACAAATTGCACTGAACGGGAGTTGAAGAGATCAATGTCATCCTGGGTTGGCGATTTTTTACGTAGACGACGAAGAGCGCTAAACCAGTCAGGATCTAAAGCTCCTATATTTTGACTAGTTAGCATACACACCGTTTCAATACTATCCCATATTTATTTCCCACGTCGCTGAACCTGGTTTGAAATCTTTTGAAGGGGTGTTGATAGTGAAGTTGGGACAACGGGGTCTAATTGAGCAGAATCTCCAGTAAAGTACACATCTCTTCCACCAAAAAGCTCGTTTGAGTTGCTTGGCCATATTTCTCTCATTCTTTTATCAATCCAATATAACATGCCGCATGATATCATGCTAAACTCATCAATAATAACTAGATGTACGTCTTTATATTCTTCCTGCAATCGTTTCAGCTTTGTTGGGCCCGTTTTCGAGTCCGTTAGAGATTTGTAGGGAATTGAGAATGAGGACTTTGAAAACGATGAAAATGAGAAAGCTGAGCACAGTGTCATTCCTTTTATGTTAAATGCAGCAGTTCCTTGATGAGCTAGGAGTAGTACCCGTTTTGATTTCCGTCTCGTAGCTTTATGTTCACCAAATACGTTGTGCATGTCCTTCACTATATGGCGAATTAGCCAGCTTTTCCCAGAGCCACCTTCACCGTTTATAATCATTTGGAGAGGCTTACACTTAGATTTATCCAGCATACATGTAAACCGTCTTCTCGATTGTTCCATTGCAATTGCAAACGGAATCCACTGCGATTCAGCCATTTTTTCTGTATTAACTAGATTTTTGTTATCCGAAGTAGGGTATTGATAGTGCGATTTCAAATTTCCAGTTTGACAAAAACTGGTTCCTAGTGATCGAGATTTTTTTTCTCCTTCACCCATGGCTTTAGTGATCCATTCAAAAAGTCACGAGCTTTATCAATGATGGCAGACGTGTAGGTGTGTTTGGCTTTCCACTCCATCGGTTTATTTTGGTTTACTGAGGTTTCTACCGCACCCATCGGCTCTGGTTCTAGCATTTCTCCATCAGTATTCGATACAAACACATACTCAGACGGAGGCAGGGCAGTTATACTTGATTCGCTACGAGCGGATTTTATTAAATCTAATTGATACTGCCGAGCTAACTTGGCATTTGATTCGTGTTTCAACTCTGCATCCAGCAGCGAATTTTGAGCTTGAAAAAAGCGTGCTATTGCTTCATCATCGGTTGTGGGAAGCTCTAACGTCCGCCATGGAACATACAAAAATACTTCGGAGAAACAGAAAGTGGGGTTCGAGAATCGGGTCGTATCCAGGGTGTCTTTTGCACAACCGTGGCTTTCTTGCGTTTCTTGATCCACCCTTCACCGTTCATACACTCGTACAGATCATCGGAGGATGCTACTTTACGTATCGACTCAATCGTTTCGAAAGTCTCTACAAATGTTGCTAAAGTCATAGCGTTAAAATGATCATTGTCCGGGCGATTCATGTACGCTTTCTCGATAGGCTCAATTCGAATAGTCTCGATCTCTGGTGTACTTGCTAAGGCAACAAGGTCGTCTAGGTTTTGCGGCTCAACGCGATAGTAACGGGTACTGTGACGCATCACCTTGACTTTGGTGATTGAGCGGGATTTACTATGCATTGGTAGATTGCGAAGGAGAATGTATATAGCTTCCGGTGCACCAACCTCGCGAACCGCGAGAGTCGCATTTGCTACTCGCTTCAGAATCGAATGATAGGGAAGATTTGAGTCACTCCGTTGTATAGCTTTTGCAATCACTCGCCTGAATCGAAGTGTATCTGGCTCTGCTTTGCTTACATACGCTCTTGCGTATTCAGCAGCTCCGTAGGAGTTTCCAATTAGTTGCAGGTCCATATTAGCACGCCAACACGAAAGGAGATGCGGTGAATAATTGTTAATAGTGGACACCTCACGTTGTAAGTGGATTTTCAAGGAAGGTGTGCCATCTGAACTCGTTTTCGACTCAATTACAGTTCTAGGTTGTAAACTCTTGGGGAATCCAAAACGACATTCGTTGCCTTTCTTCCTACAAGTAGAACCTGCGTGGCATTCATGCTGCTGCACACGCTGAACAAGTCTGGCCAAATCACAATTCCACTCTTTGTTACCATAATGTGGTGGTCTTAAGGCCAGAATGTCACTTTCACTGGCAGTACAAGCAGAGCATGGGCACGAACTAAGCTCCGAGAGCGTCTTCGTTAGGACTGATATGTGTTTATCTACAAAATCAGCTAGTTCGGCCCGTCCATCATCCGTCTCTGATAGTTTTAAAACGTCAGGTGCATCTTTCACCCACAGCAAGCAATGTATGTGAGGAGAGCCTCGTTGCTGAAATTCTACACGCCAGAAGTGATCTACAATTTCGCCTAAAGGTTTAGACCTCCCGCATAAAATGTTATCGAAGAATGCTTGTAATCTTCTGTTAAAATGACGGGCACTAATGTCTGGGTTCTCATTTAGATACCTCCTTCGTTCATTAAACGAGAGCTGTCTGCACTCTTCCAGTGTCAATGCAGGATTGCATGCTCGAGCGAAATCTGGCCAAATCGTATCCGCTGCGCTCAGTGTTAAAAAGAAAGTAGGCCATTTCGTTGGCAATACTCGATTTCCTATCATTGACATTAGGTCTTCTCGTACGTTCGACCAGTATAGTCCACTACCTCTCACAACTTTAAAGTAAGGTTTTAAGGATTTCAAAACGTTCATAGCGGCACTAAGTTCTTCCTTTTCGTTACTGGAGCGGCTTTCTCCTTGTGTTCTTCCACAACCGGCTAATTCCATTGCCTCGGCACGTGTTTCAGAATAGCGAATTCGTCGAACTAAACCGTCAATTTGACGGCGTTGAATTAGATTCATGCAGAAGAATTTAAAATTGCCGTGGATAACATAGCGCCGGTCGTGCCACTTCATCAAGTGAGCACAATATTCGGCTAGATTGTACTCGTGATGTCTAGTTTCGAATTCCAGAGGGTGATAACCACCCAAACCGTCTGGAAATAAAGTAGGAAAGCAACATTGCATTAGTTGTTTCGTTTTGTACTCATCAATAGTATGAGTTCTACGGTGCATATTTCCAATCGGGATTTTAGTTTCTAAAGAATCGGCTCCTATCGAATTAAGAATATGATCCATTTCAGTTTGATCGTCTTGGTTCACTTCTAATTCAAATGACTCAGTCACATTTTCAAGAATATCCGTTTCATTTTCACTGCCATTCGAACTCGTAGTAGTAGTAGCTAAATGACTCTGTTTTCCCTCAGATTCACTCTCATTTCGGACACCGGAACAAGTTTGGCCAGTCATACAGTGAGTATCTGGATTAAGTTTTTGACAAACGTCGTCTTCACTCGGCCCCTCAACACCGTTGCTACTAGGCCCACAATTTTGCTTTTCCCTGTTTAGTTGGCTTACCGATCCTCGTAATTCGCTGACATCATCATCCGTGATGGGTATACTTGGTATTTCCTGGTTGATGTTTTGATCGAGTTCCCTAAGATTATCTTCTGAAATTTGAATGTGCTCATAAAGCGGGTTATTCGCTATCAGCCAGCACAAGGCGCGCCTCACCAAATCTGGCCGCACACGAAAATAGTTCGTTGTATTATCCGATTGTGATTTAAGTAACACAATTCCACATTCTTTCAGTGGTCGAGGAAGTTCTTTTACCATTTTAGCCGGCTCGTTCCAGTAGTTGACTGCATTTCCGCGAGTAAATTCTTGGCCATCTCTGTATTGATTTACGCACGTAGTGAAGGAAATACCTAGTCCAACCAGCCTTGACTCTATTCGATTCAATTCAGCCAGTTCAGTCGGAACTGTTCCGATCCTAAAGCCACTACTCCGGCAAAATGTTGGTGTTTTTCGTGTCGTCAGCGATCTATTACATCTATCACACAGCCATATCATTGTTTTATTGTTGCTACAGCCACCAGCTAGTAACCTGTCACGAACGCATTCATTAGAAGCATCGCCTACAAGCCCTTCGGGAACTATTTCACATTCTCCTTCAGCGTTGCACAGAGGTGAAAAGAATATTGATTTGGGGTCGAATAGTTTTAACTTTGAATTATACGCATTCGCAACCTCTCCGCAACTTCCGCACACTCGAGTCAAGGGTGCGTCAATGGCGTCGAAGAAATCTGCAATAGTGAAATGACAAGAGTTAGTCACTGTCCGTAACAGTTTATACCAGTCTTGTTGCATACCTTTGTTGTCGTTCACATGATTGGCAGCCTCATTAGCATCAAGGAGACGGTCTTTACGCTTCCGACGCTTGCTCTGGGGGAGACTTTGAGAGTCTAAATTCCTCCGCTTTGTTTCTTCGTGCCGTGTTAATCGAGCATTCATTTGCTCAGCTTCTACCTCGTTGAGTCTTTCGGCGTGTTGATTAGGTGTGTGTTGTTGGGTGGTCCCTATACGAGTCGCTATTCGACGTATAACGCGTAGTGCTGCTTTGGCTTGCTTGGCCGCTTTCATAGCTCGCGTCTTCTTGGTAGCACGAACCATTGCGACTCAAATTGTTTAATGACTTGGAGTCAAATCTTTCGACTCGAAATTAGGACAGGCTACTTCGCCTGTGTTCGTTGAAGTAAATGTACGTTGATGCTCCAGATCAAAAAGTGCGTAGGGTACCACGGTACGCCCATGGTTCCATATTGATCTTGTAGTCGTAAAAGATTTCATTTTTCAAGGGCGCATCTTCTTCCTTGTTTTCTTCCTTATTGTACATATTTAAACTACTCTACAGCAACAATAACATACAATATCAGCAATGAAAAAAACTACATTTACTCCCAACCTCCAACTGCCCTTCAAAGTGCTCGTAAGCCGTAGTAACATACACGTTATATTATATTATAAGCCCGTGTAAATTTGATCTACAATTAAATTTACCTCAGCAAATACGTCGATATGTAGCAGCTACGTCGGAAGTTAAAAATCAAATGCAAAAGCAGCAGTTGTACATTAACTAAAACAATACTAACGTTATTTCCTGAACTGGGTCAACTCACATGAATCCTGTGCAATTTGTAGATCCGCAAAAGCATTGCTTTTGATTCTAGAAAAAAAACAGTTAGAGTTTCGAGTAGGGACCATTAAAAGCAGGCACTTAGCTTAGCTGATCTCGTACAAACGCCCTTCCGTACTTGATGGTAATTTCTTCTCCCTTGTTAATAGCGGTGACGGAAAATATTCCACAACAGGTCTCACCACCGACCTCCCAGCGCTCCATAACACAATTTGGCGAGCAACTATGGTTCGCAAATCGGGCGATTCCTCCAATGAAGCGTGCATCAATCACCTCATTTGTATTCACAGCTAAACCATACGTATGGGGGGAGCGCCGACTTTCCTACAAAGCATAGTACCAGATTCAGTAAAATCACAAACTACAACCACCTAAACGGTATCTTACCTTTTCTTCACGTTCCCGATACATCGCTCGACTTATCACCTCGCCTACGTACTGAGCTATCAACGTATCACGCTCGATTGGCATGTCCGCCATCAAAGAGATGCCTTTGCCAGGTAGGGACGCCAGCGATAGTTCTGCATGTCTGCCACGTTGCATTCGTTGGTTCCCACATTTGTAGTTTGATGCGCAGTGGCCTTCCACACACTCTGTTTGTGTCTATAAAATTCATTAGTCGCGTACTTGTCCAGGCAAACAAGTCAGAAATTGCCAATTTCACGCACAGCTTGATTTTCACAACCTGAAACACATGTCAAAGTCCAGTCAGCACGAGGCTGACACTTACAGTATGATATGTCCAGCTAGGCAAATATCAAAACGTATAGGAATTAGTACTCTAAGTTAAATGTAAAGTGTCATCTTTCACATTACCGTGGGTCTGTTACGAGGTCTACACACGTATACATTTTGCGCCACGTCTTCATACTCCGCAAATGCTTGCAACACGGAACGTTCTCGGTACACCTAGTATTTATTGTCAGAAATTCTGGTCAATTGGGCTACAAACATTCACCACCTACTTGATTTGGACCTTGCCTCACGCGCGTATGTTGGTTTTCACCCCCGCCTCGAAGAAAGAACTCGTCCAGCTTGAGCTGTTTCATTGCAGGACCCGTGGATCTGCCCTGACGTAATCCAAATCTTATATGACGGCTCTCATTCCAGTATAACTGCTCTTTTGATCCCTCACATTCTAGATCTGGTGCCACCCCTTTGGAGCTGCTACCAGGATCTTTGTGAGCAAATTTTAAACCTATTGGCGCTTTATCACACCTAAAACTACTACTTCAATTTCAATTCGAACATCGCATATCATCACAGCGAATACCAAAGTAAACTATTTTTTGTATTCATTACACTCGTTTTGTGGTTAAAAGTTGCCTTCTATTTGGTGGTTATTGTGCTATTATTCATTACACTACGAACCTATGAAGGCAAATTAGTTTGTAAATGCTAACCGCAGCTCTCAATACAACAACTTTGCTAATTTTCACGAAATATAAAATTGGGCAGTTGCTACTGCACGTTTCGCACCTGGCTGTTGTTCAGGTGTGGCGCTTGCTGCGCTTAGCCACTGTTGGATGATTTTCCTCGCTCTTGCTCTCCGATGCCATCACCACATCATTGTCAGTCGGGATGGCACTCATCGCACTCGTGTTGTCTTCCGCTTCGTAAGCCTTGGTTTTTAAGTGTTGTGGTGAGATCTCACAGGCCACCTTGCGTTTTTTCAGTGGTGGTTCGACCTCGAAAATCTTGTACTTGTTACCGAGCTCGTACTGAACGCTCCCCTTTGCAATATCAGCATAGAAACCAACGCCATCGGCATGGGAAAATTTGTACACGGCACCAGGTTCAAACTTAATATTGCGCTTGCCATTGACACACTTCGTCGGTTTGGCATCCCACACCGTCACTTGAACCAGATACGGTTTGCGCTTCAGAGGTGTCAAGTCGGCTAGGGCATTTGCTGTCGGCTCGAACACTTCCCGTTGCGCGGCGCCGACCAGCGTAACACGAGTTCCATGGTCACCGCGAAGTCGTTCCGATTGAAGGCAGCACATGCTGAGCGTAACGCTTACATCAGCAGTTGGGTGCGACGCCAAAATGAATTCTCTAAACTCCGCCACAGTTGAGAATTGGTTCAGCGTTTCTTCTTCCTTCTGCTTTAGGACGTCGTTCTTGATAGCTTCTAGCAGATTCATAGTTGTATGTGGTGAAATTGTGCGATGGCGTTGCTTCGTCGCTAGCAAAACTAAAAGTGAGCACTGCCGGCACGAATCATCCGTCCCATTCAAGATACCCACGTCCTACTGCCATTGTACGCGGCGGATAAGGTAAAATAATGCTATATTCGAACAAACCAAAAGGGTAACTATAATTAATTTGCAAACAAACTCTTTCATTGTGATATTACACACATTTCCTCCTCGCCAATTCCTTTAGTTCTGTAAGCCACTCTGGCTTGAAGTCTACGAGCAACTTCACAAATTCTGACAAATTCTCGTAATTTTTAAAGCATTCCCGCACCAAATATTACTGGAATTTTGGCTCGATCGTTCGAAGCGAAACGTCAACGTATCCAAGAGATGTGATACAACTTCGTTTAGCCATTGCATCTTCAACAAATCTATTAGCTGATTCATTAGCGAACGTATCCGAAGAAATGCTATTCAAAACGCCATCACTATCACAACCGCTTCTTCCATTATCTTAGACTTTATTTGTGTAGCCCACTTGCATGACACTGCCCAGTACTCGATGTCCATCGTCATTGCCTAGCACAGATACCATACATACGAGATCACTGCATTATTAATGAATTTGAAGTTGGGGCATTAATTATGAGTCCATATTACATTTTGCGACTCCTTCTAGATCTACCAGCCAAACTTCAACCGACAGCACCGTCGTGCCACACCGCACGCATCCTCACCAACGTTTCTAGATATACAGTCACCTTCACTTGATCCACGTAATGGTTTCCAGCTCCAAACCTGGTACATTGTGTCTATTTGCCAATTTTACACCGTTTACATTTATTTTGACGCCCCTAATCTATCTAGTTTGTTAGTACGATGCCTTCCTACATTTTTATAGTAAAATTGAGTTTAATTCCTACTCATTAGCCTTCAAACCCTGCGCGCATTCTAGTTATTGAACCATCAACGTATCCAAGAGATGCGATACGACTTCATTTAGCCATTGATTCCGCTACTGCAACTTCAACATATCCATTAGCTGATTTACCAACGAACGTATCCGAAGAAGTCATTAGCCTCCAAATCCTGCACGATTATATAGTTATATATATTTTTTAATTTTGATCTACTTCATAAATTCCATATCTACAATTTCATGCTACAACTGTGCTTACTTCCTCCCACACTCATGTCTACAGTAGCTCCAATTAGTATTAATTAAATTCATAGTATTTCGTTGCAACAACTCTGTTATATTATCCTTTAACTGAAAAGAAGAATACCATATAGTAATTGCTGATGCACCAGCAACATGGTCTGATCGTTTCCCCGAGTCTTCATCATTAACGCCATCACGCTGTTGCTGTCGGTCAAGTTGATTCTTGTAGCTGCTGTATGACCCTCACCAAGACGTGCGCTTTTTGAGGGGAGGCGCAATCTCTCTGATCTTATCCAAGTTGCCATACTCGTACTGAATACTGCCCTTCGCGATGCCATCGTACAATCCGACATACTCGACTTGATTAAGAACGTACATAGCTCCAACGTGAAACACAATCTTTGAATCGCCAGCGAAAGCGTTCGACATCTTTGAATCCCAAACAGTCACCTGCACCACATCGCGTTTGTCTTGATAGCCTATACAATCATCAACTGCCTTCAAGGCTGTGTTGACTTCCACACATCTCCTTCCGTCGACCAAGACTACACGAGTAGCGTTAGTACCTTCAAGACGCTCCACGTGAAGGCAACTCATTCTCAGTGTCACGCAGATATCAATTGCAGGGTGTGTCATTGTGATGAATTCACGAAAGTCTCTTACGCTTGAAAACATGTTGACAGCTTCCTCTTCCATTTGTTTCAAAACGGCCCCGCGAATGGAATCCAAGAAATCCATTGTGACTTGATACAGCAAAATCAAAAGTGACAGACGCAAATCCGAAAGTTAAATAAGCCAACTTCAACCCCAGTAAGGAAACTGTTCACAGCAGTATTACTTTTGCATGTCATATTTTATTCATATCGACTAGAGAGCCCAGCAAACGGTGGGTAATTGAGGGAGTACTCTTAAATAGTTGGTAAGTTGTTCCAGGCTCTGCTCGAAGCCCAGAGAGATATTAAAGTGGTGCACCATACTGTGTGAAAAGGCGTAGCGCTTGGCCAGATCCACTTTGTGTAGCGATAGGAGAATAGGCACCAGCAACTTCCCACGGTCCTCTGCGAAAGCCAATTGATCAGCAAGAAGGTCGCAATTTGCAAACAGCGGAGACAACACCACTAAGACGACAGAGCAGGCGAGAATGGCATCTTTTGCAGCCAATTGCCGCGTTTGAACAGGTAAAGGAGCCACTGGTTGCTCAATGCAGCTCAAATCTGCGCCGAAGCCGCCGCTTTGAACATCGCTGTTCACAGTATCTTGCGGCCGATGCGCATATTGTACCGCAGGAACTGTTTGATCCACAACACAGCGTATTCCCTGCTTGAGCAACGATTTCTGGAGGCGTAGACACAATGAGCGGTGGATATCACCATGCGCAATAAAGACGAAAGAGTCTGTACCGGATGTGAACGCGAGAGACGAAGCCGATGAGTCAATCCGTCGTAATGGCCGAATAAGTGGCACGTTCAGTGGCCCTCTGGGAAGCTGATCGCTGCATTCGACGTGTCGATTTCTTCACACTCGCTTTGCTTATCATGATCCGTAGACATTCCACACAATGCTCTGTCTTCTTCCTCCGGATAACACTCACTCTCGTTGCGACGGCTTCCATGGCGTGACGCGTCTCCGCTAACAGTAGCATCAGTCTCATGACCAGGAAGTTGTGCTTGTTGCTGCTGCTGCAACTGGCGCCGAGCTAGTCGTGCACGATGCTCCTCGATTTGATCTTGAATACCGTCCAGTAGCATCCTTAAGCAGTGGCAAAAGGCCTCGTCATTGTAGTTCGGAACTAACTCGAGGTTGCGTAAGACGCGCTTGCCCACCATATTGACCACCACGTTCGTAGTATCATCTTCACTGTACACTTCCCCCTCATGTGAGTCAGTGTCAACTGTATATGAGCTATTCCTCGCCATCCGCTGCAGATCAGCATCATCTCCTGTAGAACTTACACCGTTATTGTGCTTAACTGCCGATCGAAAGTCAATCACTTGGCGGGTCCACAGGTAAACTTGTAGCTCTTCAGATATCTCCATATCCTCGCATTGTATAGCCACGACAGAAATGTCTACATTTTGGCAAAAGCGAGTTCTTTCATGCACCATTGTGACTGTGGGTAGTCTTTCGTGAGTACAGCTAATACAAGAGCACTGCTATGGATCCCGCGAGCAATCTCTTGACGCCAGACGGAGCCATCAGTGATCCCAGTAGGTCCCATAGTGTCGATCCAAGTTGTCACTCGGTGGCGCTCTAACGAGTCTCGAATCTTCCGTGCTAACGGTGCGTGAGCATGACTGTAGCTGATCATAAAGTCGCGCTGACCTGCCTCCTTCTTCGCAGCGAAGTGTAGTGCTGGCGAACGTGCGCAGTCGATCGCACGTTGACCGAGCAGATTGACTGCTGTTAAACTTAGGCCAGCACGAACGAAAAGAACCGCTGCAGTTTGATTGCGTCGCCGAAGCGCAACATGGAGAGCAGAATCGCCATTGCTTGTACGTGTAGCGTGCAGATCGACTTCATCTTCCAACAGCAGTTGGAAAATACGGGGGTCAAGTCCACGCGCTAACGATCTCTGGCCGCTCAGCACCGCCTCCATTCCCCCATCCTCGCTACTCGACCCATGTCCGTGCGAAGGCGATCGTTTTGAGACTCGCGGGCGACCTCCAGAGCAACCTTAGCGGCTTCGATAGCGCAGAGCGAACACGAATCGCTGCTTAGAACCACGCTCCCACGCCTCTATCCTATTTCAGTACAGAAAAACAGTGCATTCTGAACGTGTAGCCATGACTTTTTACAGAGTTCTTACGGCTCTGTATCCCTTCCAATATATCAGTTTTGATGCCCTTTATGACTAAATAGGACTGTCCCTCGACGTTAATCGTTACCAGCGTAACGGTTCGCATGGGTACGCGCCGTAAGGCCGTGAGCGTAAAACGTTCCTAAAACTTCCTTGAACAGCGCAATCCTTTGGCGCCTGATACAAAGCGACTCTTCATACAGAGCATAAAAATGACTCCTCTTTTTAGTGACTGTTAATACTACAAAAGAGGTCACTACCGCGCTTTTCTATTTTTCTTCCCCGTCACTCCCTTTCAAGGGTTCTTATACACAAGTATTTTTCGCCAAAAATGGTCCCTAGGCGGTTTGATTATAAATGTCTACCCTAACCCTTTTCTAATACTTCGTAAATACTCCTGTAAAAAGAGTAGTTGTCTTACTAATTCGTTTCATGATAGGGGGGCTTTGCCCCAATTCTCTTAATCTGGAAGGGTCAATTGCAAAATATTTATGATTAGTTTTTTTCTCTCTCCCATTCGATTCAAGTACACGTAAATTTTGTGATTTCAGGAACACCAGTATTATAAAAAATGCAAGAATGTGAATATAATACTGTACATGTAATACATGTACTGTACTGTAGTACAGTATTACTGTAGCAATTGCTCTAAGCAAACAAGACTACGACACACTTCCCGTTGTCTCAGGTCCGGAGCTGTTGCCTCCCCACCTGCACCTCTTTGCCGTACCCTCTCTCGTGGTAGTGGCGTCTCACAATCGGCTCGAGACGAGTCGCTACCCCCTGTTGATTGTCTGCACCGCCTGATCCGCGAAGATCACGATCCAATAACCCACCGAAATGCTCCCGCAGCGACAGAACTCGGGCAAGCGCGCGAATTCCAGCCATCGCAAAGCCAAGTTTAATGTTCGCAACGCTGTATTCGTGGTGCTAGGCCTGATCTTCGCGCTATGCATGTACTTCAACCTTCGCTTCTTCGCCACGTCCACGATCTCTACCAATTCCATCACTGCGACCGGCAAGGGCTGGCGTTCCTTTGACGGCGCACCCAACAAGCCAAACGAGGCGAACGGAGACTTACTAGTGGACGCATCTGCTACGCGCCAGGTCAAGCACTTGGTGTTCACCTCCACGTGTCGCGACCTCGACTTTATACACGCAGAAGTACTCGCCTTCACGCTGCGACGCACAGGATACACCGGTAACGTCACCCATTTACTGTACGGCTGCACATCTGAGGCGGTCTCAGAGATCATGCGGAAGAAAGACCCGCGTCACAACGTACAAACCAGACATTACCCCGACGTCTCGGCAGTGAACACGACGTTCGGCGAGAAGATTCTCACAACGACTTTGAACCCCGTGGTGCTGTCCGAGTGGCTGCTGGGATCTGATACTGGAGAGCTCAGCGACAAGCGCGCAATGTCATTTGAACAGCGCTATGCATTGGCATCTGATGACTTTGTCATGGCTGTCGACAGCGACGCGATCTTCACCAAGAAGTTGGACATGTGGAACCTCATGGCCGAAGCGAATGATGTCATTGATCCTCGCATTTTTGGACAGGATGCATCCTGGTACTGGCCGAAGCGATTCCCATTGACAGGTGAACAGCTTCGAAGTATCCTACCGACAAACTCTCGCGCGCTGCTATTGGATGACTGGCGCGAATATGCTGCAATTGCTCCGTTTGTGGCAGAAGCGAGTGCGTGGCAAGAGATTCTGCCTACTGCTGTGGACTTGTGGGACAAACTGGCTCATGAAGAGCGCTACCTCGCTGTTCCTATCGCTGCTGCCCACGAGAAGATGCTAATCGGAGTCTCGGGAGCTCTCAGTGTGCACCACTACCCTTCTCGCTATCAGAACTGGGACTTTGTGGACGATATCAAGCACGACCCGTGCGAGACACTGGCAGAAGGGAAGGACCTGGCACTGTCGTCCTATCCGATCTCCATCCGTGCGCTGAATTTCACGCTTCCTCAATGGATCGACGGTCGTGACTGGAGTTTCTTCGCTGACCAAGTCCCTTCCGATTTCTTTTCGTGTGACGCCTGGATGATGCACCAACCAACTGGTAATCTGTGGCATCTCGCTACTCACACTAGCGGATACGAACGTGTGCCCAACATTCTTCGTCGTCGTCACGCTATGAGTGTTTGTCTCGCTGTGGAGGCCTACAACAGCGCGTCTGAGAACTACCGCTCGCGTATTTGCCCCACCGGTTTTAACCACAATCGTCGTATCCCCATGGAGTTCAAAAAGGCGAAGGCGTGGAAGACCGCAGTGGCACTCGCAGAAGGCACACAACTGGGAGAAGAACCGCCCGTTTACTTTGGCGACTACAAGAGGAAAAAATCTCCCGGTGCACCACTCGAAAGCGACCTCAGACGTGATCAAGAAGAAAGCGAGGAGCTGCATTTTGTGTTCACGACGTCATGTGAGCCGCACCAGGACTGGCAAAGCGAGGCGCTAGCTCAGACTTTCGCTCGAGTGGGTCAACGCGGTGCTCTCACGCGCATTGCAAGTGGCTGCTCGGACGACGCGGTGAAGGAACTACTGCGTCGTACTCAAAAGTCTGCCCCACATTTGCGTATTCACGTCACTCGTGACTTCCGTTCGCTTCCGAGTTTCAAGGAGGTCTCTAACGATGTGGGAAAGGCTTCGACACCTGACGACTACGCGCCGTACAACAAGCCGTTCGGACTGCGAGACTGGCTGGAGTCTGCCAACCCTCCGGTGCGTGAGGAGCTCATCGTCATGCTCGACCCCGATTTCCTGTTCATTCGACCGTTTGCTGTCAACACTGGCGGTCGTGTGACTACAGCGAATGGCGTGGACTCGGGCAACTACGAACAAGACGCCGAGGTTGTTGAAGGTATGCGGCAGTACAAGCGCTTCTTCGTGTACGCTGGAGCTCGTGAGAACGTGAGCGACGCAGTGACGGACGGTGTGGCTGTGGCCCAGCGCTGGTCACAGTATCTGGGCACTGCAGCCTTCGAGAACAGTAGTTCCATCTGTCCCGAGTGCGTGAAAGTATCAAAAGCAGATGCTACAGAGTATTTCGCTGTCGGCCCTCCATACGCCATTACGCGCAAGGATCTTAACCAACTCATGGACGACTACTGCAACATGACGGTACTGAAACGGGAACAGATGAACCGCGAGCACTGGATGAGTGAAATGCTGGGCTATTCGCTCGCAGCGGCGAAGCACAATGTAAAACACACGACATTTGACAATCTGGCATTGGGCAACAAGGCGGACGACTACACTGGCTTTGTGAACATCATGAAGGGAAATCCTTGTGAGGACCCAGTGACTCCGATCATCCCGGGCGAGGCTCCACCGCTGCTGCATGGCTGTCACTCGTACGAAGCCGAGGACGACCGTGGCCTCAAGTGGATGTTTTACAAGCAGCTGATGCCCAACGATCTCTTCGCATGCGACTCGTGGCTTCTGGCAGCGCCTCCTGCAAGCGTCTGGACTTTGGCCAAGCGCAGTCGCGACCAGCAGCTAATGCTGGAGGCCTACGGAGTGTGTACGAGCATCAAGGTGTTCAATCAGGCGCTGGTCGACTTCAAGACGAAGATGTGCCCCGACGGCTTCAACCAGAACCGTCGCCTGCGTCTCGTGAAGGATGTACGTCTAGATCTCCTCAAGGTGGGGAAAGCGCATAAGGCCTGGCTGGACGCCGCCCAAGAGAACGCTCGTGAGGGTCCGTAAGCTAAGCCGTCCAATATGGTAGATACAAGAACATAGTGAAGTTAAACGGTTTTAACCTTTTAATCTTCACTAAAAGAAATGTTTTTCCTCCTTCGGTGATCACTATGAATGGGACAAGTAGCTCTATGGCCTTCCATATCTAAGTCCTACCACGGGACGAAACCTTATAAAGGGTACTACAGCTTTGCCAATCCAAACTGGTGGTAGTGTAAACCAAAACGGAGTGAAGTAACCGAAGTAACATCTAAATTTGAAAAATAATTTTACAAAATTAGGTTTTAGAGCAATGTAGATTTAGTGTAGTGCAAACTGGCAAGAGCGCGAGAACTACGGGCGCGCTGCGGACTGGGGTACACACAAAGATGTAAGGGGGCGTGAAAGCTGCGTATGGGCACCAGAACACGAGAGTGTGGGTGCACACAGTGACCTCTCAGCTGAGTGATGGTCGCTCCTCGGCTGCGCCGAGTGGTGACCATTGTGATGAAAGAAGTAGTCGTAACAACAGTTAGTTGCAGGGACTGAAAATCCAGCAGGGGAGAAAACCGAGTGCTGCTGCTTGCTCTTGAGGGCGCAAGTTGTCGAGTGTGTAGCAGCACACGGAAAACCCCCGGTAACATATATTCGTAGGATTAGCAGTAGGATGGGGCTGGCGGCTCGCCAGCCAATGGTCCGTCGAAGTCCGGCTTCTGGACGCGAGCATCGCGTCCTGGAGGCACCTGAGCCTCAGGTTTGAGCTGGACGCAGCTTCGTCCTTGGTAGCGCTCTTCCCCCTTCTTGTCCTTCGCATGCATGAACTGGTAGTAGTAGCTTGCATTCACGCATGGCGATGATGTTTGGCTCCCACTGAACGAGCTGAGCCTTGCTGACGGTGATGCGCAGCACCTTCATCCCATCACGGCAATGTTCGAACTTGTCCTTCGGCAATGGCTTCGTCATCGCGTCGGCGATCATGTCTTCGGTGCCAACATGGCGAATCCGTAACTGCTCGTCCTCCACGAGGTGGCGCACCAAGTGGAACTTGTTCATAATGTGTTTGTTCTTGCTGTGTTTGCCAGGCTTGGCAGTCAGATAGATGCACGACTTGTTATCGCCGATAATGTCCGGATTCGCGAACTCCCAGCATAGTTCTTCACAGAGTCCACGTAGCCACTGTAGGTCTATAGTACCTTCAGTCGTGGCAATTAACTCTGCTTCCGTTGTGCTCTGTGCGTTAATATCTTGCTTTCTTGATCCGTACGAAACCACGTTACCATTGACGAACGTCACGAACCCGCTTACACTCTTTCGGTCATCAGGGTCATTAGCGTAGTCAGCATCGGTGTAACACGTCAGCTTGACGTCGTTCCCAATAACAATGTCCATCACTAAGCCGTGGTCTTGAGTACCACTCAGGTAGCGTAACACCCTCTTTCCCATAGCGTAGTGTGCGTGGTCGAAGCAGGACAGGTACTTGCTGAGATTACGCACAGCGTGCGCAATGTCCGGCCTTGAGGGTGAGACCAGATATTGTAGTGCACCAACGAGCTCTCGGTACGGGGGCGGGGAGTCATCTTTGGCATCTGTGACCACCTCAGCGCGCAGCGCTTCCGGTGTTGCAATCGCGTTGCAACCCTCCGTGTGAAATCGCTTTAGCACCTCCGTAATATGTTGCCGCTGGCAAAATACCGCATGTCGACGCTCGCTGTCGATCAGTATCTCCACGTCTAGTAGATACTTGACTGGTCCGAGAGATATGAGTTCATACTCCTCACTGAGTTGCTTAGCAACCTTAGCGTAAAGGTCACTAGGGCCGAGGAGCAGTAGGTCATCGACGTACACCGTGAGCAACATGGTGACTTCTCCTCCCACTTTCCTGGCGTAGAGTCCGTAGTCAGAGTCGAGGCGCTCGAGTCCAATCTTCGTCAGGAACTTGTGCAATGTCTTGTTCCAAATGCGAGGCGCTTACTTTAGCCCATACAAACGCTTCTGTAGCTTGCATACGTAGCGCGTAGAGTATTCTCCAAAGCCTGGAGACTGCTCTATGTAGACCTCCTCGTCGAGATCTCCGTACAAGAACGCGGTCTTGACGTCGAACTGCAAGATGGCCCATCCGCGTTGTAGCGCATATACGATCACGCATCTGATCGTCTCAAATCTGATAACAGGTGGGTAGGTCTCACTGTAGTCGATGCCCATGCGTTGTAGAAAGCCTCTGATCACTAGTCGAGCCTTATATCGCTTGATCCGGCCCGTAGAGTCTCTCTTGAGCGCGTACACCCACTTGCACGAAATAACGCGCTTGCGCTTGGCTCCGTGCGTCGCACGAGCACCCAAGTTTCGTGCTTCTGCTGTGAGTCCATCTTAACTTGCATCTCTGCTTTCCACTCCTTCTACTTCTTTGACCTTGCCGCATGCTTGTGACTAATGGGAATCTGCACATCCTCAACGTTCTGCTTCGTCACATTCGTCACTACGTAGTCCTTGAGTCGGGCGGATGGTTGTCGCTTCCGCTTCGGTCGCGAGGGAGCTGCACTGTCGTCTGGCGACGACTTCTGCTTCGTGCATGGCTGCCAGTTCTCGGCTTCGTGAGCGTCACGTCGACTGTCCTTGGTCTTCGAGACTCCCACTCGATTTGCACATGCTTTCGCCTTATTCTTGCCCTTGGTGTTCTTCCGTTTGGAACCTCCCACTGAAGCTGCTGGCTTCTTAGCGTCCTCACTTGGTAGCTGTGGATCACCACTTCGAGTCGCAGACTCGGCTTCAACTTCAACACCTTGGTCCTAGCTCTCACCAGCAGTGGCCAGCTTCGCCATCTCCGCTGCTCGCCTTTCTGCAAGCTCTGCAGGTACGTAGACATTGTCGTCCGGATCGGCACGATCGGGATCTCTGCAGGTAAGCCGTAGTCTCCGTAAGCGTAGGTGTTTGCAAGAAGTTGTTCAGTATACACAGTGTTCACGGTGTACTTCTCATGTGCCTTTATGTTTCCATCTCTGCACGTCGTCACTGATCCTGTGCGCAGGTTCAGCAGCTTATAGCCCTTGGTCTTCTCGCTGTAGCCAAGTAGTAAGCACATCTGCGTCCTTGGAGTGAGCTTTTTCTTTCTCTGCCGAGAGTCGTCAGGGATGTGCGCGTGCACCAAGCGCAGCACGCTGAGGTCTGGCCGCTCTCCGTACAGGGCCTCGTACGGGGACTGCTGGTCCTTCAACACCGGCGTCGGCGTCTTGTTGAGCGTCGCAATTGCATGTAGGAAGGCTTCTCCCCATAATAAAACAGGCATTTGCGTAGCTTGTAGCATAGATCTGACCTGCCGCATGGCAGTCTGGTTCGCGCGCTCCACGATAGCGTTCTCCTGCGAGCTGTAGGGATTGGATGAACGCGTGTCGATGCCGAGGTCCTTGCAGAAGGTCTCGAGCTGCATGCTGACGAACTCGCCACCACCATCAGAGAACAGCATCTTGATGGTCGCCTTCGGGAACTGGTTCTGGATCCAGCGAATCTGCTTCTGAATCAGCTCCGTGGCTTCGTCTTTGTAGGCTAATAGATATCCCTACTTGTATCTCGTAGCTTCGTCGATATCAATAGAAACTGGTTTGATTTCGATATTGTATCCACTCCAACACTGCATAGGTCGACACAAAGCTTGTGCAAGGGCTTTGCAGAGCGAGACGGCTTGCGCTTGTAGCTCATGCGCTTCGTCTTTGACTCTAAGCATGGAATGCATTCATAGAGAGCAATTCTTCGACTGCATGTTGATACCAAAATTATAGTTTCCTGCCATAGTCTTGATAGTCTCCATGTTCACGTGGCCCATGCGGTTGTGCAGCAACGTCATGGGGTTCTCAGCTTCACTGGCCTTGACGCTCATCACGTTCTTGCTCTGACGTGGCGTCCACATGCGGTACATCCCGCGGATGTACTTGAAGCGCAGCTTCCATGTGTCCTTGACCAGCCACGTAGTCTTCTGATCATGCGAGACGCGCACCTTGAAGTTTCCTTTGAACGGCATGTAGGTCTGCGAGATCAGGTTGTAGGCAGCCGACTTGGCGTAGCTCACGTCATCAAGGAGGCGCTCCTCGATCTTGCCCGTGTGCTCGTTCAGCACTTGCATAAGCACTGTGCCCACAGTTGCGCGCTCGGTTGTGCCGTTGCCGAAAACTAGCTCTGCAACTGAGTCTTCGTGTAGCTCCGTAAACAAGGTAAGGTCGCTCGAGACGTTGGTCTGCGCGCCGCTATCCAACACCCACTCCACCATGTCCTGGTCCTTGTCCTTGTCCTTGTAGTTGAAGCTGTCACGCACCGCGAGTACATGCTCTTGTCCTTCATCTTGAGTCGGTGCAGCCGACTTAACTGTCCTCACAGTAACCACATCGATCATCCTGCGCGGCGGGTTGCTCGAGTTGTTGTTGTTACCACGCTGGCGGCACTCAGGATCGCCACTCTAATGTCCTTGCTCTCCGCACGTGTTGCACTTCGTCTTCGCCTTACGCTTGGCGATGTCATCCCTCGCACTGGATGAGCTCTTGCTCTTCTGCCGCTTGCTCCGCCCACGCGGCGATGTGCTGCGGCTGCGACGATTGTTGCGGTTGTTGTTGCCTCGTGCTTGGCTGCTGCTCGAGTTTCGACGTCCTCTTCCGTCGTTGTGTCCGTCGCCACGGCCACCGACAAATGCAACATCTCGCTGGACGGCACGTCCACCTCCACCACGTCCTTGCTGTAGTTCAATCTCTTGGCGGGAGTGATCAGCGAGTCGAAGGCGATCGATCGCTTGCTCCCACGTAATGGACTCATCACGTCCAATACGTACTTCATGCTCGTTTACCACCGCTGGGTACACACCTGTGGTGTAGCGGGATCAGCAAAATCTGCGAGATTGCCAGATCCAACTTACCAACTGCGCCCAGACACCGACTAACGGAGGGGGCCCCCCCATGATCCGTGTTCTGCTGAACTTTCCTCACCTTGTGTACCCGTCGGTAGGGCGGGATCTGCTCTCTCGGCAACTTCCGAAGAGTTCAAGTGGTGAAGCTTGAGTGTCTTGGCGAGACGTGGGGATGGGGTGGAGCAGCAGTGGAAAACCTTCACTCTGCGCCCGTGGATTGTTCCGGCTCCTAAGCGATTATTCGAGCTTATAGATCCAGGGCCTAGATCGTGGATCTGGCCGTAGGGTTGCCTTGCGGGTGTGTCCCTTGCCTTTGCGTTTCCTTTGCGTCGTACTTGCCGCCTCCTGTGACGGGATCTTGAGAGTAAAGAGCCTCTAGGGTGTAACCGACCAAGTAGTAAATTCGGTTAACCTGTCGGATCTGCACGTGTATAGGAAAGCTCACTAGGTTGTAGGATCTGGCCAATGTATTATCCAGTTATCGCTACCAACACTAGATTCGCAATTCCCAACCTTCGCCTAGCTCATACGGCCAATGTAGCTCCGATTCTTGAGGGCAGGAAGGCACTTGTGTGATACTGTGCAAATTAAGTTCTGTTTTGATACTTAAGCCTATACCTGCCTGGATTTCTGCCTTCTATGTCGTTTTACTTGTTAAATCCCTTACCAGGATCGGCTGTATGTCCTTCTCTCCTCGACCCATCATCCCAGCTGTATTATCTTCAGATCCACCGGATCCATGGCGTAATCATTATGGTCACCCTATTATGGGTACACTCATCCGGATCCAAGTCGCTTGGATCCACTTCACGGTAAGTGCACACTCTTCGTGGATCTGAGCTCTCCTATCATCCAACATCATCTCGCAACCGCCTGTGATCTCCATTGTCCCACGAAAGTTCGAGATCCACCACATCCATCATCCCTGTACCCTGGATCCAGGTCCCTCCATGCGGGATCCTCCCTCCTTGGATCCGAATTCAGAAGTATGGGATCCGGGACACCTCGCGGTGGATCCTGACTTCTTGTTAGCCGTGGCTACTAGATCCACCTTCAGAGGGCACCTACCATCATTCGTTCATAGGATCCACACTCGATCCACCCTTATATAGTGTATCCCATATCCACCTAAGTGGATCCAGGTAAGGGTGGATCCGAGATATGTCTTGGTGGATCTTGCCTTCCCGTACATCACTCATACCAGATCCATCGTCGTTTCATACGGGGTGCTGCCCGTCATGGCTAATCCACCTCAGGCAACTTGCATCCGCGCCGGGCGATCCGGATCCTCTCTAATCACTTGAAATTGTCACTGATTCGGGATAGTGACCCCGCGTCAGGTCCATTCTCTTATTTCTGAGAAAGCACTTCGCCACAATCGCCTCCTGTACGTTGTCGGCGCTGCCCAACAGCGTTCCCGACGTGCACTACCAGCATCCACAACCGCCTTCCCCTCTTCGTGACACATGTCTCCCACCAAGCGTACCAGTCAATCGCCGGGCAAGGCTCCATCCACCACTCCTCCGGTCAGCCCCTCTTCAATGTCGCTTACCGATCTGCGTACCCTGGCCCAAGCTCTTTTCCGATCGGGCGCAAACCTTGACGGCAGAGCTCCAGACGGCCCAAGACGTTAGCGACCAAGCTGCGTCTTTGCACGCCACCCAACTCCAAACCTTGCGAGCCCAGGTCCATGACCAGGCTATGGAGATCCAGGGGTGGGAGCACCGTGCGGCCTCTCGCTCGCAGGACCTACGACTCTTGTTGGCTGATCAGGATGTCGAGATCCGCGACCTGACCGGACGGTTGGATCGCGCCTCCCGTCAGCGAGATGGTATGCGAGATGACAACGACCACCTCCTTAGGGAGATGGCGCTCGCCGTATCTGAGATCCACCAGCTCCGATCCCGGATCCACGACCTCGACCGGGATCCGGAGGATTCTCAGACTGCTAGGGCAGCCGCGGACGCGAGCTTGGATCGACTCCGTGACGAGTTGCGCCTGACTCAAGAAGAGGTGGTAATTAACGACTATGTGGGATCCACCCATGGCGGATCCGCCTTAGGGTCGGCGCGCGGAGGGTCCCCCGCGCCAAATCAACCTCCCTCGTCGCCGGATGCAGCTCTGGCTCAACTCTCTGAGGAGTTGAAAGATACCAAGGAGTCGCTCGAGAAAGCGTCTGCTGGGCGAGATTACGCGCTCGAAGAGTTCGTGCGTATAACTCAATTGCGCGACGAGATCCAAGCGAAGCTGGCGGACAGCGAACTCCAGCGGGACAAGGCGGCTACCGAGTGGGCGGATGCCAAGCGGACACAAACGGAACTGGAATCCAAGCTTCGCCGCACGAGTACGTGGATCCTCTTTTGGTCCTTGCTAGTAACTCCATATTCACTTGTTATGTCAATCCAGGTGACAAATTGAAAGATGCCGATGCAACCGCCGCGAAACACCTGGATCAACTCACCGCAGCTCAAGCTCAGCAGCAACAGCTGGTCCTGGAGCACGGTCGTGGCTTATCGGAGCGGGATTTGGCACGTCGACGACTGGCGCTGGTGACAGCTGCCGTTTCGGATCCCCTTCCTCCCTTGTCGGGGCCCTCTCGTGCTGCCAGCGTCTCTGCTCCTCTTCCATCTGTAAGTGGGGCGGATCCGTCGGCTGCGAAACGCCCGCGTAGTGCTTCTCCCGCTCCTAGCACCGGATCCTCCCGACCCCATAAGCATGCCCGAGCCTCCCCAAAAGCCAAGCCCAAAACGATTCCGGCCTCTAAAGCGGCTTCGCAAGCAGGATCCACTTCTGTGTCCAAGATTTCCGCCTCCCCCTCGAAGTCGGGTGCCGGATCCAAGTCCGGATCCACCGCTACATCCAAGTCTACATCAGCGTCCAAGACTGGGTCTGCAGCTACGTCCAAAACGGGAGTGGGATCCAAGGCTGGCTCCACTGCTGCTACGTCAAAGTCTGGATCTGGACCCAAGACTGGGTCTACGGCGTCCAAGACTGGATCCGTTGCTGCATCCAAAACGGGATCCACGGTATCCAAGTCCGGATCGACGGCCAAGGCGGGATCCACGGCTGTATCCAAACCGGGATCGGCGTCCAAGACCAGATCCACGATCGCGCCGTCGTCCCAGGCAGTGGTGTCAGCTGGATCCTCAGCAATCGTTTCTCCTACGACGGGGTTAACCCCATCCACCGCTAAGCCCAGACCGCCTCTGTCGGGATCCACCGCTGGCCCTTCGGTGACGACGCCTGCCGTTCCCCGGCCAGCTTCCACCGGCCATCCCCCAGCCCGTACTGGACCCGGGAAGGCCAGACGTGTCATTCCCCCTGGATGTGGACTTGGCAGCTCGGAGGCCGACGAGGATGAGGAATCAGACTGGTCCGACGGCTCAGGACCCCCTATCCGACCGCCGTCGAAGCGTACGTCGTCCTCCGGCCCGTATCCCTTCACTCTGGGCGATGAGGACGATGACGACGACGACGATGAAAGTCCGGAGGATTCGGAGGAGGCTCGAGCCGCTGGTGACGCCTTGGAGGAAGACACGCGACGGGCCTTGTCCCAGTCCAGATCCGAAGCCCGACGGAGATCCCTCTCGACACCGCCTCCACAAGTCGCTGGCACCGCCGGATCTGGAGGCGACACTGCGGGATCTGCGATCCAAGTCGACAGTGATGGTGGATCGGGTAGCGATGGTGGAGGGGGGTCACCTCGTGGTGGTGGATTCCTTGGATCCGGTGGAGGGGGGTCGCCTCATGGTGGCGGATCTCCAGGGTCGACTCGTGGTGGCGGATCCCCGGGATCGCCTCGTGGTGGTGAATCTCCAGGATCGCCTCATGGTGGCGGGTCTCCAGGATCGCCTCAAGGTGGCGGATCCCCGGGGTCGCCTCATGGTGGCGGATCCCCGGGATCGCCTCGTGGTGGCGGATCCCCCGGATCTGTCTTGATCCCCGCTCCTCCTAACTCGTCATTGCCAGGGATGCTCCCCGTGGCCCGTTCGGTCCGGATGCCGCCTTCATTCCTGGTCGGCGTGCTCCTGTGGCCTTCGCCACTCGAGACATTGAACCTTGGTCCGCCAAGAAATTGAACCGGGTCGCCATTATTTCAATGAAGATCACGGTCCTGTTTCCTGAGTTGCCTTTTCGAGCTGAATGGATATTCCCTCGGGAAGCGGACGTCATCCCGACGGCCGGATATGTGGATTCGCTCATCACCAGACCTCACGTGGAAGAACTGACAAGTGCTGCCCCGTGGGATACGCTGGCCACCACACCGGTGGATCCGGTTAGCTTCAGGGGTGATGTGCGTGGGCGACTCGGGGTATTCGTTCGCGCGTTCCGGGATTTCGTTTCCAAGCACCGGGTTGCCATATGGGAGGGCACTCACCGATTCCCCATCTCTCGTAATCAACTGCAGGGTTCGACTTGGTTGTCCAACTTCAACAAGCAGCGTGGTAACCGGCGTAGCCATGCTGGTCGAGCTTGGAAAAAAGTCCTCGTGATCCTCGTGTTGGCGATCCAGGACGGTTGGTGTGACGTGGATGTTTTGCTGGATCCATCCTTCTTGCATCTTCCCCGACGCGGGGATAAGGTAGCTTGGTTTCCGGGATCCGTATCCCGTCAAGCCAACTTGGAGGATCCCAACCTCCATCGCCCAGAACCCACGAGCCTACTGGAAGCCTTGCGAGAGATCGACGAAGCCGAGCCTTGGCGCATCCAGTTTCGTGGGGACCCGAGCCAACACCCAGGACGCCAGATCCAGCGTCTAGTGGGCAAGTTCTTCAATGTTCAGCCCAAGACTACCTGATCCCTATCACTCTTTGACGCCACGCCCCCAGTTTCAGTCTTCGTGGATTCGTTTCGTAGTAGTAACTAGCGACTGGAAACTGGGTCAAGCTAGCCTTTTTGCGTAAGCTATTATAATCCACACTCCCTTACTTGAATATGTCTGTAACATTCCCTCGTCGGTTGAGAAATCCAGTCAGCGCCTTTCAGTGTACACCTGGATCTGGGCTGGATCCACCCTTTCAGTGTACACCTGAATCTGGGCTGGATCCACCCTTTCAGTGTACACCTGGATCTGGGCTGGATCCACCCTTTCAGTGTACACCTGGATCTGGGCTGGATCCACCCTTTCAGTGTACACCTGGATCTGGGCTGGATCCACACTTTCAGTGTACACCTGGATCTGGGCTGGATCCACCCTTTCAGTGTACACCTGGATCTGGGCTGGATTCCGGATCCGGTTGGATCCACGCTTGGATTTCATCCGGATCTAGAGAGGTGAATTAGGAGGAAGGAGTGAATGTTTATGCATAAAGAGTGGCGTTTTACGTGCGTAGAGTCCCGCTTAATTTCAAGCGCGACCTTTCGCAGCCCGACCTACACTGACCCGATTGAGACTGGGTCGTAATTTCAAGAGCGAACTTTCGGAGCCCGACCTACACTGATACGATTGAGACTGGGTCGTTTGAGCTGGGTCCGGGTGAAATCCAAGGATAGATCCAGCCCAGATCCAGGTGTACGCTGAAAGGGTGGATCCAGCCCAGATCCAGGTGTACACTGAAAGGGTGGATCCAGCCCAGATCCAGATGAATTCCAAGTGTGGATCCAGCCCAGATCCGATGTGACCAACTCACATCAGCGATCCTCCTCCTCCTGGCCCACACCTTCCTGTAGGTCCTTCTTCATCCTCCCATCGACACGACCAACTCACATCCATGGATCCCCTTCCTACGCTTCTTCATGAGACTGCATCACGCCGAATCTGTTACGATTCGTACGATCCCGCAAGAAATGATAGAGTAATGCTCCACAGTTCAGATCTGCCTCGTCTACCCAACTGGGTTCGTCATATCCACGCCAATACACCAGAAATTCACGGTAAATTCGCCCGTATCTAGTTCGCTTCCCTGACCTCATGTCGGTGATCTTCTCGACTTCGAACTCGTCGGCCTCGAGGTCCACATTCCAACTATCTTCCGGTAGGAGGACTTCGTCGAAGTCTACCCGGTCGGATCCATCTACCGAAAGACGGGTTTGCGGCCGATCTGGATATTCTTTGACCAACTTCAGCTTGGATACGTGTACTGCAGGGAACAGGCGATATTCGGTACCTGCCGTTTCCAGCTTTACCGCATGTTCTCCTATCTTTTCGCTCACCCGGAACGGTCCATGCTATAGATGGGCCAATTTGCGGGCGTACCCTTCTTTCACTCGATCCAAATAAAGCCACACCTGCGATCCCACTTGGATTTGATGCGGACGGGCGTCTTCGTTGTGTCGATCCGCTCGATCCTGTATCGCACTTCGCAGTCGTTCGTTCACTTGGGATCTGGCTTGCCGGTAGTATTTCTGGACTTGGTATCGCCGTCGTCTTGGATCTCGGTTTCTCTTCTTGGTGCTACACACTGGAATGGCCGCTTCTAGGGTGGATTTGGGATCCCACCCGTGTACCAAGTAAAATGGGGTATCACCCCGGATCCTGTCTTGGGCGGTGTTCATCGCGAAGGGGAGTCGTTCTGCGTACTCATCCCAATCCCTCTGCTCCAAATCCTGGACATACATCTTGAGTGCCCTCGTGATCGTCTGCACCATGCGCTTGGCCAACTCGTTAGCTTGGGGACGATATGCCATGGTTGCCCGCTGTCTCTGCCCCAGGATCCGGTTGAAAGCTCGAAAGAAATCAGACATAAAGCCTGGCTCCCGATCATGTCTAATCATCTAACTAGCCCCAAATCTTCGGAAAACGCACTCCTCGTACGATTCGTCAATGGTTTGCGCAGTTCTAGACGCACTAGCTTTGGCTATCACGTATCCGGTAAACAGGTCCACCCCGATCAACAATTCTGTGTTTCCTTTGTACGACTTGGGCAACGAGGGGATGTGATCCATGGCTTTGGTTTGGAAAGGATAAGTCGCTTGGACATTCCCAGGTGACTCCCCTTCGATTGTGGGCCTGCCCTTGCCTGTCTCACAATCCACACAGTCACCGACATATCGTTGCACACTCTTGAATAGTCCCCTCCAGTGGAAACATTCCCGGATCCGTTGGTAGGTCCGACCAATACCCTGATGTCCACCTTCTAAACTAGCGTGATAGTGGTGTAGGACATCCTGCTGTAAGGTTTCCGGCATCACCAGTCTCATCAATCCATCCCGATCCTCGTTGACTCTCTTCGTAGGGGGGCAATAGAAGAGCAGGTCATTCAGATCCACTGCGTAATCCGTAGCGATAATACTGTAGGATTTGGTATCCTCCCGACTCAGGTCTCGTACATCCCCCATCAGATACTTCTTTAGTCCCAAGATCCATGCTTCCTCGTTCTGTGCTTTGAGGATCCGCTCAATGCGGACTCCCTTCACGAATGTTTCCTCGAGAATCTGGGGGCTGGATCCAATCCTTCCTCTGGACCTAGTGACAGCCATCACCTAGACTGTCCTCTTCCCGGATCCAACTACCACCACTTCGTCTAGTCGGTTCAACGTAGCGAGATCCTGATGCTCGGCCTCTCTCTCCACTTCGACACCACATTGATTCCGTAAAGCGGCACTGGCCAAGCTATCTGCACTGGCATTCCAATCTCGCTTGACATGCACCAACTCGTGATTCAACCAACCACGCAGGTGGATCATCACTTTCTGCCGTAACAGTGTTAGGGCCGGGGCCTTGCAGTCAATCTCACCTCGCACCTGTCTGATCACCAAATTTGAATCCTCACAAATCACCAGCCTTTTTGGATCTTGTCCCTTTAGTAGATCCAAACCCAGAAGGAGCCCGTTATACTCCGCTTCATTGACGGTGAGGCCTTCCGCGTAAGTGGATCTGGCCCGTACAACTTCCCATCCGGGCAGTCTCCACAGTATTGCGCTGTATGCTCCTCCTCCGCGTCGTACGCGAGCGGACCCATCGAAACTCAGGACGTACAGATCCTCATCCACTTGTACCGTCGGGATCGGGATCTGTATCCGGCGTTTGGGCTCTTTCTTAGGAGCAATCCTAGTCAGCGCCTCATCCATCTTAGCTCGAGGTGTGATGCTCGCGGCCAAGACTCCCAGGATCTCGTCTTCCCCTTTCGAACATTTCACAATCTCCAGTGTCCAAGGCGAGTGTAAAGCTGCCCACTGTCCCAAACGTCCTTGTAACCCGGCCGACTTGAACAGCCAGGCTAGTGTAGAGTGTCGAGTCAGGATCCAGATGTATCTTCCCACCAGCAAGTTGTAATTGAGATCCAACACGCGCAGGAGCGCGAGTATCTCTTTCTCCACCGCTCCGTAGTTCAGTTCATTCGGCTTCAGTGTCCGGCTGACGAAGGTGACTGGATGACAGATCCCCTCATGTTCTTGTACCAGAGCTGCTGAGATTGCCCAGTCACTGGCATAAACTATCACCGTAGGTTGACGTTCCGGATCGAAATGACGGAGGATAGGCGTGGTCGCGATCCTGTTCCTCAGTTCCACGAATGCGTGTTGAGCTCGGATCCACCGAGATTCTGCCTTATCCATGTTCTGATCCGTCGTCTCTATCCAAACTGGATCCTCTCTCCGTTGGTCCCGGGGTGGATCCAGCTCCCGCTTTAGGTCCTCTTCTGGCGTCGTACCACTTGGATCCCTTCGTGGATCCGACATCACCCGGGCCAGAGCTTGTTCGATTTTGATCCGGACAGCTGGAGTGGCCATCGCAGCAAAATCTACCTCTCTCAATTCATACAATACCGCGGCAAACAGTGCGTAGTCCTCGATGAACCGACTGTAGTAGTTCAAATTGCCCAAGAAGGATTACATCGCCCGTAACGACTGTCGAAAGGACAAGTCCGCTAACGAAGACAGGTCCTTAGGATTCGCCTCCAATCCCTCCTTGGAGACTCGATGGCCTATGTAATCCACCTTGCGCATCCCCCAATAGCTTTTCACCACGCTGATAGAAAGATTCCACTTAGTACACGCCTCCAGTAGGCATGTCACTCTTTCGCACAACTGATCCCACGACTCTGCTGGGATTAGAATGTCGTCGATATAAGATCTGCGTCCTAACACAGACGGGGTCCCAGGATCCCCTGGCTCTCCCGCTTCGAATGGATCCACTTCCGTATGATCTTCCCCGGATCCACCCTTTTCGGGCTCCGGTATCCGGGTGAATCCATATAGGGCGTTATCGATCAGGCGTTGGTAGATCTGGGGTGCGTTCTTCAATCCAAACGGCATCCGGTTCCACTCGAACAGTCCAAACGGTGTGATGAATGCGGATATCGCGCGAGCTCGATCCGTCATAGTCACCACCCAGAAACCACTGGCCATGTCTAGAGAACAGTACCAGAGTACTTTATCCAAATCTTCAAATAGCTCATTGATTAGAGGCATCGGATACACGATCAATCGAGTCAGGCCGTTAACTAGCCGGTAATCAATGCACAGACGTATATCCACCCCGTTCTTCTTGATGATGATTACCACCGGAGATGCCCACGGGGATGTTGAAAAACTGATAATCTTGGCTTGCAGCAGGCCCTTAATCAGATCTAAAAGTTTTTCTCGGAACTGAGGTGCCACCTTCCGCACCCTTTGAGCGATCGGTTTCGCGTCGCCGACATCGATGTCACATTTGACTCCGCGGGCAGCGGGCGGTAATGCATTACCTTTACCAATCAGCAGATGTCGGCTTTCCCAGATCTTCTGACGTAGACGATCCACTTCAGTGGGTTCGTTCGCCCCTGGATCTACTTGGATATCATCAATCGTGACCTCCTCAGTGGTCAGTGGTACCTCCGGGATCACCGCCATACCTTCTCCAAGATCCTCGGCGTGTAGATCCCCGCCTTCACGGTAGCAGACTTGTTCATCTTCAGTCTTTGTCGGATCCACCCTTGGATCCAGGCACCGCGACTCTCCTTCAACCGTCATCCCTTCTGTCTTCGTGGGGTCGGGTATCCTGGTACTGGGGAAGCCACCTTTTGGGTCGACTTGATCCTCTGGAGGGTTTACCCACGATGGTTCCTGTTTAGCTAGTGCGGCCACTCTCGACAAGGATCCAGACACTTTGTCCCATGCAAAGTTAGGATCCACTCTGGGGTCAGCGGGATCTGGCGGTCCGGCTTCAGCCCTCTGCGATCCCTCGTCCACCGATCCTGCGTTATCTAGGGGACGACTCTGGGGATCATCCCCCGTCGTGGATCCAACCTCCATCGCTTGGATCTCGATCCGACGATTTCGCTGCAGGATCTTTCGCGGAGTTGGATATGGAGGCCGATCCACCAAGGGGCCAGTTGGACCCGCCGGGAGCTCCACCTCTCCGAGAGACTCGATCTCGGTAGTCGCCTCGTACGCCAGATTCTGCCATTCTCTGCAACGACGGGATCCCACTGACACATATCCAGGTCGCCTAGGGATACCGTCCTTCGCCAACCATCGCCCGATCTCCTCATAATGGTCCAGTAATAGTCTCTTGTCGCTGACGTTCGTGACCTGGAGGTATTGTGATCGACCTGGTCCCTGGATTACGGTAGGCACCCATTTTTCGCCCCGAGTGACCCACAGTTTCTCATATTCCACCCACCTTAACAGATCTGGCAGCTCCCAGGTTTCCCCGGGCTCGATCCAGGTTGTCCTATCCGCCCTTATGATCCTCATCTTCGCTCCATACAACGGCCGCCGTCCGCTGAGCTGGATCCGCATCTCGTCAGGGAAACACAGTGTCCCATCCGCCAGATCCAACCTCACTCCGGCTGGTACAATGAAATCCATCCCGAGGATGGCGGTTTGACCAGCGAGATCTCCAACCCAAATATCGAACCAGCATACCGAACAACCTGCCAGCGTGATCTTGATCCGCGTTCTCCCATTCGTACGGTACACGCCTTCACCAATCCCAACACAATCTTGGATCCGACTCCCATCCACTTGGCGCCCAACCTTACGAGCAAAGGCGGTATCTAGTATAGGCACCTCGGCACCACTATCTAGGAGTAGGATTGCTTTTTCATTGTTGATCTTGCCCCCTACCTTGGCTTGTCTGAACCACTTTCCTGGGGCATGGTACTTCCAGTATTCACGGGACTCCCCTGTCAGCAGATCCATGGATCCGCCATCTTCAGATCCCCGGGATCCAGTAGCCTGACAAACCTTGGGTGGATCTGCAGTGACCTCACCCTTGGTAGGCTCAAACCATCGACCATGTTGTCGTTTCTCCCAGTAGCCGCGTGCCTCTTCCCTTTGTAGATCCAGGGTTGAAGAGACTTCGGATCTGGCAGATTCATCTACTTGGCGCAAACTAGAAATCTTGGCAACTGACACTTCATGTAGATCACGTGTATTATCGACTGGATCTAGGGTCCTGCTACCTGGATCTAGCGATGTGTTGTTCACAAATGCATAATCGCAATACCTAGAACGCTCGGCTCGTACCGGATTCAAACTCGGCGATCATCCTAGTTTAACATCTTCTCGGCCACTTCTGGCAACATCCCTCTGTGCTTGGCAGGATCAAACCATTGTCGGATCTGGTTGTAGAATGTCTCCATCGGACACTTGCCGACATCGTGAATCTCGCCACAATCACGACACACGTAGAAGCAATGATCTCCGGGATGACCTTTCTTGCCACACTTTTCACAGACCAGATGTTTCCAACATCCAGATTCTGTGTGCTTCCGGGATCCGCACTGCGAACACCTGATTTGCGCTGTTCCGTCCATGAGATCTCGGGATCTGTACATCCCCCGGTCCCCGGGTACGGTATCCCCCGATCGGGAGTTGTCTCCGGTCTTCGCCGTTCGACCGTTGGGTGCAGTGGGCGGTAATCCTCTGGGTCGGAGTCCGAACCGTCGGATCCTGATTCAGTTCCTGGGTCGGGCGCCGTGACTTGGTCGACTCGTCGAGCTGGAGCCGTGGGCGTCGGGGCTTTTTGGCGATACTTGCCGGATCCGACCGCCGCCTTCTTCTGGCGGTGTTTTGCACGATCCACAGCCCGTAGCAGTTCTTCAAGCTCATCTGCGTCTGGAAGACGTAACAGGGTCAGCCTGTCGGCCAGATCTACATCTCCCAACGTCTCGATGAAATGATCCACATGTTCCCGTAGTACCTTGGATCCCCCATCCTTGATCTTCAACTTGGCCCGTAGACCGGCCACATTTAGTCGATCCAGGTATTCTAGCGGGGATTCATCCGATCTGCGGCGAGCATGGTAGTATTGTCGTGCTACCGACACTCCCAATCCACCGTACTGGGTCTGGAAACTGCGCAGCAAATCTGGCCACTTGTTCCTGGTGGATCTACCCAGCTGCCGATACCAATTCCTGGCTGGCCCCGCTAGCAGATCCGCAAAAGTCAGACACTTCTCAGCATCCGACGCTTGATCTCTCATGAGGGCCGACTTGACTTTGCTGATCCATGTTCTTGCTCGGTCTTCATCTTGATCCTTGCCCGTGAACTCCTTCAGATATGGCTGAGATCCGTACCCTCTGGATCATGGACGATCCACCCGCCCCGGCTGCGGCTGTTGCTACCAC
Organism: Phytophthora betacei; assembly: GCA_011320135.1. Lineage (NCBI taxonomy): Eukaryota > Oomycota > Peronosporomycetes > Peronosporales > Peronosporaceae > Phytophthora > Phytophthora betacei. The sequence continues at coordinate 192,837 of JAANHX010000556.1, forward strand.
CGCTGATGAAGGGGATGGGCCATCCAGATCATCTGGGTCGAACTCATCATGAAAGTTGTCTCCCTTCACTGACTCCATCTCCACGTCTCGTGCTCCATGTTCGTGGAGCACTTGCACTTGTGGCACGGGCGCTCTCATACCCTGTTCGGCCAGGAAACGACTCATCGCAGCTTCGAAGTGTCGCTGCAGGGTGCCCGAGGAAGTGTCGGAAGAGCCTGTGGCCGTCTGGTCCACTGGCGAGACCGGATCCGTGAGGCGATTACCTTGAGCCCGATCTGACGATAATCCCACTGGCTTCTTGTCGGATCTGGCTCGATCCTGGCTGGATTGTGTCAGATCACGCGTAGGGCGTACTGGATTCCGAGCCTTCACGTTCACAGGGACTTCCTGTCCTCGGATCCTCGCCCGTGCTTCCAGCATGGATGCCCCGGAGGGTCCTAAAGTCATGCGTCGTGGTTCGGACGACGTGTCTGATTCATCCTCAGCGGTGGATTCGTAGTTCGAGGACGCAGCTTGGCTGATCCTCGGCGACGACACTGGATCCATAGTGCGCGACCTTTCTCCGGTGATGGACTTAACTCTGGCAAAGAGGTCCCGCGTCGCGGATACTATGAGATCCAGGTCTAGCTCGAAGACATCCTCTGCGTCGAACACACCAGCTACGATGCCTGACTCCGTAAGCAAACGTAATAGATCCTTGACTGCCACCAACTTGTTCGCCGTTTTCGTTGGTGCTCTCACCGGTTCCCTTGGATCTTCGATCTGTCGTGGATTCAGGATCTGCATGAAAGGATCTTGATGCAGGAAGTCGCGTAAAGCTTGGTGGCGATACACAAACTCGAGATCCTTGTCGGACCAGCTCGACCTGGGTCCAGCTTGGTCTTCTTCCGACTCTGGAGCTTGCATCTTCTTCGCGTAGTCTTACTCGTTTTCGTCTTCTTTCTCGTTTCTTCGACTAGCGGGCTTGGGTTTAGGTACGGTGTTGGCTTAACCGGTGAATCTGCAAATGCATACCGTTTCGCCTTCACTTTCCCTTGTTTTGTTAGCGGATCTTGACTTGCGTCAAGATCCACAGGGGTCCCCGAGGGGACTTGGGGAGGATAGAGAGGTTTTTCTTCTAGATCCGGATCCGGATCCACCTCTCTTCCGTCGACAGAGTTCCTCCCAAAACTCCATCGATCCGCGGATCTTGTTTCATTCAGCAGCGTCTTCGTCGATCCGACCTCCGACGACGCCTCTTCCCCTGGCTCAATCTTCACTTGAGCATCTTCTTGGGACTCACGGTGAAATCCCGAGTCACCAAAAGATCCGGGCACGCGCACCATAGTGGTGTAGCGGGATCAGCAAAATCTGCGAGATTGCCTGATCCAACTTACCAACTGCGCCCAGACACCGACTAACGGAGGGGGTCCCCCGATGATCCGTGTTCTGCTGAACTTTCCTCACCTTGTGTACCCGTCGGTAGGGCGGGATCTGCTCTGTCGGCAACTTCCGAAGAGCTCAAGGGGTGAAGCTTGAATGTCTTGGCGAGACGTGGGGATGGGGTGGAGCAGCAGTGGAAAACCTTCACTCTGCGCCCGTGGATTGTTCCGGATCCTAAGCGATTATTCGAGCTTATAGATCCAGGGCCTAGATCGTGGATCTGGCCGTAGGGTTGCCTTGCGGGTGTGTCCCTTGCCTTTGCGTTTCATTTGCGTCGTACTTGCCGCCTCCTGTGACGGGATCTTGAGAGTTGAGAACCTCTAGGGTGTAACCGACCAAGTAGTAAATTCGGTTAACCTGTCGGATCTGCACAAGTAGACGAAAAGCTCACTAGGTTGTAGGATCTGGCCAATGTATAATCCACTTATCACTACCAACACTAGATACGCAATTCCCAACCTTCTCCGAGCTCGTACGGCCAAATGTAGTTCCGGTTCTTGAGGGCAGGAAGGCACTTGCGTGATACTGTGCAAATTGGGTTCTGTATTAATATTTAAGCCTATACCTGCCTGGATTTCTACCTTCTATGTCTTTCACTTGTTAAATTCCTTACCAGGCTCGGCTGCATGTCCCTTCTTCCCTTGACCCATCATCCCAGCTGTATTATCTTCAGATCCACCGGATCCATGGCGTAATCATTATAGTAACCATATTATGGGTACACTTATCCGGAATCAAGTCGCTTGGATCCACTTCACTGTAAGTGCACACTCGTCGTGGATCTGAGCTCTCCTATCATCCAACATCATCTCGCAACCGCCTGTGATCTCCATTGTCCCACGAAAGCTCGAGATCCACCACATCCATCATCCCTGTACCCTGGATCCAGGTCCCTCCATGCGGGATCCTCCCTCCTTGGATCCGAATTCAGAAGTATGGGATCCGGGACACCTCGCGGTGGATCCTGACTTCTTGTTAGCCGTGGCTACTAGATCCACCTTCAGAGGGCACCTACCATCATTCGTTCATAGGATCCACACTCGATCCACCCTTATATAGTGTATCCCATATCCACCTAAGTGGATCCAGGTAAGGGTGGATCCGAGATATGTCTTGGTGGATCTTGCCTTCCCGTACATCACTCATACCAGATCCATCGTCGTTTCAAACGGGGTGCTGCCCGTCATGGCTAATCCACCTCAGGCAACTTGCATCCGCGCCGGGCGATCCGGATCCTCTCTAATCACTTGAAATTGTCACTGATTCGGGATAGTGACCCCGCGTCAGGTCCATTCTCTTATTTCTGAGAAAGCACTTCACCACACACCCACTGTATTCGACAATATGATAGAGACGGCTTCCTGCTCAGGCAGCTGCTTGTTCGCGCGGCGAAGTCTCTGCTGGTAGTCGTCGATGTCACGAATGTAATCGTCAAGTCGTTCGTCACGTTGCAAGCGACGATTCAGCATATCTCACTTGAGAAACACGCTGTTTACTCCAGGATGATTATCAAAGTGATCTTCCAGTGTACTCCACAGTAGGATAGGATCAGCACGTTGAATAACACTTGTAAATCGCATCTGTAGTTCTTGACTAAGTCCAATCGTAAGTTCACGTTGAGCAACACGCTTTAGTTGCTTGAAACAGCCGCGCTGTCCTTCGTTACGTTGGTCTGCCATCGTTTCGCGCTCCATGATGGAGTCCAAGAGGTGTGCGACGTCGAGAATGGAGCAAAGGTCGACGCGCCACGTCTGATAGCTGTTATCGGTAAGTCTTGCGTTCAACTGCAGGTCCGCTCTGGTTCATGCACCGCGTGCATCTGTGGTCTTCAACCATGACTTCATCCGTAGCGGAGTCGGTCCCGGCCTCGGTCTGGACTGGCTGCGCTGCAGCCTCGGACGGTCTTGGGTTTCTTGGCGGCTCGCTCTGACGCGTGCTGGCGTCGGCGGTAAGTTCCTCTGTGCTTGGGTTTCCTAGGCGGGGCCCGTACAGCGTCAGCACTCGCTGCGGTTGTGCTCGAGCCGCTGAGAATTCTTGAATGAGCTGCCTTTGTGGGCGTCGGGTGGATATTTCCACTGGAATATTCTGCATTTGCTGCTGTTTGGTCAATGAAGTCATAACGGTACCAAATTGGGCCAATAAGAGCTCGAGTTGTTGCTCAACTCGGGTTGATGACGCATGCGACGTCGCATGTGCCTTGTCTAACGTTGCCTCGTCTGCTCTTGCAGGCAACTGCAACTCGTCGGACGCGCGCGAGCTCTGCGTACTCCGGACTGGGCTTCCAGCTCTCCTTCTGGGGCTCATAACCTTAGTGATGGTCGCTCCTCGGCTGCGCCGAGTGGTGACCATTGTGATGAAGGAAGTAGTCGTAACAACAGTTAGTTGCAGGGACCGAAAGTCCAGCAGGGGAGAAAACCGAGTCTGCTGCTTGCTCTTGACGGCGCAACGTCGAGTGTGTAGCAGCACACGGAAGAAACCCGGTAACATATATTCGTAGGATTAGCAGTAGGATGGGGCTGGCGGCTCGCCAGCCAATGGTCCGTCGAAGTCCGGCTTCTGGACGCGAGCATTGCGTCCTGGAGGCACCTAAGCCTCAGGTTTGAGCTGGACGCAGTCCTGTCTCTTCCTCCACACTTCATATCAGCTTGTACAGCCTGCATAATCATCGATAGGGGGACCAAGACGGCCAGCAACCCGATTACATGTAGACAGAGTTCATCAAGGATGAGAGCTTTGAGCTGCGCTTGCAGATGTCAACCAGCCGTGGGAATTGGAAGGAGACTCTGAGTTTGCGTCTCAAAAATGGCGCTCATCGATTGACGTGCCATTAAGCGCTCGTGTTGGGGCTGCGGTCAGCGTTAAGAAGAGTTCGTACACTTTTAACGGCGTCCGGTGCGGGGCGCTCGTGGCTATAGCCAATGCACTAATGTAATGTACGTGGTGCATGTGCAGTACTGTAGAAGACAAGATACTCTTATCGAGGCGACCATCGAACAAGGTATATTCATCATTTTGCTTTACCCTAAATCCGTATTGGTCTGGATTAATTTTGGGGATTTATATTTTTTAAAAAAAATTAAATAAGGGACACTCCGTTTTGGTCTACACTACCACCAGTTTGGATTGGCAAAGGTTTAGAGGGTTGGGCTGGTAGTGCTTAACAAGGTGGTAAAAAATTGAAAGTAGGACAAACTGAACGAATTGTAGTTATGCATCGAAATACTTGGGACAGCCGGTAGGGATTCGTTGTCCGGAGTTTTTTTCTTAAGTTTTTTTACTACGTGCTCTTACTGCTTTACATGTAGCAGATTTTAACACCTCATATTGAAAACTAGACACTATTACTTATTAATACATTGTTTTACTTAAATAATTCAGTTGTAAATCTATTAAGAGGGGTATTAATATTTGAGACGTGGTCACATTCAATCCAACGAGAAGCATCTCTCAAATTTTCTTACAACTGCAAATTCTCAGTTGGCTCACGTGCTGCGGTGGTCCCGCCCAACTTTGGGCCATACTCCGTCGCCGCAGTGGTGAGCGAACTGTCGTGGCTGTTACTTATCTACTTATCGGATTTTCTACAATCTACACATCGGTCTGCTAACGCAGAGCTTAGGAACAAAGGATCACGGTAAGTACTCAGCAATCTGTCCGGATGATGTTATCCGGATGGCCGCTGAGCTCAATGGTCACCTGAACCCCGCGGAAGGGTCGGTAGAGATCCGAAACGACTACATTTCACCAGATATTTTATGAGAAGCATGGGATTAAATAGGGAGGGCCGAAAAGGCTCCCAGAAGACAACAGAGCAGAATATTCCTAGTCCAAGACACGTGTACACTCTTCCGGTAAGTCCCTGCATAGGGCTTGATTATGACTGCCGTTGGTACTCGAGAGGCATAGCTTGTAGAGTATTAACTGGTAGCGCTAAGAGATTAGGTCGGTCCGGGTAGGACAAAAGTCTCGCTACGCGCGAAAGAAAGCCCCGCGAGCTCAGCGGGTCGGTACGCCGGATATCCTGGGTGCCGTGACACTTCTAGCTGAGCATCGTCTGCACTCGGTGGCCTGTAAAAGCGCTCGCGCGCCGTCGTCCATCCTTTGGTGGAGAAAACAGGGTTTGGGAACGAGCTCTGCCGAGCTAAACTCGACGGAGCCTCGGAAGTGCTCTGACTTGGTTAGTCTGAGCTCAGTGGAAGCGAGCCACTCGTCTGTCCCGGCTGGGCCGAACCGCGATGGGACCACCCTCTGCGGGGCCAAGTTGAAGATCAAGGATGGGGGATCCAAGGTACTGCGGGAACACGTGGATCATTTTATCGAGACGTTGGGCACGTGGATCTGGCCGACAGGCTGACCCTGTTACGACTTCCCGACGCAGACGAGCTTGAGGAAGTGCTGCGGGCGGTGGATCGCGCGAAACACCGCCAGAAGAAGGCGGCGGTCGGATCCGGCAAGTATCGCCAAAAGGCTCCGACGCCTACGGCCCCAGCTCTACGTGTCCACCAAGTCACGGCGCCCGACTCAGGAACTGAATCAGGATCCGACGGTTCGGACTCCGACCCCGAAGATTACCGTCGAGTCTGTCTCAATGCGTCCAACGATCGAACGGCGAAGACCGGAGATAACTCTCGACCAGGGGATACCGTACCCGGGGACCGTGGGATGTACAGATTCCGAGATCTCATGGACGGGACAGCACAAGTCAGGTGTTCACAGTGCGGATCCCGGAAGCACGCTGAATCTGGATGCTGGAAACATCTGGTCTGTGAGAAGTGTGGCAAGAAAGGTCATCCCGGAGATCATTGCTTCTACGTGTGTCGCGGCTGTGGCGAGATTCACGACGTCGGCAAGTGCCCGATGGAAGAATTCTACAACCAGATCCGCCAATGGTTTGACCCAGCCAAGCACCGAGGGATGCTCCCAGAAGTGGCCGAGAAGATGTTAAACTAGGACGCTCGCCGGGTTTGAATCCGGTACGAGCCGAGCGTTCTAGGTACTGCATTTATGAATTTGTGAACAAGACATCGCTAGATCCAGGTAGCAGGACCCTAGATCCAGTCGATAATACACGTGATCTACATGAAGTGTCAGTTGCCAAGATCTCTAGTTTGCACCAAGTGGATGAATCTGCCAGATCCGAAGTCTCTTCAACCCTGGATCTACAAAGGGAAGAGGCACGCGGCTACTGGGAGAAACGACAACATGGTCGATGGTTTGAGCCTACCAAGGGTGAGGTCACTGCAGATCCACCTAAGGTCTGTCTGGTCACTGGATCCTGTGAATCTGAGGATGTTGGATCCATGGATCTGCTAACAGGGGAGTCCCGTGGATACTGGAAGTACCACGCCCCAGGAAAGTGGTTCAGACAAGCCAAGGTAGGGGGCAAAATCAACAATGAAAAAGCAATCCTACTCCTAGATAGTGGTGCCGAGGTGTCTATACTAGATACCGCCTTTGCTCGTAAGGTTGGGTGCCAAGTGGATGGGAGTCGGATCCAAGATTGTGTTGGGATTGGTGAAGGCGTGTACCGTACGAATGGGAGAACACGGATCAAGATCACGCTGGCGGGTTGTTTGGTGTATTGGTTTGACATTTGGGTTGGAGATCTCGCTGGTCAAGACGCCATCCTCGGGATGGATTTCATGGTGCTAGCCGGAGTGAGGTTGGATCTGGCGGATGGGACACTTTGTTTCCCTGACGAGATGCGGATCCAGCTCAGCGGACGGCGGCCGTTGTATGGAGCGAAGATGAGGATCATAAGGGCGGATAGGACAACCTGGATCGAGCCCGGGGAAACCTGGGAGCTGCCAGATCTGTTAAGGTGGGTGGAATATGAGAAACTGTGGGTCACTCGGGGCGAAAAATGGGTGCCTACCGTAATCCAGGGACCAGGTCGATCACAATACCTCCAGGTCACGAACGTCAGCGACAAGAGACTATTACTGGACCATTATGAGGAGATCGGGCGATGGTTGGCGAAGGACGGTATCCCTAGGCGACCTGGATATGTGTCAGTGGGATCCCGTCGTTGCAGAGAATGGCAGAATCTGGCGTACGAGGCGACTACCGAGATCGAGTCTCTCGGAGAGGTGGAGCTCCCGGCGGGTCCAACTGGCCCCTTGGTGGATCGGCCTCCATATCCAACTCCGCGAAAGATCCTGCAGCGAAATCGTCGGATCGAGATCCAAGCGATGGAGGTTGGATCCACGACGGGGGATGATCCCCAGAGTCGTCCCCTAGATAACGCAGGATCGGTGGACGAGGGATCGCAGAGGGCTGAAGCCGGACCGCCAGATCCCGCTGACCCCAGAGTGGATCCTAACTTTGCATGGGACAAAGTGTCTGGATCCTTGTCGAGAGTGGCCGCACTAGCTAAACAGGAACCATCGTGGGTAAACCCTCCAGAGGATCAAGTCGACCCAAAAGGTGGCTTCCCCAGTACCAGGATACCCGACCCCACGAAGACAGAAGGGATGACGGTTGAAGGAGAGTCGCGGTGCCTGGATCCAAGGGTGGATCCGACAAAGACTGAAGATGAACAAGTCTGCTACCGTGAAGGCGGGGATCTACACGCCGAGGATCTTGGAGAAGGTATGGCGGTGATCCCGGAGGTACCACTGACCACTGAGGAGGTCACGATTGATGATATCCAAGTGGATCCAGGGGCGAACGAACCCACTGAAGTGGATCGTCTACGTCAGAAGATCTGGGAAAGCCAACATCTGCTGATTGGTAAAGGTAATGCGTTACCGCCCGCCGCCCGAGGAGTCAAATGTGACATCGATGTCGGCGACGCGAAACCGATTGCTCAAAGGGTGCGGAAGATGGCACCTCAGTTCCGAGAAAAACTATCGGATCTGATAAAGGGTCTGCTACAAGCCAAAATCATCAGTTTCTCAACGTCCCCATGGGCATCCCCGGTGGTAATCATCATCAAGAAGAACGGAGTGGATATACGTCTGTGCATTGATTACCGGCTGGTTAACAGCCTGACTCGATTGATGGTGTATCCGATGCCTCTAATCAATGAGCTGTTGGAAGATCTGGATAAGGTACTCTGGTACTGTTCTCTAGACATGGCCAGTGGTTTCTGGGTGGTTACTATGACGGATCGAGCTCGCGCAATATCCGCATTCATCACACCGTTTGGCCTGTTCGAGTGGACCCGGATGCCGTTTGGATTGAAGAACGCACCCCAGATCTACCAACGCCTGATCGATAACGCCCTATATGGATTCACCCGGATACCGGAGCCCGAAAAGGGTGGATCCGGGGAAGATCATACGGAAGTGGATCCATTCGAAGCGGGAGAGCCAGGGGATCCTGGGACCCCGTCTGTGTTAGGACGCAGATCTTATATCGACGACATTCTAATCCCAGCAGAGTCGTGGGATCAGTTGTGCGAAAGAGTGACATCCCTACTGGAGGCGTGTACTAAGTGGAATCTCTCTATCGGCGTGGTGAAGAGCTATTGGGGGATGCGCAAGGTGGATTACTTAGGTCATCGATTCTCCAAAGAGGGACTGGAGGCGAATCCTAAGGACCTGTCTTCGTTGGCAGACTTGTCCTTTCGACAGTCGTTACGGGCGATGTAATCCTTCTTGGGCAGTTTGAACTACTACAGTCGGTTCATCGAGGACTACGCACTGTTTGCCGCGGTATTGTATGAATTGAGAGAGGTAGATTTTGCTGCGATGGCCACTCCAGCTGTCCGGATCAAAATCGAACAAGCTCTGGCCCGGGAGATGTCGGATCCACGAAGGGATCCAAGTGGTACGACGCCAGAAGAGGACCTAAAGCGGGAGCTGGATCCACCCCGGGACCAACGGAGAGAGGATCCAGTCTGGATAGAGACGACGGATCAGAACATGGATAAGGCAGAATTTCGGTGGATCCGAGCTCAACACGCATTCGTGGAACTGGGGAACAGGATCGCGACCACGCCTATCCTCCGTCATTTCGATCCGGAACGTCAACCTACGGTGATAGTTTATGCCAGTGACTGGGCAATCTCAGCAGCTCTGGTACAAGAACATGAGGGGATCTGTCATCCAGTCACCTTCGTCAGCCGGACACTGAAGCCGAATGAACTGAACTACGGAGCGGTGGAGAAAGAGATACTCGCGCTCCTGCGCGTGTTGGATCTGAATTACAACCTGCTAGTGGGAAGATCCATCCGGATCCTGACTCGACACTCTACGCTAGCCTGGCTGTTCAAGTCGGCCGGGTTGCAAGGACGTTTGGGACAGTGGGCAGCTTTGCTCTCGCCTTGGACACTGGAGATTTTGAAATGTTCGAAAGGGGAAGACGAGATCCTGGGAGCCTTGGCCGCGAGCATCACTCCTCGAGCTAAGATGGATGAGGCGCTGACTAGGATCGCTCCTAAGATAGGGCCCAAACGCCAGATCCAGATCCCGATCCCGACGGTACAGGTGGATGAGGATCTGTACGTCCTGAGTTTCGATGGATCCGCTCGTGTACGACGCGGAGGAGGAGCATACAGTGCAATACTGTGGAGACTGCCCGGATGGGAAGTTGTACGGGCCAGATCCACTTACGCGGAAGGCCTCACCGTCAATGAAGCGGAGTATAACGGGCTCCTTCTGGGTTTGGATTTACTAAAGGGACAAGATCCAAAACGGCTGATGATTTGTGGGATTCAAATTTGGTAATCAGACAGGTGCGAGGTGAGATTGACTGCAAGGCCCCGGCCCTGACACTGTTACGGCAGAAAGTGATGATCCACCTGCGTGGTTGGTTGAATCACGAGTTGGTGCATGTCAAGCGAGATTGGAATGCCAGTGCAGATAGCTTGGCCAGTGCCGCTTTACGGAATCAATGTGGTGTTGAAGTGGAGAGAGAGGCCGAGTATCAGGATCTCGTTACGTTGAACCGACTAGACGAAGTGGTGGTTGTTGGATCCGGGAAAAGGACAGTCCAGGTGATGGACGTCACTAGGTCTAGAGAAAGGATTGGATCCAGCCCCCAGATCCTCGAGGAAACATTGGTGAAGAGAGTCCGCATTGAGCGGATCCTCAAAGCACAGAACGAGGAAGCATGGATCTTGGGACTAAAGAAGTATCTGATGGGGGATGTACGAGACTTGAGTCGGGAGGATGCCAAATCCTACAGCATTATCGCTACGGATTACGCAGTGGATCTGAATGACTTGCTCTTCTATTGCCCCCCTACGAAGAGAGTCCACGACGATCGGGATGGACTGATGAGATTGGTGATGCCAGAAACCTTGCAACAGGATGTCCTACACCACTACCACGCTAGTTTAGAAGGTGGACATCAGGGTATTGGTCGGACCTACCAACGGATCCGGGAATGTTTCCACTGGAGGGGACTATTCAAGAGCGTACAACGATATGTCGGTGAATGTGTGGATTGCGAGACAGGCAAGGGCAGGCCCACGATCGAAGGGGAGTCGCCTGGGAATGTCCAAGCGACTTACCCTTTCCAAATCATAGCCATGGATCACATCCCCTCGTTGCCCAAGTCGTTCAAAGGAAACACAGAATTGTTGATTTGGGTGGATCTGTTTACCGGATACGTGATAGCCAAAGCTAGTGCGTCTAGAACTGCACAAACCATTGCTGAATCATACGAGGAGTGCGTTTTCCGAAGATTTGGGGCTAGTGAGATGATTAGGCATGATCGGGAGCCAGGCTTTATGTCGGATTTCTTTCGAGCTTTCAACCGGATCCTGGGGCAGAGGCAGCGGGCAACCATGGCATATCGTCCCCAAGCTAACGGATCGGCCGAACGCATGGTGCAGACAATCACGAGGGCACTCAAGATGTGAGTCCAGGATTTGGATCAGAGGGATTGGGATGAGTACGCAGAACGACTCCCCTTCGCGATGTTTACCGCCCAAGACAGGATCCGGGGTGATATATCCATTTTACTTGGTACATGGGTGGGATCCCAAATCCACCCTAGAAGCGGCCATTCCAGTATGTAGCACCAAGAAGAGAAACCGAGATCAAAGGCGAAGGCGATACCAAGTCCAGAAATACTACCGGCAAGCCAGATCCCAGGCGAATGAACGGCTGCGGAGTGCGATACAGGATCGAGCGAACCGACACAACGAAGACGCCCGTCCACATCAAATCCAAGTGGGATCGCAGGTGTGGCTTTATTTGGATCGAGTGAAAGAAGGGTACGCCCGCAAGTTGGCCCATCTATGGCATGGACCGTTCCGGGTGAGCGAGAAGATTGAAGAACATGCGGTAAAGCTGGAAACGGCAGGTATCGAATATCGCCTATTCCCTGTAGTACACGTATCCAAGCTTAAGTTGGTCAAAGAATATCCGGATCGGCCGCAGATCCGTCTTTCGGTGGATGAATCCGACCGGATGGATTTCGACGAAGGCCTCCTACCGGAAGATAGTTGGAATGTGGATCTCGAAGACGACGAGTTCGAAGTCGAGAAGATCACCGATATGAGGTCAGGAAGCGAACTAGATACGGACGGATTTACCGTGAATTTCTAGTGTATTGGCGTGTATATGACGAACCCAGTTGGGTAGACGAGGCAGATCTGAACTGTGGAGCATTACTCTATGATTTCTTGCGGGATCGTACGAATCGTAACAGATTCGGCGTGATGCAGTCGCATGAAGAAGAGTAGGAAGGGGATCCATGGATGTGAGTTGGTCATGTCGATGGGGGGATGAAGAAGAACCCACAGGAAGGGTGTGGGCGAGGAGGAGGAGGATCGCTGATGTGAGTTGGTCACATCGGAAAGAAAGAGAAGACGAATTCACAGGGTGGATTAGGAGGAAGGAGTGAATGTTTATGCATAAGAGTGACGTTTTACGTGTGAGGAGTCCTGCTTGATCTCAAGCACGAGCTTTCAAGGGCCCGAACTGTACTGACCCAATTGAAACTGGGTCGTTGGCGCTAGATCCGAATGAAATCCAGGCGTGGATCCAACCGGATCCGGAATCCAGCCCAGATCCAGGTGTACACTGAAAGGGTGGATCCCGCCCAGATCCAGGTGTACACTGAAAGGGTGGATCCAGCCCGGATCCAGGTGTACACTGAAAGGGTGGATCCAGCCCAGATCCAGGTGTACACTGAAAGGGTGGATCCAGCCCAGACCCAGGTGTACACTGAAAGGCTCTGACTAGATTTCTCAACCGACGAGGAAATGTTATAGACATATTCAAGTAAGAGAGTGTGGATTATAATAGCTTATGCAAAAGGCTAGCTCGACCCAGTTTCCAGTCGCTAGTTACTGCTACGAAACGAATCCACGAAGACTGAAACTGGGGACGTGGCATCCAAGAGTGATAAGGATCAGGTAGTCTTGAGCTGAACATTGAAGAACTTGCCCACTAGACGCTGGATCTGGCGTCCTGGGTGTTGGCTCAAGTCCCCGCGAAAGTGGATGCGCCAAGGCTCGGTTTCGTCGATCTCTCGCAAGGCTTCCAATAGGCTCGTGAATTCTGGGCGATGGAGGTTGGGATCCTCCAGGTTGGCTTGACGGGATACGGATCCCGGAAACCAAGCTACCTTATCCCCGCGTCGGGGAAGATGCAAGAAGGATGGATCCAACAAAATATCCACGTCACACCAACCGTCCTGGATTGCCAACACGAGGATCACGAGAGCTCTTTTCCAAGCTCGACCAGCATGGCTACGTCGGTTACCACGCTGCTTGTTGAAGTTGGACAACCAAGTCGAACCCTGCAGTTGATTACGAGAGATGGGGAATCGGTGAGTGCCCTCCCATATGGCAACCCGGTGCTTGGAAACGAAATCCCGGAACGCGCGAACGAATACCCCGAGTCGCCCACGCACATCACCCCTGAAGCTAACCGGATCCACCGGTGTGGTGGCCAGCGTATCCCACGGGGCAGCACTTGTCAGTTCTTCCACGAGAGGTCTGGTGACGAGCGAATCCAGGTACCCGGCCCTCGGGATGGCGTCCGCCGTCCGAGGGAATATCCACTCAGCTCGAAAAGGCAACTCAGGGAACAGGACCGTGATCTTCATTGAGATGACCGCGACCCGGTTCAACTTCTTGGCGGACCAAGGCTCGATGTCTCTGGTAGCGAAGGCCACAGGGGCACGTCTACCAGGAATGAAGGCGGCATCCGGACCGAACGGAGCCACGGGGAGCATCCCTGGCAGTGACGAGTTAGGGGGAGCGGGGATCAAGACAGATCCAGGGGATCCGCCACCATGAGGCGATCCTGGAGATCCACCACCTTGCGGTGACCCCCCTCCACCAGATCCGGGGGATCCGCCACCAGGCGACCCCCTCCGCCAGATCCAAGGAGTCCGCCACCACGAGGCGACCCCCTCCCACCATCGCTACCCGATCCACCATCACTGTCGACTTGGATCGCAGATCCCGCAGTGCCGCCTACGGATCCGGCTGTGCCAGCGACTTGCGGAGGCGGTGTCGAGAGGGATCTCCGCCGGGCTTCGGAACGGGATTGGGACAGAGCCCGTCGACGTCTTCCTCCAAGGCATCCTCAGCGGCTCGGGCCTCCTCCGAATCCTCCGGACTCTCATCGTCCTCGTCGCTGTCATCGTCCATATCGCCCAGAGTGAAGGGATACGGGCCGGAGGACGACGTACGCTTCGACGACGATCGGATAGGAGGACCTGAGCCGTCGGACCAGTCTGACTCCTCATCATCGTCGTCCTCCGAGCTGCCAAGTCTACATCCCGGGGGAATAACCCGTTTGGCTTTCCCCTTCCCGGGTCCAGCACGGGCTGGCGGATGGCCGGTGGAGGCTGGCCGGGGAACGGCCGGCGTCGTCACCGAAGGGCCAGCGGTGGATCCCGACTGAGACTGGCCAGATTTAGCCGTGGATGGGGCTGATCCCGTCGTAGGAGCAGCGATAGCTGTGGATCCAGTTGACACCACTGCCTGAGACGACGGCGCGGTCGTAGATCCGGTTTTGGGCGCCGATCCCGACTTGGATACAGCAACGGATCCGGCCTTGGCAGTGGATCCGGGTTTGGATGCCGAGGATCCGGATTTAGATGCCGCAACGGATCCAGCCTTGGGTCCGGATCCGGTCTTGGACGCCGTAGGTCCAGTCTTGGACGCCGTCGATCCAGTCTTGGGCCCAGATCCAGTCTTGAACGTCGTAGATCCAGTCGTGAATACTGAAGTCGGCTTGGATGTAGCGGTGGATCCGGTCTTGGATCCGGCTCCAGACTTCGAGGGGGAGGCGGACGTCTTGGATTTGGATTTGGATCCTGCCTTGGGGGCGGATGTGGGTCCCACCTGAGAAGCCGCCTTAGAAGCCGAACTGGTTTTGGATTTAGCCTTTGGGGAGGCTCGGGCATGCTTGTGAGGACGGGGGGATCCGGCGCTAGGAGCGGGAGAGGCACTACGCGGGCGTTTCGCAGCCGACGGATCCGCCCCACTTACAGACGGAGGAGGAGCAGAGACGCTGGCAGCACGAGAGGGTCCCGACAAAGGAGGAAGGGGATCCGAAACGGCAGCTGTCACCAACGCCAGTCGTCGACGTGCCAGATACCGCTCCGATAAGCCACGATCGCGCTCCAGGACCAGCTGTTGCTGCTGAGTTTGGGCTGCAGCGAGTTGATCCCGGAGTTTCGCGGCAGTCGCATCAGCTTCTTTCAATTTGTCACCTAGATTGATAATAACAAGTGAATATGGAGTTACTAGCAAAGGCTAAAAGAGGATCCACGTACTAGTGCGGCGAAGCTTGGATTCCAGCTCCGTTTGCGTACGCTTGGCATCCGCCCACTCGGTAGCCGCCTTGTCCCGCTGGAGCTCGCTGTCCGCCAGTTTCGCTTGGATCTCGTCACGCGATCGAGTCATACGTACGAATTCTTCAAGCGCGTAATCTCGTCCGGCAGACGCCCTCTCGAGCGACTCCTTGGTGTCTTGCAACTCCTCAGAGAGTTGAGCCAGGGCTACATCCGGCGATGAGGGAGGTGGATTTGGCGCGGGGGACCCTCCACGCGCCGACCCTAAGGCGGATCCGCTCTGGGTGGATCCCACATAGTCGTTGGTTACCACCTCCTCCTGAGTCAGGCGCAACTCGTCACGGAGTCGATCCAAGCTCGCGTCCGCGGCTGCTCTAGCAGCCTGAGAATCCTCCAGATCCCGCTCGAGGTCGTGGATCCGGGCTTGGAGCTGGTGGATCTCAGACCCGGCGAGCGCCATCTCCCTAAGGAGATGGTCGTTGTCATCTCGCATGCCGTCTCGTTGACGGGAGGCGCGATCCAGCCGTCCGGTCAGGTCGCGGATCTCGACATCCTGATCAGCCAACAAGAGTCGTAGGTCCTGCGAACGAGAGGCCGCACGGTGCTCTCACCCCTGGATCTCCATAGCTTGGTCATCGACTTGGGCTCGCAAGGTTTGAAGTTGGGTAGTGTGCAGAGACGCAGCTTGGTCTTGGGCATCTTGAGCCGTCTGGAGCTCCGCCGTCAAGGTTTGCACCTGATCGGAAAGAGCCTGGGCTAGAACCCGCAGATCGGTGGGCGACATTGAAGACGGACTGACCGGAGGGGTGGTGGATGGGGCCTTGCCCGGCGATTTGCCGGTACGCTTGGCGGGATACATGTGTCACGAAGAGGAGAAAGGGGTTGTGGATGCTGGTAATGCACGCCGTGAACGCTGTTGTGCAGCGCCGACAACGTACAGGAGGCGATTGTGGTGAAGTGCTTTCTCAGAAATAAGAGAATGGGCCTGACGCGGGGTCACTATCCCGAATCAGTGACAATTTCAAGTGATTAGAGAGGATTTGGGTTGGCTGGCACGGATGCAAGTTGCCTGTGGTGGATTAGCCATGGCGAGCAGCACCCCGTATGGAATGACGATGGATCCGATATGAGCGACGTACGAGAAGGCAAGATCCACCAAGACTTACCTCGGATCCACCCTTACCTGGATTAACTAAGATGGATATGGGATATACTATACAAGAGTGGATCGAGTGTGGATCCTATGAAGGAAGGATGGTCGGTGCCCTCTGAAGGTGGATCTAGTAGCCACGGCTAATGAAGAGTCAAGATCCACCGCGAGGTACCCCGGATCCCATACTTCCGAGTTCGGATCCAAGGAGGGAGGATCCCGCCTGGAGGGACCTGGATCCAGGGTATAGGGATGATGTATACAGTGGATCTCGAACTTTCGTGGGACAATGGAGATCACAGACGGTTGCGAGATGATGTTGGATGATGGGAGAGCTCGGATCCACGGCGAGTGTACAATTACAGTGAAGTGGATCCAAGCGACCTGGATCCGGATGAGTGTACCCATAATAGAGTAACCATAATGATTACGTCATGGATCCGGTGGATCTGAAGATAACACAGCTGGGATGATGGGTCAAGGGAAGAAGGGACATGCAGCCGAGCCTGGTAAGGGATTTAGCAGGTGAAAGACATAGAAGGTAGAAATCCAGGCAGGTATAGGCTTAAATATCAATACAGACCTCAATTTGCACAGTAACGCGCAAGTGCCTTCCCCCCTCAAGAATCGGAACTCCATTGGCCGTACGAGCTAGAAGAAGGTTGGGAATTGCGAATCTAGCGTTGGTAGTGATAACTGGATAATACATTGGCCAGATCCTACAACCTAGTAAGCTTTCCTATACACGTGCAGATCCGACAGGTTAACCGAATTTACTACTTGGTCGGTTACACCCTAGAGGCTCTCAACTCTCAAGATCCCGTCACAGGAGGCGGCAAGTACGACGCAAAGGAACTACAAAGGCAAGGGGCACACCCGCAAGGCAGCCCTACGGCCTGATCCACGATCTAGGCCCCGGATCCATAAGCTCGAATATTCGCTTAGGATTCGGAACCATCCACGGACGCAGAGTGAAGATTTTCCACTGCTGCTCCACCCCATCCCCACGTCTCGCCAAGACACTCAAGCTTCACCACTTGAACTGTTCGGAAGTTACCGAGAGAGCAGATCCCGCCCTACCGACGGGTACAAAAGGTGAGGAAAGTTCAGCAGAACACGGATCATCGGGGGACCCCCTCCGTTAGTCGGTGTCTGGGCGCAGTTGGTATGTTGGATCTGGCAATCTCGCAGATTTTGCTGATCCCGCTTCACCACAATCTCACGCCGCCACGCCAGTGCGTTAGACTGCTTGCCGAGGCCTCGTTTGAGTGATGACGACATCGCCCGCAACGTCGACTGCGCATCCCAACCATGAACGAGGTAGAACGGTGTTTCCTTCCTTGTAGTATCCTGAGAGGTATTAATAGCGAATACCAGCTTCTCTGCGATTTCGTCCCAATCTTGCTGTAGAGGGTCTTCCGCGTACAGTCGTACGGAACCCACCACCGACTTCACCGAGCATTCCTGCTGTCCATTAGCCTGTGGCCGAGAGCTAAAAGTAGCTCGTGACCGTGACTGCATCACCTCCGCGAATGCTTGGAACACATCGCTCATGAAGCGTGGGTCGCGGTCGTGCCTGATGAATGATGCGGCTCCGAACCGTCGGTACACACATTGTTCGAACACTTGAGCAACACGCAGCGCCGTTGTATCCGACAAAATCTTGGCAATAACGAATCCCGTGAACGAGCACTGAAATAGGAGCAACGTAGTGTTGCCCTTGCAAGACTTCGGTAGTGGGATGACGAATTCCATCGAGACGATCTGGAACGGTCGTTCGGCTAGGACGTTGTCAGGCGAGTATTCACGAAGCTGCGGACGGCTTTTACTCGAGCTGCAATCCGGACATGACTTCACATGCTTCTCCACGTCGGCGTACAAGCCGATCCAATAATAATCGGACTTAACACGATGGAACGTTATAACCACACCTTGATGTCCACCTTCCAGCGAGTCGTGACAGTTTTGCAAGACCTCTTGAATCATCGTTGTCGGTCCACAAGCCGCAGCTTGGTCTCTTCTTGCCAACCGTGGTCGTACCGACGATTCAATCCAAGATATTGAAGCACGCCGTCTTCTGATAACACGAACCGGTCAGCATACTTCCAGGCATCTCGAGCTTCTTTGTAAATCAGCCCTTCTGCTGGGCCCTGAAGCACCTTATTGATATTAGACCACTTCTGCCCCTCGTCTTGTGTCACCGTTATCCGTCTGCGTCGCTCCCGCTGTATTGCTACCGGGTCAACATCTTGCAACTGACACGGTCTTGTGAGGATGGTTTAGCAAATCCTCGCCGATTAAATACTCGTTGGACACTTCTCGCCGTTCCTTATACTGTTCGTGAGCTTTTGAGACCCCCTCGAGTGTTCATCTGCAAACCTGACGCGTTTCGTGGCTTTGGTCTGTCGCCTAGACATAACTGCCATATTACCATATTCGTACTCTGGTGAGCAGTAATCGACCACGAAAATTTCGAAAGTTTGCCACTTTGAAGACTCGCTGACTGACAGTACATGTCCTCGACGCTCTGCTCCACGTGACGAAACATCTACCGAATCTTCGTCCGGCTCGTAGATCATTTCCTGGATACGATTCAGCGACGCCAGTTCCGACTTGCGAGTCTCGGCCAAGATGACACGACTGACCTTCTATTCCAGCGCTTCAGTGGCTAATGAATCCGTGACAGCGTTGTATTTTTGTACAACGTGAAGATATTTCACTGATCAAAGCTTGGCCGCGAGTTCCTTGTGAATATTCAGCAGCGCTAGCAGGGTTTCCTTCCTGCATGAGATCACCCCTAGTGATTGTTGAATCGCGAGCCTTGAGTCACCAACGATGACTAAATCCTCGGTACCGTGCGCAATAGCAGCCTTGACACCGTTAATCATCCTCGTGTACTCTGCCTCATTTACCGTGGTGGCCGAGAGGTAAGCGTTTGCAGCAATCACTATTTTTACTCAGGAAGGCTCCACAACACCCATGAACAGCTCCCGTAGCCACCGTACTTCTCTGTCTTCGCTGATCCGTCAAAAGACCTGTCCAATCCGCTGTAATTTCGGGGAAGCCTGGCGTAAAGCAACGCAGGGTCCATTCAAATAGTCGGAGACCCTTGTTTGGAGGTGCCACCGGCGCGAGCGAGTCTTCCAGGTCGACGAAGCTCGTGATGCTTGACTGCTGTAGTTGCGCGAAGGCGACATCCTTCTCCTTCACGCGCTGTACCTTCAAGTGCCACTGCTATAGCAGCACTGCGAATGGACTGCGCGTCCAAAAAGAGACTTCGACTTATGTACCCACTATAACGTCGGGAATCGTGTATATACATCTTGCGTATTTCCTGCTAGCTGGACGAAACAGATCTTCAACAGCAATAGTAACGCCAAAACCTGCTTCTCAGCAGGATGGTAGTTCATCTCGGATTCCTTGAGCACACGGCCGAAGAATCGTACGGGGTGTAACTTGCTTTCGTGCTCTTGCATAAGCGTCGTACGCAACGCCAATTCGTTCTCGAAGAGCATGACGTGAACTGCCTTCGACCGATCGAAGTGCCTGAGGATGGGTGAATGTGAAACACTCGCCTTCAATTTCATGAAGGAACGACGTGCCACAGAATGGCCACCTTCAGCGACCAAGTTTTCTTCTTAAAGCTGGTACAGCGCCGCACCGTAGACAGCAAAGTCTTGAATAAAGCGGGTGTAGTAATTAACCGCTCCAAGGAACGACTGCATGCCCCGCTTGCTCGTTGGAAACGAACGCTCGATGATGACCGCAAGCTTCTTCGGGTCAGCCCTGATACCTTCTCGCGAACTTTTATGTGCCAGAAAGTCCACCTCGGGCTGGCAGAAGATGCTCTTGGTGAAACTAATGCTGATCCGGCACTGAGCCAATCCTGTCAGCAATCGGTCCAGCGTCGCCAGGCAGCTGTCGAAATCCTCGCCACCAAAGCAAATATCATCCATAACGATCGTCGACCAAACACAGGTACCAGGGATGATTCGTCTGGCTCCCCGTTCGTTAACCTGTCAGCGACGGGACTGTTGACGAGTTGTAGTACAGGGTCGGCCTCCATCGGTGCTTCGCGGTCTGCCGCGAACTTCGTTTGAAACGAACCTTCGGTGCTTGGCCCACGACGTTCCTTGGCCTGTTCTCCAGCTAAACGCATCCTCTCCGAGTATTCAAACCAACCTCCTTTAGGTTGAACGAACCCCCAGAGTGCGTTGTCAATCATGCGCTGGTAGATCATCAGTGCGTTCTTTAACTCGAAGGGCATGCGTAACCACTTGAAGTGTCCGAGTGCGCAGACAAACGCCGACACTTTACGTGCTCGCCAGGTCATCATGACTGCCCAGAAGCCGCTAGCAGCATCCAGCTAGCAGAACCACAGGTAACACTCAAGATCGGTCAACAGATCGTCGACTAGCGGCATTGCATACTCCATGATTGCGGTGATGGCATTCACCATCTTGTAATCAATGCAGAGCCGGATGTTCATCCCGGTCTTTTTCATCACAAGTACGATCGGCGATGCCCATGGACTGTCTGAAAAGACGATCAGTCCTGCTCGCAAGAAAGCCCGTAGCAGCTCGTACAGTTTGCCGAGAAATCGTAGCGGCACGCGTCGGCCACGCTATTTTATTAGGGCATACCCCTGCGTATCGATATCGCATACCGCGCCGTAGGCTGGCGGCGACAGTGCGTTATCAATAGCAATCAGGATTTGCTCGTGGTTCTTCAGCGTTGCGACCAGACGTTCCCTGCGATCGGTCGCCAGCTGAGGATCAGCAACATTGGGCGCGTTGTAGTCTATCGTCGTGCTAATTTCTTTGGTAAGGTCTGGCAGGAAGGCCAACTCCTTTGCGTAGTTTTCCAGACCGATGTTGTTAGCTGGATGCTCGCAGAAATCCCTTCTTGTGTCCTCCGTTGCTTCATTTCCTTTGGTTGTTAACCCGCAAGCAACCGACATGTACGTCTCGTCCAAAGTCGCGACGGACTCTCCCCTCGACTCAACGTCGGTATATGCTTCGATTTCAACGGTCGGTGCTGGGTCCATCTCCTTTTTCCGCCTGATTTCTCATCTTTGGGCCACCAGCCGAGTCTTTGTTCGCAATATTGAATGCGCAGGCCGCCGAAATAGTGGGCTGTTTGCTTCTGCTCACTGGCTCGGCTGACCTTTGGCTTGACAGTCCGGTATTCGCTCCAATCTCGTAGCGACCAGGTTCATCATCTTCAGCACAACGTCCGCATCCTCTGGACCAACCACCGATACTTCGTTCGCTAATTTGGCTGCGCACAAGGCCGGGACAGCATTGTTGCGACTAGTGACTCCATCTGATCCAGTGCTGTTACTTGTCGCTTCCGTTGTCACCTCAGACTCGAAACGAACACTCGTTAGCGTATGTACAGCGTTTACCGGTCTCAGTAGTTCGTGTGTACGCGCTACCGAGGCTCTGTTTGCATTATTGCCTCCGCTGTGAGCTGTCGTGTAAGTGTCCAAAGGCTTTTCGGGAACTAGGACATCAGCCGAGTCCCCGACTGCCACCCCAGACGCCAGATAGGCCTCCACTCGTTCACTTTCCTCCATAATATTTGGCCGGCGTTCTGCACACGTCAGACGATCTCTAGCGTATTTTGAGCGAATCTTCAAAAGGCCTTGCTAGCCCTCCACGAGGTTCTGGGTAGTCTGGTCGCTCGACCGCCAAAGGCTGAGTTGCAAGCATTGCTCGTAGATCTCGCACTTACGCTGAAATAGCTCGCGATCCCTGTAGCCTTCGTAGACCAGCACTTGCCAATCTCGGTACTTCTTGGAGTCCAGACGCACATAACCGTCACCTTGCGGCAAATCCCCATCCGGAATCCACATCGCGATCGAGTCGTGTGCTGGTAGGTACACAGTTTAGTCGGACACATTGCTCAACCGAATACTCTGAGGCCGTCCACGTCGAAACCTCGCCACTGACGGGATTAGCGTGTCTGTTCGACGAGCCCACAGTACGTATTCTTCCAGTCCGACTTGACGCTTCATTAGTCGATATTCTCGCCACTCATGCGCTTGGATGTCCAAACGCTCGGGTGGCCTACATTAACATGAGAGCCGTATTCTTCACGGTCATTCATATTTTTGGGCTTGGTCAGTAGGAATAGAATCTCGTGCGGGAATTGTGCCGCACCGTGAACCAGGTCCAACTGAATCCCAGCTGGAATCATAAAATCGGTTCCGAGTACCACGTCGACGCCTGCACTATGCGCCATGACCCACATCTCGCATTCGTACACCATCTCCCATCCGAGCGCAATCTTAATGCACGATCGTCGCGTCGTAGACACCTTGCCTTCGCTGATTCCTTGAATGTCAATACGGCGTCCGTGATCAGGTACATCTCGGAGCCGCAACTTCTTGGTAAAGGCATCAGTAATCGCACTAACGTTCGCTCCCGTGTCGAAGAGGATCCTCGTCCGCTTCTCGTTTACAGCACCTTGCACCGGAGCTCTCTTTCTGATCCTTCGGTCGAATTTCTTGGCCGACCACCACCCCTGTCTCTCGCCAGGGTTCAACTTCATCATCTTGGAGTGACCCTTGGGCTTGTCTCGCGCTGCACTCGAAACCACGCCAAACGAACCCTCGCGGTGCCCTCATCAGCTTCAGCACACTCCACGATTTCTCCAACACCTCCACCGATCATTATACTCCTCTCCTTTTCATTTTCCGTCGCGTTCACACTTGTTACGTATTTATCAGGCCATTCACTCTGCCCCATGAAAGCAAATATACACTCTGCTTCCATTGAAGGCTCGACTAACTGTGGCAGCTCGATAGGGACCAACCCAGTTGTAGTTGGCGGGCTGCCTAGTTAAAATGGCGTTCCTGAACGACGGCCTTGAGCTCTGGTGGGAGCTCCTCCTTCGTGCCTTTAGTACGCACGAATTTGGCAAGGTCTTGGAAGTTGAAGAACAGTTCGCACTGTCCAGCATCGTGGAGTTGTTTGCAGAACTCGCATCGCTTGTTGCAGTAGTGGGCGGAGTGACTCATACCACCGCACACCACGCATGGTCCGTACTGTGGGCGTCTGTTGTCGCGGTTGAAGTCGCGCCGACCGCGTTGGTCCTGATTGAGCCCACGGTCACTACTTCGACGATCTTGATTGAAGCCATTCTCGCGATCAGGCGTGTTCCCACGCGTCTGACGGCTGTCAGAACGTGCGTAGGTGCCTTCAGCGGCTGCACGGCGCTCATTTTCGCTAGCCGCGGCGTGGTATCGGTCATTTTCATCCAATGAGAAATCAACATCCGTATTTTCGGGCTGAAAGTCGTTCTACTCGTCTTGGACATCGTTGTAAGCGTTCGGATCTTCATTTGAATACTCGATGCCCCCCTGAGCAGCTTCACGACCCTTTAATTCAGCTAGTAGGTCATCCACAGTGGCTTCAATGAGCGTCACGCTAGGTTTATTGCGGTTGTCATCGCGGCGACGGTCATCACGTCGGTTGCTGCGGGCGTACGCATTGTCACGTCCTGCATCTCGACGCTGGGAGCATCGATACTCACTGTCACGCTTAGCCATTCTCTCCTTGCTCTTAAGAACATCTTCGATGATCTCTTCGAGCTCGTGAATGTCAGTGACTCGAGTGTGGTAAAGACTCTCCGCCAGCTTGTAATGATCGCACGCTGCCAGGAACTGCTGTACGTGTTCTTTCGCGTCGCGACCACGCTTCTCAAAGTGTAGACGGGCGTTCCGAGCGTAGCCATTCAGCCTGTTTATGTAGTCGCACAGATGTTCGTTACGTTCCCGCTTTGCAGAGTAGTAACGGGACAGTGCCGTCTGCGTGAACGATGAGCAATAATAGCGGATGAACGCATCGTTCAACAGCTTCCACTTGCGCTTCGTCTTCTTCGGAAGTTGACGGAACCAATCGATGTCTCCGTCCCGGAGACTAAGCTCAAATGAAGTGCACCATTTGTCGGTATCTGTGTGAGCTCCAGTCATTTCGTAGACGAACCCACTGTATACAGTTCTCGCTCTTGTTGTGAGATTTTGAGAACGGCTTGATGCGATCCAGTGGTCGGTGCGATGCCATTTCAACCCTTGGGGTCGGGTCCACGTCGTTCAGCGTTGCCAGCCCATTCATCTGACGCATCAGCACGACTTGAGGATCTTCCTCGTCGAATGTACGCACCAAAACGTCATCGTCACTTGACGAACCATCGCTGTCAACCTGACGACGTCCGGCATCATTTTTGTGAGCTCGGGCACCGCCCCGGCGACCGAGCGAGTCCTCGTTGCCATCGTAAAAACGCTGCATACGGCCCTCCAAACATGGCGTAACCATGTTCGAGTCTTGAAAGTACGGTGAAGCTTCGGTAGTGCCAAAGGCACCACGATCAGCTCCACGCTTGGTCGGAGGAGTGTGGTCGAGTCGTTGGGGGGTCTGCGGCAGCGGAACCGTGGACGGATCTTCATCATGAACGATCGGTCGCCTCACAGGCCGCTTTCCAGCGTTGATGCCGACAGCGCCAAATGCCTTCCGAAGCTTCTTCTTCCATTTCTGAAGTGCACCTCCGGCTTCATGAGGACTCCAATCTTGGAGCGACATCGTCGAGGGATACGTCTCATTCTCAAAACCCAGCGACAACAGTAGCGAAACTGAATCCTCGGCAACTGGACTAGTCGACACCGCGTTGATTGGGTATTGAAGTTCCTGCGCAAGCGCGGGGCAGTCGGCCTTTCTCTTGGGGATGGGCTTGAACAGCTACATTCACACATCATTCTACGTCAGCGCTTGTACGTGGTCGAAAACGCCCTTGGCGGCTGGTGTATCACCGTTGATATGTGGGCGAGGTGCCTTCAGCAACGCCGAACGCTTTGCACGCGCCACCGAAGGATTAGAACCCTCGGTATAATCACCATATTCTTGATAGACCGGTTCTGGTCCCGCAACATCATCTAGCTCGTCGGCTAGGTTCCTCGAAAGGGACCTGGTCGCCCCGCTCAGCCCCGATGATAGCATGGCCGTCTCCGGTGCCGCTTCACCTAGCTCTGGAGCCGGCGTCTTGGCTTCGTAATCGTCATGATCGTGGGCGTCAGGACCGATGTCCGTCTCGTCGTCAAAGCTCACCGAAAGCTCGGTGGTGGCTGCAAAGCATGCAGCCGGGCTTGAACTCTTGTTGCGAGCCCCGCCAGACTTGGCAGGCGTAACCGGTACCGTCGGCTGTCCTTTCGCCATGTTTTTTTGTTTTCTTTTCTTGTTCTTCTTCTCTTGTTAGCTCGTAAACGGGAAGGCCAAACAAACAGTTCACAATGGTCACCCTCTGTTCCCGGGTCGGGGCACCAGCTGTGGTGTTGGAATTCCCACGTGAACACTACCTACAAATGACGTTCCCACAACAATACGTCTACTAGGATAGTAAACGATCGTTCGGGCGGACCTGAAGGCCCCAGTTCTGCCCTTGCACCGGGACAAACTGGACCTTGTAAGCTACTTATATAGGCTAACCAGTAAAAATAAGAACACGCTACTAGCACGAGCAAAGCTAGCGAATCCTCGTAGTCCCAACAGCGGAAGGATACCAGGCACGGGTAAGGCTTTTACGAGGTAACCGAGTGTTCAACACGCGGTTGGAAGAATGAAAGGGAGGCAAGTCAAGCACACCCAGTCGTGCAAATAGGCAACAATCAGCCGTCACGTAAAGCATCCCGAGATAAGTTGAGCCTTTCCTGGCCAGCCTCAAGGCTGGAAAGGTTGCCGAGATGCTGCTCATAAGACCTGAGACCACTCGGGAGGAGCTGAACGCCTCTTCTGTCTTGGACGAAGGCGTCCTGAAAGACTTGAACAAGCAGCGTCAGACGCACTTGGGCTCCGAGAGCCTTAAGAACCCAAAGAATCCGGTGTATTCTTTGGTGACGGAGTATTTGGACGTGGTGAACAAACACCCACCGACCCAACGCCCACCAGATCGAGGTGTACGGCATGAGATCGATCTCGTGCCTGGCACAAAGTACTGTATCGCGAGACAATGGCCTCTTCCGCGCGAACAGTGCAAGGTCATTGATGCCTTCTTCGCTGCGAAAGCGAAGGCAGGCGTGGTGCGGGATTCGAAGTCCCCGCACTCGACGCCAACTTCCGAACGGAAAGTGGCATCTAGTTCATGCTTGTAACAAGCTGAACAACGCGACGGTGCCGACCCAAATACCAATCCTACGAAAGGATGTGTTTTTAAACAACATGGCCGGAAGCGTACTGTACAGTGCCCTGGATTTGGGAGACGGATACTACCAGATCCTGATGCGCGAGAGCGACATCCCGCTCACCGCGGTGAGCACTCCAAGGGGCATGATTTGGGAGTGGCTCGTCATGCTGCAGGGCTTGTCTAACGCCCCGGCGACATTCAACCGCCTCGTGACGCAATTGTTCAGGCCACTGCGCGCCTTTGTACAGACGTTCTTCGACGACATCTTCGTCCATAGCCGTGCCGAGTGAGGCAAGACGGCCATGGAGGTGCATCAAGGGCATCTCCGTCAAGTATTGGACGTGATGCGAACGAACAAGCTCTACGCCAACATCGACACGTGCGTCATCGTGTCACCAGAGATTAAGGTTCTGTGGTGTTGAAATTCCCACGTGAACGCTAGCTACAAATGTAGTTAGGATGTTCCCACAACAATACGTCTACTTGGATAGTAAACGATCGTTCGGGTGGGCCTGAAAACCCCAGTTCTGGCCTTGCACCGGGACAGACTGGACCTTGTAAACTACTTATATAGTCCAACCAGTAAAAATAAGAACACGCTACTAGCACGAGCAAAGCTAATAGGTGTTATGAATCCTCGTGGTCCCAACAGCGGAAGGGTACCTGGCACGGGTAAGCCTTTTTACGAGGGCACATAGTCCTCAACACTCGGTTGGACGAATAAAAGGGATCCAATACAAGCACCCCCAGTCGTGCAAATGGCAACAATAAGCCGTCACGTAAAGCATCCCGAGATAATCGGCCAAAACACACAATCTCTTGGCCTTGCCGGATGAACCCTCGCTACAGAGCTTCGGGTTCAACGGCAGGCATAACACTCAAACAAGCTTGGCCAGACGCTTACCTTGAAGCCATACGTCGCTCTGTGTGCTTGAGTGGAAATTCTGTTCTGTATTTATGTTTACCCTTTCGGGTCTATTCCTAATACTCATGCGACGGTGCAGACGACGCTTGGCATGCAAGAAGATCCATAACGGATTATTGTTCACTTGATATTTGTATACTTGATTAGGACTTCTTATTAGGAATAGACCCGAAAGGGTAAACATAAATACAGAACAGAATTTCCACTCAAGCACACAGAGCGACGTATGGCTTCAAGGTAAGCGTCTGGCCAAGCTTGTTTGAGTGTTATGCCTGCCGTTGAACCCGAAGCTCTGTAGCGAGGGTTCATCCGGCAAGGCCAAGAGATTGTGTGTTTTGGCCGATTATCTCGGGATGCTTTACGTGACGGCTTATTGTTGCCATTTGCACGACTGGGGGTGCTTGTATTGGATCCCTTTTATTCGTCCAACCGAGTGTTGAGGACTATGTGCCCTCGTAAAAAGGCTTACCCGTGCCAGGTACCCTTCCGCTGTTGGGACCACGAGGATTCATAACACCTATTAGCTTTGCTCGTGCTAGTAGCGTGTTCTTATTTTTACTGGTTGGACTATATAAGTAGTTTACAAGGTCCAGTCTGTCCCGGTGCAAGGCCAGAACTGGGGTCTTCAGGTCCGCCCGAACGATCGTTTACTATCCTAGTAGACGTATTGTTGTGGGAACATCCTAACTACATTTGTAGGTAGTGTTCACGTGGGAATTCCAGCACCACAGCTGGTGCCCCGACCCGGGAACAGAGTGTGACCATTGTGCTCTGTTTGTATGGCCTTCCCGTTTACGAGCTACCAAGAGAAGAAGAGCAAGAAAAAGAAAAGAAGTAACATGGCAAAAGGACAACCGACGGTACCAGCTACGCCTGCCAAGTCTGGCGGTGCTCGCAACGAGAGTTCAAGTCCGGCTGCACGCTTTGCAGCCGCCACCGAGCTTTGGGTGAGCTTTGACGATGAGGCGGACATCGGTTCTGACGTTCATGATTACGACGATTACGAAGCCAAGACGCCGGCTCCAGAGCTAGGTGAAGCGGCACCGGAGACGGCCATGCTATCATCGGGGCTGAGCGGGGCGACCAGGTCCCTTTCGAGGAACCTAGCCGACGAGCTAGATGATGTTGCGGGACCAGAACCGGTCTATCAAGAATATGGTGATTATACCGAGGGTTCTAATCCTTCGGTGGCGCGTGCAAAGCGTTCGGCGTTGCTGAAGGCACCTCGCCCACATATCAACGGTGATACACCAGCCGCCAAGGGCGTTTTCGACCACGTACAAGCGCTGACGTAGAATGATGTGTGAATGTAGCTGTTCAAGCCCATCCCCAAGAGAAAGGCCGACTGCCCCGCGCTTGCGCAGGAACTTCAATACCCAATCAACGCGGTGTCGACTAGTCCAGTTGCCGAGGATTCAGTTTCGCTACTGTTGTCGCTGGGTTTTGAGAATGAGACGTATCCCTCGACGATGTCGCTCCAAGATTGGAGTCCTCATGAAGCCGGAGGTGCACTTCAGAAATGGAAGAAGAAGCTTCGGAAGGCATTTGGCGCTGTCGGCATCAACGCTGGAAAGCGGCCTGTGAGGCGACCGATCGTTCATGATGAAGATCCGTCCACGGTTCCGCTGCCGCAGACCCCCCAACGACTCGACCACACTCCTCCGACCAAGCGTGGAGCTGATCGTGGTGCCTTTGGCACTACCGAAGCTTCACCGTACTTTCAAGACTCGAACATGGTTACGCCACGTTTGGAGGGCCGTATGCAGCGTTTTTACGATGGCAACGAGGACTCGCTCGGTCGCCGGGGCGGTGCCCGAGCTCACAAAAATGATGCCGGACGTCGTCAGGTTGACAGCGATGGTTCGTCAAGTGACGATGACGTTTTGGTGCGTACATTCGACGAGAAAGATCCTCAAGTCGTGCTGATGCGTCAGATGAATGGGCTGGCAACGCTGAACGACGTGGACCCGACCCCAAGGGTTGAAATGGCATCGCACCGACCACTGGATCGCATCAAGCCGTTCTCAAAATCTCACAACAAGAGCGAGAACTGTATACAGTGGGTTCGTCTACGAAATGACTGGAGCTCACACAGATGCCGACAAATGGTGCACTTCATTTGAGCTTAGTCTCCGGGACGGAGACATCGATTGGTTCCGTCAACTTCCGAAGAAGACGAAGCGCAAGTGGAAGCTGTTGAACGATGCGTTCATCCGCTATTATTGCTCATCGTTCACGCAGACGGCACTGTCCCGTTACTACTCTGCAAAGCGGGAACGTAACGAACATCTGTGCGACTACATAAACAGGCTGAATGGCTACGCTCGGAACGCCCGTCTACACTTTGAGAAGCGTGGTCGCGACGCGAAAGAACACGTACAGCAGTTCCTGGCAGCGTGCGATCATTACAAGCTGGCGGAGAGTCTTTACCACACTCGAGTCACTGACATTCACGAGCTCGAAGAGATCATCGAAGATGTTCTTAAGAGCAAGGAGAGAATGGCTAAGCGTGACAGTGAGTATCGATACTCCAAGAGTCGAGATGCAGGACGTGACAATGCGTACGCCCGCAGCAACCGACGTGATGACCGTCGCCGCGATGACAACCGCAATAAACCTAGCGTGACGCTCATTGAAGTCACTGTGGATGACCTACTAGCTGAATTGGAGGGTCGTGAAGCTGCTCAGGGGGGCATCGAGTATTCAAATGAAGATCCGAACGCTTACAACGATGTCCAAGACGAGTAGAACGACTTTCAGCCCGATAATACGGATGGCGATTTCTCATTGGATGAAAACGACCGATACCACGCCGCGGCTAGCGAAAATGAGCGCCGTGCAGCCGCTGAAGGCACCTACGCACGTTCTGACAGCCGTCAGACGCGTGGGAACACGCCTGATCGCGAGAATGGCTTCAATCAAGATCGTCGAAGTAGTGACCGTGGGTTCAATCAGGACCAACGCGGTCGGCGCGACTTCAACCGCGACAACCGACGCCCACAGTACAGACCATGCGTGGTGTGCGGTGGTATGAGTCACTCCGCCCACTACTGCAACAAGCGATGCGAGTTCTGCAAACAACTCCACGATGCTGGACAGTGCGAACTGTTCTGCAACTTCCAAGACCTTGCCAAATTCGTGCGTACTAAAGGCACGAAGGAGAAGCTCCCACCAGAGCTCAAGGCCGTCGTTTAGGAACGCCATTTTAACTAGGCAGCCCGCCAACTACAACTGGGTTGGTCCCTATCGAGCTGCCACAGTTAGTCGAGCCTTCAATGGAAGCAGAGTGTATATTTGCTTTCATGGGGCAGAGTGAATGGCCTGATAAATACGTAACAAGTGTGAACGCGACGGAAAATGAAAAGGAGAGGAGTATAATGATCGGTGGAGGTGTTGGAGAAAGCGTGGAGTGTGCTGAAGCTGATGAGGGCACCGCGAGGGTTCGTTTGGCGTGGTTTCGAGTGCAGCGCGAGACAAGCCCAAGGGTCACTCCAAGATGATGAAGTTGAACCCTGGCGAGAGACAGGGGTGGTGGTCGGCCAAGAAATTCGACCGAAGGATCAGAAAGAGAGCTCCGGTGCAAGGTGCTGTAAACGAGAAGCGGACGAGGATCCTCTTCGACACGGGAGCGAACGTTAGTGCGATTACTGATGCCTTTACCAAGAAGTTGCGGCTCCGAGATGTACCTGATCACGGACGCCGTATTGACATTCAAGGAATCAGCGAAGGCAAGGTGTCTACGACGCGACGATCGTGCATTAAGATTGCGCTCGGATGGGAGATGGTGTACGAATGCGAGATGTGGGTCATGGCGCATAGTGCAGGCGTCGACGTGGTACTCGGAACCGATTTTATGATTCCAGCTGGGATTCAGTTGGACCTGGTTCACGGTGCGGCACAATTCCCGCACGAGATTCTATTCCTACTGACCAAGCCCAAAAATATGAATGACCGTGAAGAATACGGCTCTCATGTTAATGTAGGCCACCCGAGCGTTTGGACATCCAAGCGCATGAGTGGCGAGAATATCGACTAATGAAGCGTCAAGTCGGACTGGAAGAATACGTACTGTGGGCTCGTCGAACAGACACGCTAATCCCGTCAGTGGCGAGGTTTCGACGTGGACGGCCTCAGAGTATTCGGTTGAGCAATGTGTCCGACTAAACTGTGTACCTACCAGCACACGACTCGATCGCGATGTGGATTCCGGATGGGGATTTGCCGCAAGGTGACGGTTATGTGCGTCTGGACTCCAAGAAGTACCGAGATTGGCAAGTGCTGGTCTACGAAGGCTACAGGGATCGCGAGCTATTTTAGCGTAAGTGCGAGATCTACGAGCAATGCTTGCAACTCAGCCTTTGGCGGTCGAGCGACCAGACTACCCAGAACCTCGTGGAGGGCTAGCAAGGCCTTTTGAAGATTCGCTCAAAATACGCTAGAGATCGTCTGACGTGTGCAGAACGCCGGCCAAATATTATGGAGGAAAGTGAACGAGTGGAGGCCTATCTGGCGTCTGGGGTGACAGTCGGGGACTCGGCTGATGTCCTAGTTCCCGAAAAGCCTTTGGACACTTACACGACAGCTCACAGCGGAGGCAATAATGCAAACAGAGCCTCGGTAGCGCGTACACACGAACTACTGAGACCGGTAAACGCTGTACATACGCTAACGAGTGTTCGTTTCGAGTCTGAGGTGACAACGGAAGCGACAAGTAACAGCACTGGATCAGATGGAGTCACTAGTCGCGACAATGCTGTCCCGGCCTTGTGCGCAGCCAAATTAGCGAACGAAGTATCGGTGGTTGGTCCAGAGGATGCGGACGTTGTGCTGAAGATGATGAACCTGGTCGCTACGAGATTGGAGCGAATACCGGACTGTCAAGCCAAAGGTCAGCCGAGCCAGTGAGCAGAAGCAAACAGCCCACTATTTCGGCGGCCTGCGCATTCAATATTGCGAACAAAGACTCGGCTGGTGGCCCAAAGATGAGAAATCAGGCGGAAAAAGGAGATGGACCCAGTACCGACCGTTGAAATCGAAGCATATACCGACGTTGAGTCGAGGGGAGAGTCCGTCGCGACTTTGGACGAGACGTACATGTCGGTTGCTTGCGGGTTAACAACCAAAGGAAATGAAGCAACGGAGGACACAAGAAGGGATTTCTGCGAGCATCCAGCTAACAACATCGGTCTGGAAAACTACGCAAAGGAGTTGGCCTTCCTGCCAGACCTTACCAAAGAAATTAGCACGACGATAGACTACAACGCGCCCAATGTTGCTGATCCTCAGCTGGCGACCGATCGCAGGGAACGTCTGGTCGCAACGCTGAAGAACCACGAGCAAATCCTGATTGCTATTGATAACGCACTGTCGCCGCCAGCCTACGGCGCGGTATGCGATATCGATACGCAGGGGTATGCCCTAATAAAATAGCGTGGCCGACGCGTGCCGCTACGATTTCTCGGCAAACTGTACGAGCTGCTACGGGCTTTCTTGCGAGCAGGACTGATCGTCTTTTCAGACAGTCCATGGGCATCGCCGATCGTACTTGTGATGAAAAAGACCGGGATGAACATCCGGCTCTGCATTGATTACAAGATGGTGAATGCCATCACCGCAATCATGGAGTATGCAATGCCGCTAGTCGACGATCTGTTGACCGATCTTGAGTGTTACCTGTGGTTCTGCTAGCTGGATGCTGCTAGCGGCTTCTGGGCAGTCATGATGACCTGGCGAGCACGTAAAGTGTCGGCGTTTGTCTGCGCACTCGGACACTTCAAGTGGTTACGCATGCCCTTCGAGTTAAAGAACGCACTGATGATCTACCAGCGCATGATTGACAACGCACTCTGGGGGTTCGTTCAACCTAAAGGAGGCTGGTTTGAATACTCGGAGAGGATGCGTTTAGCTGGAGAACAGGCCAAGGAACGTCGTGGGCCAAGCACCGAAGGTTCGTTTCAAACGAAGTTCGCGGCAGACCGCGAAGCACCGATGGAGGCCGACCCTGTACTACAACTCGTCAACAGTCCCGTCGCTGACAGGTTAACGAACGGGGAGCCAGACGAATCATCCCTGGTACCTGTGTTTGGTCGACGATCGTTATGGATGATATTTGCTTTGGTGGCGAGGATTTCGACAGCTGCCTGGCGACGCTGGACCGATTGCTGACAGGATTGGCTCAGTGCCGGATCAGCATTAGTTTCACCAAGAGCATCTTCTGCCAGCCCGAGGTGGACTTTCTGGCACATAAAAGTTCGCGAGAAGGTATCAGGGCTGACCCGAAGAAGCTTGCGGTCATCATCGAGCGTTCGTTTCCAACGAGCAAGCGGGGCATGCAGTCGTTCCTTGGAGCGGTTAATTACTACACCCGCTTTATTCAAGACTTTGCTGTCTACGGTGCGGCGCTGTACCAGCTTTAAGAAGAAAACTTGGTCGCTGAAGGTGGCCATTCTGTGGCACGTCGTTCCTTCATGAAATTGAAGGCGAGTGTTTCACATTCACCCATCCTCAGGCACTTCGATCGGTCGAAGGCAGTTCACGTCATGCTCTTCGAGAACGAATTGGCGTTGCGTACGACGCTTATGCAAGAGCACGAAAGCAAGTTACACCCCGTACGATTCTTCGGCCGTGTGCTCAAGGAATCCGAGATGAACTACCATCCTGCTGAGAAGCAGGTTTTGGCGTTACTATTGCTGTTGAAGATCTGTTTCGTCCAGCTGGCATGAAAGTCGCTACATATCTATACACGATTCTCGACGTTACAGTGGGTGCATAAATCGAAGTCTCTCTTCGGACGCGCGGTCCAATTCGCAGTGCTGCTTTCGCAGTAGCACTTGAAGGTACAGCGCGTGAAGGAGAAGGATGTCGCCTTCGCGCCACTACTGCAGTCAAGCATCACGAGCTTCGTCGAGTTGGAAGACTCACTCGCGCCGGTGGCATCTCCAAACAAGGGCTCCCCGACTATTCGAATGGACCCTGCGTTGCTTTACGCCAGGCTTCCCCTTAATTACTGTGGTGTAGTAGAACACACAAATACCGTCAGATGTGGATTCCTTACACAAACCACAACGAATCGTCGAGTTAGGTCGGCGGTTATATGGACTGTGCAGAGGATGGTCCTCTCGCGGTTCAGCCCTTCCGGGACAGACGAGTGGCTCGCTTCCACTCGGCTCCGACAAACCAAGTCATAGCACTTCAGAGGCTCCGCCGAGTTTGGCTCGGCGGAGCTCGTTCACAAACCCTGTGCCCTCCACCAAAGGATGCTCAGCTAGAAGTGCTACGGCACCCGGGCTATCCGACGTACCGGCCCGCTGAGTGAGCGGGGCTTTCTTTCGCGCGTAGCGAGACTTTGTCCGCTTGGCGCTACCAGTCAATACCCTACAGGCTATGCCTCTCGAGTATCGACGGCAGGCATAATCCAGCTCTATGCAGGGACTTACCGGAAGAGTGTACACGTGTCTTGGACTAGGAATATTCTGCTCTGTTATCTTCTGGGAGCCTTTTCGCCCCCCCCCCCTATTTAATCCTATGCTTCTCATACAAATATCGGGTGAAATATAGTCGTTTTGGATCTCTACAGACCCTTCCGCGGGGTTCAGGTGACCATTGAGCTCAGCGGTCATCCGGATAACATCATCCGGACAGATCGCTGAGTACTTACCGTGATCCTTTGTTCCTAAGCTCTGGGTTATCAAACCGAGCCGATTCTTGATCTAAAGTAGGTTGGCGTATGGTCAAATCTGAAAATCCCTACACCACAGCTGCCCCCGATGTGATACGAACCGAGCTGGTGAGTGTCTTAATCCTTCATTTGGTTCTGTCACCGTTGGTCCATACTCGGCTGATGACGTCTCGCGGATCTCCACCACCTTCTTCGGTACGTTTGTTGCTTCCGCTTTCGCTCACTTGGCAGCAAAATTCGCGGCACCATCCGTCTCTTCCAGCTCTTCGTCGAGGTGAGGGCGCGCAAGCTGAGTCGATTCTTCGACCCGTCGGTACTCGTGGGGTCAGCGACCGGCATGAAGCTGGGTTGGTCGACCTGACAGCTTCCCATGAGTCTGGGGCGGAGGCGGCGGAGTCTTCTCGCGCACGCCCTCCTGGTCCACCGAGCTTGCCGGGCGACACCACTTCGGGCGCCAACAGTCAGTCAAGCTCGACTGCTCCAGTGAGCCTCCCTCATGACCAGGGTTACTGAGCAGGGATACGAGCGTCGAGAAGAATTGACCTTCTTGGCGAGGCTCATGGCCTACGGATTCACTCGTTCCGTGAAGCCTTCTGATCCCGTGCAGCGGCGAGCGATCCTGCAGGCTTCTTCCGTGGAAGAGCTGTTGGACATCTTGAAAGGCAACTACGCCGCTCTTGATTATCCCCAGATCATTGGTGATCTCAGGGCCGACAATCAAGCTGTTCAAGAGGAGAACCGCGCACTGACGCGGCGATTGGACTCTCTTGCTATCAGCAATGTTGAATTGTCCACTCAGCTCTCATCGGCGCGACAACAGGTGTCCCGATTGGAGGCTACTTCCACGCAGTCTGCTAATCTCCTTGCTTCACTGCGAAAAGCTGTAGCTCTGCGTGAAGCGAAACTTGCTCGGGCTATCGAAGATGAGCAAAGCAAGGTTGAAGCTGCGTTTGAGTCAGGCCCAGATCCATCATCCGCAAGTCTTGGATCGAGACCCCGAGATCGCAGTCCTCCTCCGATCTATTTCCGAGAGGCATGCGGCGTTCGTCACTCTCCAAGGCATTGCTTCCAAGCATTTCGAGTAGCTGCAGGAATCGGTGCAGATGTACAGCATAACCGGCACTCAACCCTTGCGGTACGCTCAGTTGGTGATCGCTGAGCAGCGATCAGTGATCTTACGGCAGAAGCGGCTCATTCCTCGGGAGGGTGTCATTCCGATGCATGTCCTTCACATGGCTGCTGCTGGCGCCGGTTTGGAGGTTCCTGGACTTGATCCGTCCGACCTTCGTCTTAACGCCCGGCTGTGCCGCGTCTTGGAGTCTCGCTTCCCTGAAGTTCTCCACATTTCAGCTGGCGAAACGCGGCGGCTGGAG
Organism: Phytophthora betacei; assembly: GCA_011320135.1. Classification (NCBI taxonomy): domain Eukaryota; phylum Oomycota; class Peronosporomycetes; order Peronosporales; family Peronosporaceae; genus Phytophthora; species Phytophthora betacei. The sequence continues at coordinate 229,274 of JAANHX010000556.1, forward strand.
GTGATCGTCCACCCTCGCCAAGACGCCTCAGTGACTGGTTCTGCTGCTGGCCCTAATGTAGCTCATCCAGCGGGTCTGGCTTCTTCTGCGACCCCTTCGGCGGACTCGGCTGCGGCTCCTGTCAGTTTAGCGACGGCTACGAGTCAATCCGAGCCGACCCTCGCCCAGTTCCATCGTACTTCTTTGACGAACTTAACGTCGACACAGCGGCTTCGGCGATATGCCAATCCCAAGTCTCCAACTGCTGCAGGTCCTCGTCACCGTTCGCCGGCGCCACATCCGCCTCAGCCGTACGCTTGTTCACTGCCCGGGGAGGAGGGACACGAGACTATCAGTCCCCTTTTGCGTTCGAGTTCTCCTCAATGTAACGGGGTAAGAGATACCGTTACTAGCTTACACTATAGTGCGGAGGAAGCTCGCAATAATAAAACCAAGTCTTAGGTTTGTGTCAAATTCAACTCTGATTTATTTAGGACCAGGGCGGCTACCCCTGGCCTCGTGTGAACCACTCAAACACATGTCTATATCTGATTGATCAATAAGTGAGTCTGGCTCCTCACTATCAACCAATCAGATGATGACACCTTGGCACACGCTACCCGTGTGCCACTTTGCCTACTTATGTAATAACTAAAGAAATATCTACCTACTTATGTAATTGGAGTTGAGCCCATTACATCACCCTCCTCTCTAAGTTGCGCTTACGCAACATAAGCGCACGGAACACATTTGAAGAAAACTCGAAAACCGACAAGGCGGAGACATCGGGGACAGCGCGAAGGGCGGCAGTGCCAGCGCGTCGCTGGCGGTGGTAACAAGGGCAAGCCCAGGGTCGACAGGTGCGCCATAAGCTCTGGATGTACTGCGAGGACCGTCACTGCGTGTCTCGGTTCCCAGGACACACATCGACGAAGTGCCCAGCGTACATGCGACTTAGAAGACTCCGAGCTGGAGGCACTTGGATCACGGACATGAGGAACCTCACGAAGTCGACTTCGTGGCTCAGTGGTCAATGCATGGGGCTTCCAGTCAGAACGCCAGGGTTCGATTTCCACCAGCCGCATTCACTCACGCGCACGCGAGTGTTGTTTTGCTGCCAGAGCGGAACAGCTTCGAACATCTCGAAGACATGAGACTTGTCGACGGAAGTCAGCCACTTGAGCAGCCCAAGTGAGCACCACGTTGTCGCCACTGGTGTCACCAGAATCAGGTACTTGTTGGCCACCGTGTCGCCGCTGGTAATCGAAGTCATTTCGGCGCAGTTGTAGCGTGTCGGGTTGGCAACTCACTGGTCACCGGTTCGATGTCGCCGGTGGTTTCTTGTTTTCCTTCTTGTACTGACAAGCTGTGTCAGTGTTCGCCGCGGCTCACGCCGACGTTGCACGCGTCGGAGCGCGACATCGTTGTCGCCTCCTCGTGCGGGTCGTTCTCGTGGCCTTTCTCGTTCTCGTTCACGGTTTCCGCGGGGTGACCCGCGGAATTCTTCTTCTCAAGCAGCATGGTCTTATACTCGTGGACCACGTCCGAAACGTCGCGGAGAAGGTTGGCGCGGGGCTCCCACGTATCATGTTCTGGGGGATAACCGAGCCAACGTACCAAATAGCGGCGCGCGGTCGGAACGCGTGAGGAACACGACTACGGACGTTTCGTTGAGCGGTCGAGCTGTGGGGATCTTCGTGGTCAGCGATACGCTCCACAATCCAGCGCGCATCACCCACCGAGTCAATTATCGGTGGTGGGCCTTCACGATGATACGGCGTACGCCCTGTACGTTCAGGGCGAGGTGGAGGCAGCTTCGAACCGTGCGTTGGACGCTCAGGTTGGGGCTGAGCGGGCGGAAGATCGTGCCTGGCGGGCTGAGCAGATCGCGTCGGAGCTACGTCAGTCGAATCGGGAGCTGTTATCTCGCCTACGGGGATTGGAGACGCATGTGCTTGGCTCTGCCCAGCAGAGAGATCGTCCGCAAGAGCGGGCGCCAGGGGCTGATGACTTTCTGGCGCGTCAGGCTCGTCGGGCTGGTCGCCCGACGCATGCTCCGTCTGCTGGCTCGAATCAGGAATCGTCGCACGGAAGTACCGCTTGAGTCGTCCGACGTAAAACGTCGGGTGGGGTCTAAGTGACGACGGGATGTCCAAGGTGTACGCGTCGCCCACAGCCTTGGTTACACAAAAAGGACCGATGAAGCGTGGGGCAAGTTTGTTGGCGCCGAGGTTGGTCACGGCGAAAGCGCGGATTCCCTCGGTCGATAGGAGAACGCGATCTCCTATCTTGAATACATTCACGTTCTTTCGACCGTGCTTATCAGCTTGTTCCTTTTGCTTGTCCACTGCGCTCTGCAGTGCGTCGCGGACGAACCTTGCGATAGATTGCCTTTGCATGACGAATTCCGCAACTGCCGAGCGATCGGCAGGAAGCACCGAGGGTTTCGGTGTATAGTTTGCCGTGGTAACTTCTTGCTCACGAATCTTGCTACCTGGATCGATCAAGTTCTGCGACGTCCATCTCGTTATCGGAGATGCAGTATACCGAGGAGGCTCGATGGACTGCTTGGACGGAGAACGAGTCAGGGCGTTCGCCCTGGCTACACCCGAAGATAACCCTGAAGTCGAGTGCGCCGGCAGGCTTGTTGACACCGGTGAGGCTACCGGTGCGTGCTGAGACACCGGTTCACGTACCGGTGATGACCACGACACGGACACGTTGTCCCTAGAGCTGAGCGCAGCTTCAGCATCCATGTCGACCGAAGGAGGTTCCCCCCCACCAAGGGTGGAGCCGCCAGCATCCGTGGGGTGACCCACGGCGAGAAGTGCCGGAACACGTGGGTGGCAAGCGTTGTTCACGAAGAACGGCGTCATACCCGTCGAGGAGTGCTCGGCGTTGTTGAGTGCGAACTCGGCTAGCGGTAGGAACGAGCTCCAGCTCGTATACGAAGTTGCATAGCTTCGGAGAACGTCTTCAAGGCCGCGGTTGACGCGTTCTGTTTGTCCATCCGTCTCCGGATGTGCCGCAGTCGACATCAGCAATTTGGTTCCCAAGAGCTCGAAGAGGCGTGACCAGAACGCGGGTCGCGGTCGGACACGATAGACTCCGGCAGACCGTGGTGACGAAAAATCACGTCGACGAAGTGGGCCGCGGACTCTTCCGCGGTGATTGAGGCCGCCACCGGAACGAGATGGACCATCTTGCTGAAACGATCGACGAACACAAGTACACCCGTGCGCCCGGCTGTATCGGGCGGAAGACCGAAGATGAAGTCCATCGAAATGGAGCGCCAGGCTTCCGTGGCGACCGGAAGAGGGCGCAATGGGGCCTGAGACGTCGAAGACGGTTTGACTCGCTGGCAAGTTTCACATGTGCGTACCCACTTGTACATGTGCGGCCAATAGAAGTCTCTCGACAGAGCCGCGTACGTCTTCTCGCGACCGAGATGTCCTCCAGTCGGGGCGTCATGATACTCGTGGATTATGCGCGCACGTAGATCAGCGTCGTTTGGGACGACGACTCGAGGTCCATCGAACCTGTCGATGCTGTACTTGAGCAGATTGCCGTCCAGTCGATATCGATCGATCTGATTCCGCGTGGTCTTTGACAGGGCCCTTAGCGTGTCACTACTAGGAGCACGCAGGTGCTTCATGATGGCACCGTATATAGGGTCATCATCGTACGCTGTAGCAATCTCGTCGCCCAGCGGGAGCGTGGGCGTGGTCAACGTCAAGTTGATGCCTCACGACACGCAGACCGCACATTCGTCGTCGTCCTCATCAGCGAGCTGATGTCTTAGCGCTTCACGGGGATCGTAGTCCGGACGCCGAGACAGCGCGTCGGCGAGAATGTTATTCTTGCCCGGCTTGTAGTGAACAACGAAGTTGTACTCGGAGAAGAAGGACAGCCAACGGGCCATCCGTTGCGACAAGAGAGGGCTCTTCATCGCTGTCCGCAGCGATGCGTGATCAGTGTAAACCGCAAATGACTGTTCACCGAGCAAGTACACTCTGAATTTGATCAGAGCGTACCGCATTGCCAGGAGCTCCTTGTCGTGGACTGGGTAATTCTTCTCGGCTGGCTTCAGTTGGCGCAACTGATAGCTGATAACGCGCTCGTGTTCGTCATCATCGAGCTGCATCAGCGCACAGCCGATGGCAAAATCGCTCGCGTCGCAGACGACGTGGAATGGCTGTGAGTCATCAGCAAGCTTCAGGATCGGCGCAGACACCAAGCTCTTCTTCACCGAGTCGAATGCAGCTTGGTGGTCCAATTTCCACTCCCAGATCACGTCCTTCTTCAGCAGCGAGGACAGCGGCTGGATCAACCCAGCGTAATTCTTCGTGTACTTGTGCAAGTAATCGGCCATGCCAAGCCACTGACGCAACTCAGTGGGGCTTGTCGGCGTTGGCCAAGCACAGATAGACGATACCTTCTCGGGATCCGCGCGCACACCGTTCTTGCTCACGTAGCATCCCAACACCGGAATCTCCGGTGCGCAGAAGACACATTTCTTCAGGTTTGCGTAGAGCTTGTTCTCTCGCATCACCTGGAAGACTTGTCTCAGATGTTTCAGATGTACGTCCACGGCACTGAGGTTGCCCTCAGCGCGGCTGTGCACGAAGATGTCGTCGAAGTAGCTCGGCGCGAAGTCTCGAAGCGGGCGAAGCACATGGGAGACCATGCGATTGAAGGTGGCAGGCGCGTTCTTGAGGCCCTGTGGCATCACGAGCCACTCCCAGAGTATCCCGCTCGGTGTACTTACGGCGGTGAGAGGCACATCAGATGTTCTCATCAGAATCTGATAGAATCCATCGGTCAGGTCGATGGCGCTGTAGATGACGCTGCCAGCCATGGAGTCCAGTACCATGTCCTTCAGAGGGATCGGAGTCTGCGCGGGGATGGTGGCATCATTCAACTTGTTGAATGCGTGAACGATACGCCATCCCCCTGTAGCTTTCTTCACACAGAACGTTGGACTGGAATGGGGAGAGGTACTCTCACGCACGTGACCCGCCTTTCGGCGGCCCTCGAAGAAGTCATCGATCGCTTTCACTTGATCACGCGGAAGTGGCCATTGTCTGGTAACGCAGTACGTCGTACCTGGCGCGAGGTCGATCTCACGCTGAACCCCACGATCCGCCGGTAGCTCGGCGGGGATCTCATCCGGGAAGACGTCGGCGTACTCGCAGGCGGTGTCGTATACGGTGACCAAGCATACTTGCTCTACGTCTCCAGCCTTGAGGTCCCGAAGAAAGTTCTTCCAGGACAAGCCTGGAAGGCGTGTGATCGCCGCCGCTTCGCGCGGCGGGCTCGCGATTGCGATGCTGCGCGATCGATTCGGGCCTCCTTCCACGTACTCCAGCGCGCTGACCGATTCCATCGGCGGGCTATCGCTGGTCGTGTAGTCTCGACGAGGTTTCAGGCGTCGTCGCTTCGACTTCTTCTTCGACTTCCTCGAGCTTACGCTCGAGTCTGACGCACTGCTACTCCCCGATGCATCACCCTCCTCTAGGCGCGGGAGACCGTACTCGACCGGGCCGGGAACACGCGGAAGCCCCTGCTCAACCGCGACATCGTTTGACGGGAGCCCAATCTGCTCGACCGCCGAATCGTTCGGCGGGAACCTCTGCTCTACCGCCGTCTCGTTGTGTGGGAGCCCCTGCTCGACCACTGTCTCGTGTTGTGGGAGCCCCTGCTCGACCATCATCTCGTGTTGTGGGAGCCCCTGCTCGACCACCGTTTTGTACTGTGGGAGCCGTTGCTCAACCACCTCATCATCTACCTCGCGAAACCGCGAGGGCTATTCGTCCAACAACGTAGCACAATCCATGCAGAGAGGGCCATCGCTCGCTCTGTGCACTGCTTGTGTCGTTGCTGTTTTGTCGACGACTGTGACGTGGGGCCAGTCTCTTGGCGCCACCAAGAGGTGTGTGAAGACCTCGCTCACGTCGAATCCACGTTGACGCTTGACTGATTGGGCCAGCCAGTCAATCTCTGGCTGATATCGCGCAAGCCAAGGGATGCCCAGGATGCAGTCAAACGCGTAGTTCATCTCGATCACCAAGAAGTCGTCCTTGCTACGGAAGCCGTCGAACGTGTACGACAAAGACACGTCACGCCGCGCAACGCGGCGAGCCTTACCATCTGCGAGTTTGACTTGGATCTCGCCCGGACCATTCCGGACGCGGACGTTGTTGGGTAGTACCGACAAACACGACGCGCGAAAGAAGTTGCTGGTCGCTCCTGAGTCAAGGAGCGCGCGCAGTGGTCGCCGGGCACCGGTGACGTGGAGGCTGACAATGATCTGTCTCGAGTCGCCCGGCGTAGTGGTGGCATTGGTGTGTGCTTGGAGCACGGGAGGGCTCGAAGGTTGGGCTCCCACCGGAGGGCCCGGTCCTTCGTTAAACCAGTAGGGCGCCCCGCACCTACTGGTCCTGGTCGTTTTTTGAATGAGCGATAGAGGAGTGTTCCGCGTCGACGTGAGAGACGACGGGAGCTGGCGAGCGGCACTCCGCCGCGCGATGATACTTCTTCCCACAGCGGAAGCAAATGAGGGAGCGATTGCTTCGCCCAGCGCTGCCGCGGTAGGACCCGCGACGTCGATTGCTCGACGCGTTGATGGCGTCGATCTCCATGGGCTCGGGGGTAGACTCTCGGGCTTCCGCAGGTATGGCTGCGGCGTACGATGCAGCGACCATGTAATCCTCGCGAATCGCGAGTGCAAACGCCTCCTCGAGAGAGGAGGGCTCAGCTCTGGTTCGGCAGTAGCGGGGCATACCCTCGCGCATGCCGAACACAAATACGTGGACTTGCGAGGCCATGTCGATTGGCTTGGTCACGATGCATGACGCCAGATGTCGCGTCTTCTGGACGTAATCACGCATGGACATCTGCCCTTGCCGCAGAGCGAAGAACTCTGCGCGAACGCGAGACTCATCTTGCGGGGGCTCGAAAGCGAGGCGCAAGTCGCTCTGGAGAGCTTCCAGAGTCGGGAAAGCCTCGGGGTCGACAACCAGCTTCCCGAGGGCCCATTCTTTGGCCTTCCCGGTTAGCCGGGAGAGGAGGAAGTTCATCTTGGCCGATGACGCCTCGATGCGTCGCGAGGCGATAGCGATGTCGATCTCGCGGAACCACCGGTTTAGCGGAAGCCGGTTTTTACCGGCGCCAGAATACGTAGACGTCTTCATCTTGACGACGTCATTCTGGGATGGACGCGAGGGAGTTGACACCCGCCGATTCGCATCGGCGAGCTCGCGTTCCATGAACTCTTGTGCTGCATGACGTTGCTGGTCAAACGTCGCTGAGCTCAGCAGCGATGCGACGACAGCGTCTCCGGACACCGCCACGAGGCGGTGAAGCGCTTCCCACTCCACGCGAGTGAGATGAGGGAATGCAGCATGCTCCAGGGTCGCCCCGGAGATCTGGACTTGGCTCTTCGTAGACTTGGTCGTTGGAAAGACTACAAAGTGCTACCAGGTGTAACGGGGTAAGAGATACCGCTACTAGCTTACACTATAGTGCGGAGGAAGCTCGCAATAATAAAACCATGTCTTAGGTTTGTGTCAAATTCAACTCTGATTTATTTAGGACCAGGGCGGCTACCCCTGGCCTCGTGTGAACCACTCAAACACATGTCTATATCTGATTGATCAATAAGTGAGTCTGGCTCCTCACTATCAACCAATCAGATGATGACACCTTGGCACACGCTACCCGTGTGCCACTTTGCCTACTTATGTAATAACTAAAGAAATATCTACCTACTTATGTAATTGGAGTTGGGCCCATTACACTCAAGCTACCGTGTCCGATAAAGGGAAACCCCGCTCTGGTAAATCTCGTCGTCGGACTCGGCGGATAAAGGCTCGCCAACTTCCGTTGAGTTTCACCACACAGCCGCCTTTCTCCACTCACTCGGAAGACGACGATGAAGCTTCGAGCGAAGCTGAATACGAGTTTTAGATGTCTGAGCCTGCCGACGACACCGCTCCTGCGTTTGATTCGACGACTTCGGTGGGTTCTTCGTCTTCGGGTTCTTGATCTATGTCGTCAGTCGTGACTACTCAATCACCGTCGGTGTCCTCTGCTGATGTCGTGGCCGCATTGCCTGTCCCGTCTACGAGTGTTTGTGCCCCAGGCTCGACCTCACCTAGCTCAGCTAAGTTGCCCCAGCCAAGTGTGCCTCTCAGCGTCGTATCAACGGAGGTTGGGTACGCCCGGTATTCTGGTCCTCGATCTTCTCACGTCTCCCCCTCTCGAGGCATTAGCGTATCCACTACGCCGACGAACCTAGTGACTCCAGCCGTGAGTGTCCTCAGACCGTCTCTCCCTGCGAGCTCGGCTGTGTTGACGTCCCCATCTGGGCACCCCATCCGGAGATCTGCTGCGACCGCTCGTACTGTGAGAGCTCAGCTGCTTGAGGACCTTGACGCGTCTGACGACGCGGTCTTAGGGCCTGGAGACGGTTCTGCACCGTCCGCCGGCTCGACGAATCTTGCCGCTGGGTCGCTCTCGGACCCCATTTCTTTATCCGAGAACTCGGCGGGTAGTACTTCAGGCTCCGACTCGGCGGTCGAAGATGCTCGTCGTTCTGCCAAGGCTTCATGCGGCAATCTTCGGCTCCGACGATGCGATGAGTGATCAGTCCTTACCGCCGAGTGATTGCCACCCTTCGCGACATTCATCGATGGATTCTAGTGACGGGACGACGCCTTCTACCTCTGCGTCGGCTTCGGGGAAGCAGCAACGTCGCAAGCGTCGTGCCTCGTCGAGTCCTACCGCCCATCAGTCGAAACGATCCAAGAAACAGAAGAGCACCGAAGCATCACAAGAAGCATCGACACCACATGCATCGGCAGACTGCGTCAACCCCTGATCTGTCTCCTGCCCAATCTCTTTCGGCTGCTCCTTCGCCGAGTGCGCTCTTGGTAGCGTCAGTTCCCTCTTAGCCGAGTTCGACTGCATCACGGCCGGCTTCGGTCACTCTGCCAAGCGCTCTTACACTCCCGCTGGCGACGTTACGGACCCGGGCCTCGCAAGCGGTTTCTAAGGATTGTCGCTTGACTCTTCACATGACTCAACTCCGCGAGTTACCATTTAAGCATTTCGGCTCAGCCCGTTGTTGGAATGCATTATTGGATACACTGAGCGGAGGGGTGCAGCTGGAGCTCGTAGGTGGCAAACGTCGCGTGCCACCCACGCCGTGTTCCCTTGACAACATACGAGCTTTCATGGCTGTCTTTGATCCGATTCATCCTTGTCAGCGTCTCCGGCGGATGCTACACCAGCTTCCTTTCTTCTTTTCTCCGTCAGCGCTGGAGGAGGCTCGGCGGTGCTTGGCTTCTCAGACCCGACCTCGAACCTTGATGCGAGTTCTTGGCGATATGTGGGTGAAGCTTCATGTCGACAGTCCTTTGGACTCGGCGGGGAGGCCTATCAAGACAGATGGCCAAATGACTCGTTACTTTGTTGCTCTCTACGAACGTCGCCACTGGATCGTCGAGTCAATTGTGTTGATGGGTCTCCATCCCGACGTCAACCCGACTGCCACGTCTGCTGAGCTTGCTGAAGTTTATGAGCTGTGACTGGTGTACAAGCGCGAGCGCAAATGCCGTAGTGACACCCTACGAACTTTGGTTGTCGCTGTCTACGACCAGTCCTACTCGGCGGTCACCCAGAAGCTCGGCGGCAAACCTGCTCCTCTTGTAGATGCTGAGGTATATTTCGATCCGTCCGCCCCCCATTATTCTCCTGTTAACCTTTCGTGGGTCCAGCCGGTAGAGACTGGGTTCAGTGCCCTCACGATGTGGATCTAGCCGAGCCCTGGCGAGCCTGGTGGCTAACCGACCCGGCGGTTCACCCGTATAACACGTGCTTCCGCGCTCGGAACGTGGACTTCTTGGTTTTTGCTCCGCGTGATATGGACCCTCAGGTTGTTGACGACGCGATCGAAGAAGACTTCGAGCTTGCCGAACGTCCGCCTCCTGCGTACGCTCCACCTCGGCTGAAGTGTCAAGGTATCCACATCTTCGCTGGGTCTTCAATCGGTGAGTTCGGCTCGGACGACGGGTTGGGTTCTCCCAATCTCCGAGATGCGTCTCCGTGTATGTCTCTGTTCGGCACTCCACTTCCAAGTGGAACGGATCCGCCTCATCCCACGTCAGCCGAGTCGGGTTCTGAGACACCGGTTCTTCTTCCGCCTGCTTCGGCGTCAGTCTCCTTGGCTAGCGTGGCGATGATACTTCTTGCCACGGCTGCGGATGTTGCATCTCCCCCAGCAGTTTCTCAGGGAGCGACGTCTGCTACGCCGCAATCCAATCGTCGAGTCCGCTGAGCTCTTCCCAGTTGTCTCCGTCGGGTTCACCTCCCTTGGAGTCCGGGTCGCCTTCCTTATAATTTTCTTCTTTTGACTGAGCGTCCCGTAGGTATCGTTCAGGACTTCATTTTGTAATTATTCAGTATATGTAATTTCGACACAGTACCTTCCTTCTCAACTCGGCCTGTGTCGTCCGCTGAGTTGGTGTGACATTTAATGCAATAACTGTTAATCCTCATCTGCAACTTGCACCATTTGCAGACGGGTTTCACGCTTCTTCTGTCGTAGATAGACAAACAGGAGACCTCCACATGACAAATTCGACAGTGGTTCCCAAGTAGTCTCATCGTAGCCGACCCACTTAGCCTTAAACATCCGTTGTGACCGGGACGTACCCGTGGATAAGGGTAGCTCGTCGTCGAGGATTGCTTCGCCTTCATACTGGTTCATACTTGCGTCTGGCACCCAGCTATCTTCAGTTAGTAATTCTTCGTCAAATTCAAATCGCTGAGTCTCTTCGAGGTCGGCGACTAGCCTCGTCTTGGGTCTTCCGCCGAGTTCGGTAACTGCCTTCAGACGTGATACATAGACCACTGGGTAGAATCTATATCCACTCTTGTCGGGTAACACCAATTCATAGGCAAATTCTTCCACCTTCTTCTTCACCCTGAATGGTCCATGCCGTCGATGTGCTAACTTCTTAGTCAGGCCCGACTTGACTCGCTCCATAAACAACCAGACTTGGTCTCCTTCTTTGAACAAGGATTCGGTGGATTCTCGCCTGGTCCTGCAACTCCGTCTTCGTCATCCGGTGGGTTGGAAATGGATCTTTTCTCCTTCTTGTTCAGTGCTTCGTTGCGCTCTCGAGCTCGTCGTGCCTTTTCTCGCAGTTGGAACTCAGCTTCTAGTCGTAGGGCAACTTCTCGCTGTCTGTTCGCTTCTCAGCGCAACTCGACTGCATTCGCTGAGTTGGCTGGGCGTCCCTGTCCACGTCGTATTGAGCTCGCCATAGCCTTGAGTGTAGACTTGTCATCCCAGCCATGCACCAGGTAGAAAGGGGTCTCTCGCCGAGTCGAATCTCTTGAGTTGTTAATAGAGTGTACCATCTTCTCGGCGATGTCATCCCACTCGGCCTGAAGCGGATCTTCCACGTAGACTCGTATAGTCTGAACCATTGTCTTGGCTGACCTCTCTTGTTGACCGTTGGCTTGTGGTCGGTAACGCAGCGTAGCCCTTGATCTCGACTGCATCATCTCGGAAAACGTTTAGAATACTTCACTCATAAACCTTGGATTTCGGATGTGCCGTATCAGAGACGGAGCCGCAAACTGCCTGAAGACGCATTCTTCAAAAACCTTTGCCACGTCGAGTGCCCCGGTGTCATTCATAGCCTTAGCGATAAACAACCCCGTGAAGTGGTCCTGGAACAACAGCAGTGCAGTATTGCCCCGCTGAGTTCGAGGTAGGGGAATCACGAAATCGATTGACACGACCTGGAATGTATATTCTGACATCACATTTCCCGGCGAGTAACCTCTCAACTGTGGCTTGCTCTTACTGGTACTGCAGTCCTCGCAGGCTCTAGCATGTTTCATCACGTCGGCGTAAAGACCAATCCAGTAGTAGTCGGCTTTGACTCGGTGATAAGTTCTGACGATGCCTTGATGCCCCCCCTTGTATCGAGTTATGACAGTAATAAGGTATCTCGTCGACCATAGTTGACGGAATCACGAATCTCAATGAGAGGTTCGGCTCGCCGAGTTCGCCTTGTCGGCGCGTCTCATCTCGGCGGTATAACAGGCCGTCTTCGCTGACTACAAAGACTTCTGCGACTCTGCCGGCATTCTGAGCTCGACGGTGTGTACGGTCCCCAAATTCACCTCTCAGATACGCCTTCAGATCGGCCCACCTGAGTTCTTCGTCTTGTGCCTTCGCGATTTGTCGTCTCCGCTCAGTCTGAACTGTCACTGGATTCATGTCGTTGGTATTCTGAGCCGTCTGGGCTGACTCCATCTGCGATCCCGTTTCAACATTCGGGGTCATGCGGTTAGTCCGCCGAATCGACGCCCTGCTGACTTGTTCGAATTCATCTCCACTGCTTTCAAACACGGATTCTCCAGGTTTTGTTGATATGGCTTCATGATCCTGACTTCCTCCTTTTGCTCTAGCCGAGTCTTCATCAAGCTCATCCTCAAAGTGAACTCTGCGTACTCGGCTACGAGTGACTGCCGTGACTATCGGGGTTTCCGCTGGGTTGTCTATGACGTACAGCTCTTCGGCTACTCGTTTAATCGTTCTCAGTTCTGCTTTCCTATCCGTCCCGAAAATTACCCGTCCGGCGTTTGCTTAGAGCGCTTCTGTAGCGAGAGAATCAGCCGCTGCGTTATAGTGTCGCGCTATGTGTCGATAACGGACCGAGTCGAGTCGCTTAGTGAGGTCCTTGTGTCGTGCTAACTCCACTTGCAACGTCTCCGTCTTGCATGCTATCACCCCCATGGATTGCTGGATTGCGAGCCGGGAGTTTCACACGATAATTAAGTCAGTATATCCCTCGGTCAATCGCCGCTAAGACCCCATTTTTCATGCCGGTATACTCGGCGATGTTGACCGTGTTGGACGACGGGTACGCACTCGCAGCGATCTCAATGTCCCAATTCGGAAGGCGCCACAGGATCCTTGAAGAACTTCCATATCCGCCGTTCTTAGCTGTCTTCGCTAAGCCATCAAATGACAGTACACATCCCGCGAAGTCAGCTGGTATTCGGTCGTATAGCAGCTCCGGGTCCATTCTAACTGCCGCCGAGTTCTTGAAGGGAGGCGCAAGGTGCTTCAAGGAATCGACGAGTCCGATAAAAGGGGATATCGACGCCTGGAGCAACTGGGCAAAGTCTACATCTCATTCACACACTCGCTTCACCTTCAAATCGTAGGGCGACAACATAACTGCGAAACTTACTGCGCGGCCGTACAGCGACTTTGACTTAAACACCCATTCCAGCGTTGGGAAACGGGTGTAGACATGTAGCGTCTTCTTCGCCAAAAACGTGTAGCACACTTTCAGTTATTGAACAGCGCGACCACTTCTTTCTCAGCGGGATGATAGCCGAGTTCATTCTCCTTTAGTACGCGTCCGCAGAAGCGAACTGGGTGCAGCTTGTCGTCGTGTGGCTGCATCATAGTATTGCTCAGTGCCCAGTCATTAGCGTACAACATTATGTGGACTGCTTTCGCCGAGTCGAAATGGCGAAGAATTGGAGCTTCTGCTACCCGTTTATTTAGCTCGGCGAATGACGCTTTTGCCGACGTCAAGTCCCCTCCCCCCCGGACCAAAGTCCGTGTCCTTTAGTTGATAGAGTGCCACTCCATAAACAACCAAGTTCTGGATGAATCGGCCGTAATAGTTAAGTGCACCGAAGAGGGCTGCATTCCCTTCTTTGATTTCGGGAAGGGGATCTCGGCGATAGCGGCTATCTTCTTCGCATCAGCGCGTATGCCACTCGACGTAATCTCGTGCGACAAGAAAACAACCATGGGTTGGACAAAGATACGCTTGGTAAAGCTGACACTAATTCGACATTCTGTGAACCGGGCTAGTAGTCGGTCCAGTCTCTTTAAGCAGGCGTCAAACGTCTCCCCTCCAAAACAGATATCATCGACAAACGACCTCCGCTTGAACCCCGGGATCAAATAGGCCTGGCCTGGTTCTCCATTAGCGAAAAAGTCACCGTCCGGTCCGTTGACTAGGTCTTGGACCGGATCGCAGTCAGCTTGTGATTGGTGGTCCGCTTCGAACTTCGTCAGCTGTCCTGGCGTTGAATCGTCGACTCCGCCGAGCTCGAATCGCCGAGTTCACGACTCGGCTTCGGCGTTAGCCATTCGTTCAGCAAACAACTGCCATCCTCCCTTTGGTTGAACGTATCCCCATAGAGCGTTGTCGATCAGTAGTTGGTAAATCATAGGCGCATTCTTCAATCCGAACGGCATTCGTAACCACTCAAAATGCCCAAGTGCACAGACGAACGCTGAGATGTGCCGAGCTCGGCGAGTCATCAGGACTGCCCAGATTCCGCTCGCAGCGTCAAGCGAGCAAAACCACCAGTAACCCTACAATTCGGTGAGCTGGTCATCAACTAGTGGCATGGCGTATTCCATCGGCGTCGTAATCGCGTTAACTAGTTTATAGTCAAGCCTTAGCCGAATATCCACACCATTTTTCTTGAGTACTATCACCACTGGTGAGACCAAAGGGCTGCTCGAAAATGATATCAACCCAGCTCGAAGCAGTCCTTTCAACAACTCGTACAGTTTGATCAAGTGGCGGAGAGGTATCCGCCGAGCTTTTCGCTTGATAGGTTCGTGTCCTTGAACGTCGATGTCGCACAATGCTCCGTACGCTGGAGGCGGTAGGTCATTGCCACTCGAAATCATTATTCCTTCGTGTATTTGCAGCTTTGCCACCAACCTAGCCGACTGTGCTGGCGTATGGCTACTTGACTTGACGTTTGGAGCGCCATAGTCGAGTTCTGTAGGCTCAGTTTCAGTGAGGTCGGGAAGGAAGGCCAGCTCATGAGCGTAGTCCGTCAACTCCAGATCCGTCCCACTCCGCTCAAAGATATCGGTCTTACTGTTGTCAACATCATCCTCGGTCGCTGCGATCCACGTAGTGTTGTCTTAGGGTTTCCATTGAGTCTTTTGTTGAGCTGCATTCATCTTCTTCAGCTTGTTCTAGACTGTAGCCAATTCCGCCGGGGGTCGAACACCGTCGTCACAGAGCTCGTTATTCCGATCTCAGTTCCAATACATCTCAACAGTAATACATCTGATAACGCATAGTTGTTGTCCACGTGAAGGCCCGTATCCACTGAGTCTACTACGATGGCCGGTTTGACTTCTGCGTGTTCCAACTTGTCTCCGAGGTAGATAGTATCATCATCACGTCGTCTAACCACATCCGAACCGGTTTTAGCCTCCATAGTCTCCAACGCTGAGTCCGCCGTAGCTGGATCGTCGTTAGGCTTAATTCCCTCATGTAGTAATACCTTCCGACTATCGTAGTATTCAGTCGCGTCATAGCGCTGGTCCATCGAGTTCACCGAGACGGCAGATCTAACTTGCCTGAATGCTAACTCCTCTCCGGTATAGCTTACATCCTGGCGGCATGCCGTGGCCGCGTTCGGGTCACTCTCAGCGTTTAGATCCGCTGACGCCGAGTCCACCGCTGTCGACTGGATAATGCAGGTTTTTGCCATACCCATCGCTGAGTTCACCACGGCTGCAGAACTTAACCCATCGACTCCATACTCGGCTCGTGCCTCACCTTCATCACTGTGGTTACTTGTCTTCACCGTCCAGCTCAGTCCTTCACTATTAGCCTCAACATCTCTGGAAACTAATACCTCCAGATTGGAATTTGCAGTTGTCACGCTTGGGCACTGTACCGCTGAGTCTGCTGCAACGACAGGACCGACATCCACGCGTCCACACTCTTCCCTCGCGTACTCGACGGTCCTACGGCACGCTGGAACAGCCTCCAAGTCATTGCTTACGGCTGGATCTTTGAGCGCCGAGTTCGCCGTCACCCCATGGTTATTCCCAGCACTTATAGTGGTCATGGTGATCATAGCTGAGTTCACCTCGCCCACAATACTGGGTCTAATGACTTTAAAATTGGCTCGGTCGTCAATAACGGGTTCGGCGTTGCGTAGGACTTGTTCCGAGCATTCTTCAAGGTCTCCTTCCGTTATAACTGAGTCTTCAGTCGCCGACGCTTCTTCCTTCGTCCTTACGGCACTTGTTCCTTCAGCCGCTGAGTTCGTGCTGGCGTCAGAAATGGAGCCATTGTCTTTAAACTTGGACAGCATGTTGGAGACATATTGGCCATCGTGTAGCGCTGGCGTACGATCCGCTCGGACTTTTTCCAGCTTAAACGCTTATTTTATAGATGGGTCACGCCTTGTCACCCCTGAAGTTGATATGACGTCGGCGTTATCGCGACGCCTCTGGTCTTTGTCGGCTCCTGTAGTAGCTTCGATCCTCTTCCAGCGTTCGGCGCATTTTAACTCTGGTCCGTTCTCCACTGGAGGCGGTCATTTTTCCACCGCCGTCGGAATAGGGTATTTTCGTCTTTCCACATCTGGCGGCTGGTGTGACAACCAGTCCTCGTACAGTCGCTGTTCCTTCTGCAGCAAATCTTTGCTCATCGCTGACTCAAATGCCAATATCTACCAGGCACAGTATTTCACCGAGCTCACGCGGACATATCCCTCATTGACCTGCACTCGTTGTGGTTGCCATTTTATTTATTAGTGAGGTAGACACCAGACTGACTTGGCTTGTACATTTGTAATTAGTACATGGATTGGTTTTTCTCGGCGATTATAAACAACCGTGGGAATCCAAGCCTTCGTCCGTCGCACCCACAAGTCATGCGTCGACTCACTGGGTTGCCGCCTGGGCAATTTGAACTCAGCGGCCATTCGACTTTCAATTGTTAACCCGTCTGGTGGCCCACATGGGACATTCGGTCCGAGCTATGTCTTTGTCGGCGCATTACTTGATCGGATGAGTGGGATCACCATCTCATCGGGTAGCTTGACCGACCAGTTGTACAGATCCAGACGGATCCCAGCTGGGATCATGAAGTCAGTGCCGAGAATCAAATTGACTCCGGCATGGTGAGGCATTATCCATACTTCAAACCCGTATGCCACTTCCCAACCGAGTGTCACCTTCACAACTGCTCGTGACGTTGTCACCATTCTGTCTTTACTTATTTCTTGTATGTCGATCCGCTTATCTCGGCTGGCCACTTTTTTGAGACGCAGTTTCTTCGCGAAGTACTCACTAATCGCCGAGACATTTGCTCCGGTGTCCAATAGTATATTGGTCCTTCGGTGGTTCACTGCCCCAAATACGAGAGCTCTCATTCTAAGTCGGCGATCCAACGTCTGTGCTGACCACCGTCCCAGCCGTTCTCCTGGAAGCAGCTTCATGGTTCTGGTACGATGCACAGCCTGGTCTGACTGCCGAGTTACACTTGCAATCGCTCGGTAGTTATCATCTAACTCACCGAGCTCACGTTCAATTCCGTCGATTAAACACATCCAATTGCCATCCCCGCTTCGTCCCTCGGGCCGTCCTGCTTCGCCTACGAAGGCAAACAAGAAGTTCGCCTCAACTGCAGGTTCAGCTGACTGTGGCAGCCCGGCATATTCCAACCCAGTGAGTGTTGGCGTGCCGCCGAGTTTAAATCACTCGGCGTGTTAAGATTTTGCAGGTCTTCTGGCACTTGCGACTTGTCGACAGAGTTCTTCACGAACGCAGCCAGCTTCTCGTATTGACGAAACAGTTTGCACTGGCCGACTTCATGGACTTGTCTGCAGAATTTGCAGCGCCGCCGACAGTAGTGAGCCGAGTGACCCGTTCTTCCACAAGCTGCACAAGGTCCACGCTGTGAATTGTCGCGTGATCCATCTCCACGGTTCGACTGCTCTCGTTGGTTGTACGGTCGCGGAGGTCGGTTCGCAGAGTTCCTGCAACTTCGATTCGAACCATTCTGGTCTCCCGCCGAGTTCGCTCGGCGGTTCGGTGTATTTCCCTTATCATTGGTAACGACGGCGTCTATGTAGTCGTCGACTTCCGCTAAGTCGTAACCTCCGGACAGGTCCTCATCATCCCATTCGTCTTCGCAGTTGTAAGGACTCGGCGGGTTCTGATTGAGGAGTTCCTCCCCGTCAGAGTCAGCGTCAACAAAAGTAACTCGGCGGTCGCGGTTTTCTTCCTTGCGACTGCGCTTCTCCTCTCGACGCCCATCTCGGCGTTCATCTCGGCGGCTCTGATCCTTCCGCTTGTCATCTCGGCCGCGTGCGATCACGAGTCGGTCGCGTTGCTTCTTGCGCTTTTCACCGAGGATTCGACGTTTGATTATCTGCTCCACCTTACCGATGTCTTCCAACTGCAAGGGGTACATCAAATCCATCACATCGTCATCACCACAATGCAGCCAGAAGTGCTCGATATGGTCAGCTGCGTCGGCGCCTCCTTTTTCGTACTGGATCTTGGCTGTCCGAGCATACCCATTGAGTCGGATCAGGAAGTCGCAGATCGGCTTGTTGATTTTACGTCTCGCCGACTAGTAACGAGTGCGGGCGGATTGGTCAAACTGTGAGCAATAATAATCCAGGAACGCCTCGCGGAGTAGTTTCCAGCGTCGCTGAATCTTCTTCGGCAGCTGCCTATACCCACGCTTCGCCGCGCGTCCCAAGCATAGCGAGAAGGGTCCGCACCAGGCACTTTGGGGCATCCTGGTGCTCTTCATCTCGTAGATGAAACGCTTGAGCCACTGGAGCGATGCGTCAGAACGGGAGCGCTTCCCTTCGAACTCAGCGATTTTGTCGAGTGAGGCGTGGGTTCGGACTTCTAGGTACTGAATCAAGTCTTCTTGAGCCGCGTCGAAGCTCAAGGTTCGGATGTAGTCCTTCACGGTTTCTTCACAGTTTCCTCTCACATCGAAGGCGTCATCGTCCCCCTCGTCCTCCTCGTAAGCCTCAGCTTCGTCTGCAGCGTCATATAACTCACGGTAACGACCTGCATCCCGCTGTCCACGACCCGGCGCTCACTGAGTCGGCTTGAGCTTCATCGGGGTCAGCATGTGGGGGTCTTCGAAGTATGGAGTGCCTTGCGTAGCGCGAAACACTTCACGTCTCTTCGTCTCCGGGGGTTTCGGCAAAGCAATTTTGCTTGGGTCTTCGCCAAGTGTTTTGAACTCGGCTACTTGGCTGTACACCTCCTTGTAGCGACCTGCATCCCCCTGTCCACGACTCGGCGCTCGCTGAGTCGGCTTGAGCTTCATCGGGGTCAGTATGTGGGAGTCTTCGAAGTATGGAGTGCATTGCGTAGCGCGGAACACGTCACGTCTCTGCGTCTCCGGGGTCTTCGGCAAAGCAATTTTGCTGGGGTCTTCGCCAAGTGTTTTGAACTCGGCTACTTGGCTGTACACCTCCTTGTAACGTCCTGCATCCCGCTGTCCACGACCCGGCGCTCACTGAGTCGGCTTGAGCTTCATCGGGGTCAGCATGTGGGGGTCTTCGAAGTATGGAGTGCCTTGCGTAGCGCGGACGTCTCTGCGTCTCCGGGGTCTTCGGCAAAGCAATTTTGCTTGGGTCTTCGCCAAGTGTTTTGAACTCGGCTACTTGGCTGTACACCTCCTTGTAGCGACCTGCATCCCGCTGTCCACGACCCGGCGCTCACTGAGTCGGCTTGAGCTTCATCGGGGTCAGCATGTGGGGGTCTCCGAAGTATGGAGTGCATTGCGTAGCGCGGAACACGTCACGTCTCTGCGTCTCCGGGGTCTTCGGCAAAGCAATTTTGCTGGGGTCTTCGCCAAGTGTTTTGAACTCGGCTACTTGGCTGTACACCGCCTTGTAACGACCTGCATCCCGCTGTCCACGACCCGGCGCTCACTGAGTCGGCTTGAGCTTCATCGGGGTCAGCACGTGGGGGGCTTCGAAGTATGGAGTGCCTTGCGTAGCGCGGACGTCTCTGCGTCTCCGGGGTCTTCGGCAAAGGCATTTTGCTTGTGTCTTCGCCAAATGCCTTGAACTCGGCTACTCGGCTGTACGCCGGCTTCGTTCCACCAGGGACCTTCTTCAATCCAAACGCCACTCTCAACTTCTTCTTCCATTGCCAGCGTTCAGTTCCGCCGCGGGTCGGACTCCAGTCGGACAGGATGAGGCTGTTTGGTCGGCTGTTGTACCGATAGCCCATCGCCTTTAGCAGTAACACAGTTTCTTCCACCAACTGATTGATGTTGGCTGCACGCACCGGTTAAGTTAGCTCGGGGCCCAACATCGGCCACTTCGCCTGCGCCATCGCCACAGGCGCGAACATCATCATCCGCTCTGATCTCGTTCTCATTTCTTCGCCAAGTCGATCCAACCCTTTATTGGCGCTCGGCGTATCGACGTTCCTCGTCGCTTTCGGAATAAGGGGCGGACGGTCCCCTTGCGCAACGCCATATTCTTCTTCATCCTCTTCATCGTCCGCACCTTCGTCGAGCTCGGCGGATAAGTTGCGCTCAACAGGACGTGGGCTCCCATGCGTCCCACCTGCAGCGTCAACTCTTCCACCTCGCCAAGTAGCTCGGCGGTAGTTTCTCCGAGCTCAGCGGTCTCGGTCTTCTCTTCATACTCTTCTTCACTTACATCTCCGTTCTCGTGCTCTTGGTCGTGTACATCCTCGTCGAACTGGACGGTTCGTCCCACCTCCATCGTCATGACGATGAGTCGTTGATCCGCCGGGTCCGACCCCGCGAGAGGCGATCCTCCAGCCGTCGCTGGGCTTCCGTCGCTCGGAGTTGCTGATCCCTTGACCGTCTTCACTCTTCTCTTTCTCTTCTCTTCCTCTTAACTTGGTTAGCTGGCACCTACAAAACAAGCACACACTCCTGTTTCCGGGTCGCGGCACCAGGGGTGGTGTAGTAGAACACACAAATACCGTCAGATGTGGTTTCCTTACACAAACCACAGCGAATCGCCGAGTTAGGTCGGCGGTTGTATGGCCTGCGCAGAGGGTGGTCCCCTCGCGGTCCGGCCCTTTCGGGACAGACGGGTGGCTCGCTTCCACTCGGTTCCGACTAACCAAGTCAGAGCACTTCCGAGGCTCCACCGAGTTTGGTTCGGCTGAGCTCGTTCACAACCCTGTGCCCTCCACCAAAGGATGGACGACGGCGTGCGAGCGCTTTTACAGGTCACCGAGCGCAGAGGCCGCTCAGCTAGAAGTGTTACGGCACCCGGGCTATCCGACGTACCGGCCCGCTGAGTATGCGGGGCTTTCTTTCGCGCGTAGCGAGACTTTGTCCTACCCGGACCGACCTAATCGCTTGGCGCTACCAGTCAATACCCTACAGGCTATGCCTCTCGAGTATCGACGGCAGGCATAATCCAGCCCTATGCAGGGACTTACCGGAAGAGAGTACACGTGTCTTGGACTAGGAATATTCTGCTCTGTTATCTTCTGGAAGCCTTTCCCCCCTATTTAATCCTATGCTTCTCATACAAATATCTGGTGAAATGTAGTCGTTTCGGATCTCTACCGACCCTTCCGCGGGGTTCAGGTGACCATTGAGCTCAGCGGCCATCCGGATAGCATCATCCGGACAGATCGCTGAGTACTTACCGTGATCCTTTGTTCCTAAGCTCCAGGTTATCAGACCGAGCCGATTCTTGATCTAAAGTAGGTTGGCGTATGGTCGAATCTGGAAATCCCTACACCACATTACTCTGGATTCGTCATGTCTTTTGACAAATTAGCGACGACAGAGACGTACGGAGGCTACGGGAGCTGTTCATGGGTGTTGTGGAGCCTTCCGGAGTGGAAGATAGTGATCGCTGCAAACGCTTACCTCTCGGCCACCACGATGAATGAGACAGAGTACACAGGGATGCTTAACGGTGTCAAGGCTGCTATTGCGCACGGTGCCGAGGATTTAGTCATCGTTAGGGACTCAAGGCTCGCGATTCAACAATCACTAGGGGTGATCGCATACAGGAAGGAAACTCTGCTAGCGCTGCTGAATATTCACAAGGAACTCTCGGCGAAGCTTCGATCACTGAAATATCTTACCGTTGTACGAGAATACAACGCTGCCGCGGATTCATTAGCCACTGAAGTGTTGGAATCGAAGGTCAGTCGTGTCAGCTTGGCCGAAACTCGCAAGTCGGAACTGGCGTCGCTGAATCGTATCCAGGAAATAATCTACGAGCCGGACGAAGACTCGGTAGACGTTTCGTCACGTGCAGCAAAGCGTTCGGTACATGTACTGTCAGGCAGCGAATCTTCAAAGTGGAAAACTTTCGAAATTTTTGTGGTTGATTACAGCTCACCAGAGTACGATTATGGTAATATGGCAGTGATGACTAGGCGACAGACCAAAGCCAAGAAACGCGTCAGGTTTGCAGATGAACACTCGGAGGGGGTCTCAAAAGCTCAAGAACAGCATGAAGAACGACGAGAAGTGTCCAGCGAGGATTCAATCGGCGATTTGCCAGACCATCCTCACAAGACTGTACCAGCGGCATTTCCCGATGCGGAAGATGTTGACCCGGTAGCGATACAGCGGGAACGATGCAGACGGATACTGGTGGCACAAGACGAGGAGCAGAAGTGGTTTAACATCAAGAAAGTGCTTCAGGGCCAAGCACAAGAGCTGAGTTACAAAGAAGCTCGAGATGCCTGGAAGTACGCTGACCAGTTCGTCTTATCAGAAGATGACATGCTTCGCTGTACCAGCTTAAGGATGAAGACTTTGCTGTTGAAGGTGGCCATTCTGTGGCACGTCGTTCCTTCATGAAATTGAAGGCGAGTGTTTCACATTCACCCATCCTCAGGCACTTGGATCGGTCGAAGCCAGTTCACGTCATGATCTTTGTGAATGAATGGGCGTTGAGCACGACGCTTATGAAAGAACACGAAGGCAAGTTACACCCCGTACGATTCCTCGGCCGTGTGCTCAAGGAATCCGAGATGAACTACCATCCTGCTGAGAAGGAAGTTTTGGCGTTACTCTTGCTGTTGAAGATCTGTTACGTCCAGCTGGCAGGAAAGCCGCTACATGTCTATACACGATTCTCGACGTTAGAGTGGGTACATAAGTCGAAGTCTCTATTCGGATGCGCGGTCCAGTTCGCAGTGGCACTGGAAGGTACAGCGCGTGAAGGAGAAGGATGTCGCTTTCGCGCAGCTACTGCAGTCAAGCATCACGAGCTTTGTCGACTTGGAAGACTCACTCGTGCCGGTGGTACCTCCAAACAAGGGCTGTCCGACTATTCGAATGGACCCCGCGTTGCTGTACGCCAGGCTTCCCCGTAATTACAGCGGATTCGTCATGTCTTTTGACGGATCAGCGAAGACAGAGAAGTACGGTGGCTACGGGAGCTGTTCATGGGTGCTGTGGAGCCTTCCTGAGTGGAAGATAGTGATTGCTGCAAACGCTTACCTCTCGGCCACCACAGTGAATGAGGCAGAGTACACAGGGATGCTTAACGGTGTCAAGGCTGCTATTGCGCACGGTGCCGAGGATTTAGTCATCGTTGGTGACTCAAGGATCGCGATTCAACAATCACTAGGGGTGATCGCATGCAGGAAGAAAACTCTGCTAGCGCTGCTGAATACTCACAAGGAACTCGCGGTCAAGCTTCGATCACTGAAATATCTTCACGTTGTACGCGAATACAGTGCTGCCGCGGATTCGTTAGCCACTGAAGTGCTGGAATCAAAGGTCAGTCGAGTCATCTTGGCTGAAAGTCGCAAGTCGGAATTAGCGTCGCTGAATCGCATCCAGGAAATGATCTACGAGCCGGATGAAGACTCGGTAGATGTTTTGTCACGTGGAGCAGAGCGTCAAGTACATGTACTGTCAGGCAGCAAGTCTTCAAAGTGGAAAACTTCCGAAACTTTCGTGGTTGATTACAGCTCACCAGAGTGCGATTATAGTAATATGGCAGTGATGACTACGCGACAGCCGAAAGCCAAGAAACGCGTCAGGTGTGCAGATGAACACTCGGAGGGGGTCGCAAAAGCTCAAGAACAGCATGAAGTACGACGAGAGACGTCCACCGAAGATTCAATCGGCGAAGCTTTGCCAGACCATCCTCACAAAACTGTACCAGCGGCATTTCCCGATGCGGAAGATGTTGACCCGGTGGCAACAGACGGATAATGGTGGCACAAGACGAGGAGCAGAAATGGTATAATATCAGGGAGGTGCTTCTGGGCGAAGCAGAAGAGCTGATTTACAAAAAAGTTTGAGATGCCTGGAAGTTTGCTGACCGGTTCGTGTTATCAGAAGATGGCGTGCTTCACTATCTTCGATTGAATCGTCGGTACGACCATGGTTGGTAAGAAGAGACCAAGCTGCGGCTTGTAGTACCGACAACGATGATTCAGGAAGTCTTGCAGAACTGTGATGACTCGCTGGAAGGTGGACATCAAGTTGTGGTTAGAACGTTCCATCATGTTAAGTCCGATTATTATTGGATCGGCTTGTACGCTGACGTGGAGAAGCATGTGAAGTCATGTCCGGATTGCAGCTCGAGTAAAAGCCGTCCACAGCTTCGTGGATACTCGCCTGGCAACGTACTAGCCGAACGACCGTTCCAGATCGTCTCGATGGATTTTGTGATTCCACTACCGAAATCTCGCAGGGGTAACACAGCGTTGCTCCTATTTCAGTGCTCGTTCACAGGATTCGTCATTGCCAAGGCTATGTCGGAAACAACAGCACTGGGTGTTGCTCAAATGTTCGAAGAATGTGTGTACCGACGGTTCGGAGCCCCATCACTGATAAGGCACGACCGTGACCCACGCTTCATGAGCGAGGTGTTCCAAGCATTTGCAGAGATGATGCAGTCAAGATCCTAAGCGACTTTGAGCTATCGGCCACAGGCTAATGGACAGCAAAAACGCTCGGTGAAGTCGGTGATGGGTTCCGTACGGGTGTACGCGGAAGACCCTCTACAGCAAGATTGGGACGAAATCGCGGAGAAGCTAGTATTTGCTATTAATACTTCTCAAGACACTACGAGGAAGGAGACGCCGTTTTACCTCGTTCACGGTTGGGATGCTCAGTCGACGTTAAAGCAATGTCGTCATCACTCAAACGAGGCCTCGGCAAGCAGTCTGACGCGCTGGCGTGGCGGCGTGAGATCAATCGACAACATGAGGTCGCCCTCACTATGGCCAAAGATTATCAGGCTGTAGAAAAGGAGCGAAGGGATAAAAAACATAAAGATGCCTTGCGTCGACTGGAAAAAGCCGCTGTACCTCAATCTTGTGGAAACGAACACTCGGTGGACCCACCAGAAACTTCGGAAGAGATAGCGTTTCCTGCAAGAGCCCCACCGAGATCCCTTTTGAGATTGGGAGCTAGGCGTGGTTGTACATGGGACGCGTCAAACCAGGCTTGACGAAGAAATTAGCTCATCGGTGGCATGGACCTTTTCGGATCAAGCGCAAGATGGAAGAGTTTGCGTACGAGCTGGAACTGCTGGACCTAAATGGGTATCGCTTCTACTCAGTAGTGCATGTGCGAGACTCAAGGCTGTCAACGAATGCAACAGTCGACCGAACACTCGGTTGGTACTAGACGCGACTAATGAAGCAAGACTAAATTTCGATGAGGAGCTGTTGCCTGAAGACAGCTGGGAACCAGATCAAGTTGCCGGTGAATATGAAGTCGAGGCCATCCTCGACGACAGAACATCACTGTCGACGAGCACGGAGCGTGCTGTACGCGTGTTCAACGTCAAGTGGGTTGGTTATGAAGATCCATCTTGGGAACCAGCATCCAACTTGTCATGTGGAGGTCTGCTGTACGACTATTTGCGAGCCAAGAAGAGAGAGAATCGGCTGCGGATGGCGCAAGTGGCGGGCGAGGACTAGCGTGACTGGATCACGTGTGAACTGTCCACAGGGCGATGCAGCATGTGGTAACAGACGAAAAACGTTACTGCAACAACAAATTGTATATGCATTTGAAGAACAACATGAACATGATTACGCTGTGGAAGTGGATTAAGAAAAAGAAACAATGAATCCGACAGAAGTGCGACCACTGAAAGCAAAACCTCACTGGCACCTCAACAGGTAGCTGGGCTGTCGGAGAACGTCGTGAAGCATGCAGCGAGGATTCAGCGTGCCTCCAATTGCCTGGCAGCGGTGGCCAAGAGTGTCAACGAAGTTGAGTCTTCACTCTCCTTCTCCTCTTCGACGGGAATCTGAACCTCGGCCGCTTGAGCCGCAGCCGGAGCCTGTGAACTCTCAGCACCAGCTTTAACAGGAGCAGTAGTCAGAACAGGACGTGGGGTAACCGGTGGTTCAAACAAGACGCGCCAGGTTGGAATGAGCTCAAGTGGATCCAGAGCCGGATCGACGACCACGCTGCGGTACACATCCACAAAGCGCGTACCGCGAGGATTGAAGAGCTCCGGATTGCACTGGTACGGGAAGTACGTAGTGTTGTACGGGTGCTGGTGCGGCGCGTTCATCCATCCAGTACGCCTGGGCTGGCGAGCATCAAAAGCCGGAACTTCGGAAAGCCAGTCAGATGTCCGAGGTACGAACGACAAGTTTTCAATAGGGTACCACGGCTTCAACGGCTCCAAAACCAACTCGGAACGAATGAACGGCGTATCAGAAGAACCGGAGGAAACCGAGTCACGACTCCACGCCATGTACTGCTCACGGTACTTGTTGCGGAGACGATCGGCACGACGGTCACGCTTATTGAAGAGCTTCTTCTACATAGCGCTCAGTACCTTCAAGAGCTCCTTGTCGTGGGAAACCTTCTTGGATTCTTCGACGAGACCTTGCTCGATACAAGCCAACGAAAGCCGGTGGAGACGCTCCCATAACGCGAATACGAGGTCACCCTGCTTGCCGGATTCGCTCATTCCAGCTTGAGGCGGGTCTCGATTGCGGCGCACTTGGAGATGGGGACGCTTGGGTCGAAATCGATGGTGACGAAGAGACACGCATGGAGGGGATAGAGCAGCCGGAGTTGCTGGTACGGATGATCGGGATTCGAATAGTCGAAATAACGCTTGGAGGCCTTCCAACGTCGTACGGACGACTACTTCACCAGCTGGTTCCGGTAGGGTCATCCTCAAGAGACGTTCGAAACACTTCCTGGCACCCGCATCGGTGAACCCCATGTCAGGAGAACCCACGCTGACAAGGAGGAAGAAGCCGGCAACGTAGGGCAAGCA
Source organism: Phytophthora betacei (assembly GCA_011320135.1). Taxonomy (NCBI): domain Eukaryota; phylum Oomycota; class Peronosporomycetes; order Peronosporales; family Peronosporaceae; genus Phytophthora; species Phytophthora betacei. The sequence goes on from JAANHX010000556.1 coordinate 256,337, forward strand.
CCAGGCAACACGCGGTGACGCAACGGCTCAACCGACGGTGCGCCGCCACGACGCGGCACCGAAGTGTAGGTGGGCGTAAGCTTGCGCCCAGACCCAGCGTCGAGAGTTCTAGAAAACGGGCGAGGAGCCGCCGGAGCAGAGAGAAACGATGGTGGCGCTTGTGAATTTGGCGATGACGGAGGAGGTGGACCATCGATTATGATCGGAGAGGTCACCATCGGCGAAGGATTTGGTCGAGGAGGAGTCGGGGGCCGAGTAGGGACAAGACCGCTCCAGTTGCAGTTGAATCTTCGCCACGTCGTCGTCAACTGTACTTGAATGATCGGTAGGTGGCGGAACATCACCGCCGCCACTTGTATCGCCAGGAGAATCATCCACCGAAAGTTCATCATCATCCACGTTATCTCCACGAACATCTTCACCATTACCATCGTCATCAATCTCCATCGGAGAGTCAGTCGAAGAAACACTTGGCACGGCAGCCGTTGGAATAGGCGGAGCCGGCATTGAAGACACGGAGGCTTGTGGAGTAGCTTCAACAGGGGCAAGCCCTGCCGCTGAAACTACTCCCGAGACTTCAATCGTCTTAGAAGTCGCAGCAGACGACGAAGCAATCTTGCTTGATGAGACGGTGTTAACCGATTCATCACATTTGTAACTTGAGCCGAGCATGAGTCGAAATTGCTCGGTCTCACGCAAGGCCTCTTCGGAGGCGCGTATGGCCGCTGGAGAAGGAGATCGTCGACGCTGGCGGCTTGACCACGTCGGGAGGACCTTGCGGCGGAGACGAAGGCGCGTCAGGAGGGTCGGAGACATCTTCGTGAGCCCCGGAGCCTACATCGCTACCCGAAGACTCGGTGATAGTGTCCTGAGCCGAGGGGACCCCACTTGAATCAACTTCCACCGTGTCCACGTCACTCTGGACACCGCTGAGGCCTACAACGGCGCGAGTTGAGGATGACGCTAGCTTGCAAGGTGACGACCATGAACGAGGAGATGATGGCACAGACTGTGACCGAGTCTTTGAATGTCGCCGGGGCGACTTGGCAGGAGAACGAAGGCGAGTCTTCTGGCGCTTCTTCTTAGCCGCTTGCTTCCATGCCTTCGGGCTGAACAGCGAGCGACATGCAGACTTGGGGGTTGAAGGGTCGGCAGGTGGCGCATCACCGAGATCGACAGCCGCCATAGACGTACTGGCCTTGTCCATCGGGATGGGGGTCTTGTCTTCGTCGGAATCTTCCGACTGGTCGTCCGACTCCTTGCCACCTGGTCGAAGACGCTTGTGGTGCTTCCCATGAGCCACTTGATGAGCATCCTGCGCCAGAGCTGCTGGAAGCGATTGAGGGTCATTCTAAGACGCGGCAGCAGACTGTATGCGCGGCAAGGCGACCAACGTCTCGTGGTCCAAGTCCAAGGCTTCCAGATCCAGTTCACCCTCAGTAAGACCTGTCACAAAGGATTGTGAACGAATGTTAGTTGCTGAACTCACGGTGGAAAGAACAACATGAGGAACGTACCATCAACAGCCAGACGCAGTACCTCTGGGTCCATCCCGGCCAAACGCACGTGTATGGTTGACCTGTAGAAGGTGGGTGTTGCGGGCTTGCTGATTCTCGAGGACCTTGAGCCTGTCGTTGTCGATGAATATGCCCTTAGACAGCTTGACCAAGGCAATATGTAGCTGACGAGTCTGCTCGGTGCTCGCGCCAATAGAAGACTTGCACACTTCGCGTTCGCGAGCCAGCTTCTTGTGCAAGGTGGCGATAAAAGCGTCCCGCGCCTGGACCTCACAGTGCAGACGCTTCAGGTCCTCTGAATGTTGCTCCATGGAAGACGGAACACGCGCGAGCATGGCATCGTTCTTGACGTTGGATTTGCCGAGAATCTTGACGTCCTTGCGAAGAGTATCGTCTTCGGCGTTGGGAGCCTTCAGGTATGCCTCCGCGTTCTCCCCAGCCATGGTTTCAGGTGCCACCGAACGTTCGGTGGCAGCATCCTCGGTCTCGGCAGCCTCACCAAGCTGGTAACTCGGTCGGGCAATGCCGACAGCGCATCGTAAAGAGGCTGGACGGCGGCGAGGACTCCGTCAAAGCCCATGGCAGTCTGGAGGCGACGTTGAGTGTGGACATCGCCGTGAAGAGGAGCCGCAACATTGAGCTGCACTTGATGACGAGCCATCGCAGTCAAGTACGGAATAATCGATGTCATCATATGATCAATCGACGCTTCCGTACTCTCAGCCAGCATGGCGCGCAACGATTCCTCGGTGAGTGGTGGAGGGCCACCAGCAGGCGCAGGCGAGTCAGCAAGAGCCATCACCGTTGACCTAGCGACGACAGGAGGTGTCTCATGAGCTGCAGCAGGAGGTGAAGCGTCCGGGGCAGGAAGCGCCTGAGGTCCAGCTGACGACGTTGTCGTCGAAGGATGTTTGGCAGGCTGAGGGTCGTTCAAAAACCTCGGTGTCGCCCTCCTGAGAAACAAGACGAGTAATGCATGGTGATGAGCATGGTGCCGATGGTTCAAGAGGAAGATGAGCTGACTTACCTCCAGCTGTTCACGTTCACGTCGTCGGCGAGGATTAAGACACGGGAGCGCGTTATTTACGGCACGATTGAGGCGCTTAAACATCCTGTGACTGGATGGTGAATTGGAGAATTAAGAAATGCCACAACGGCCACCAGTACCGTGGGTTCCATTGCGACAGGGGCAGTTGTGGTGTAGTGATTTCTCCGTAGTTGCGGATTATCACCCGTCGACAAAGACGTGACACCGCCCAAGATGTTCAAGCGACGAACCCTCGGTCATGTGATGTACGGAGACGCCAAGGCGCAAGGGACTCGATGGCGTCACTACCGAACTCTAAACGGATATTGGATACGGTCCAGATGTCACTGAATCCAGGCTGTCCTTACTATTAATAATGGACTGGCCGAATTCGTATTCAACGGCCAAGAACTGACCATCCACGGTACGAACCCTCGGTGGCGGTTGGGATGAGTTCGCAAAAGGCTCAGCGACCCTTTGAAGGCACGTTCACCGTCTGGGACATGGCGCGAACCGTTAAAGATGCTCATGCGACGATGCAGACGACGCCTGGCGTGCAAAAAGATCCATAACGGGTCATTGTTCACTTGATATTTGTATGCATGATTAGGACTACTTATTAGGAATAGACCCGAAAGGGTAAACATAAATACAGAACAGAATTTCCACTCAAGCACACAGAGGGACGTCTGGCTTCAAGGTAAGCGTCTGGTCAAGCTTGTTTGAGTGTGTTATGCCTGTCGGTGAGCTCGAAGCTCTGTAGCGAGGGTTCATCCGGCAAGGCCAAGAGACTTTGGGTATTGGCCGATTATCTCGGGATGCTTTACGTGACGGCTTATTGTTGCCTTTTTGTACGACTGGGAGTGCTTGTATTGCATCCCTTGTATTCTTCCAACCGCGTGTTGAACACTCGGTTACCTCGTAAAAGCCTTACCCGTGCCTGGTATCCTTCCGCTGTTGGGACCACGAGGATTCATAGCACCGGCTAGCTTTGCTCGTGCTAGTAGCGTGCTCTTATTTTTACTGGTTGGACTATATAAGTAGTTTACAAGGTCCAGTCTGTCCCGGTGCAAGGCCAGAACTGGGGTTTTCAGGCCCACCCGAACGATCGTTTACTATCCAAGTAGACGTTTTGTTGTGGGAACATCCTAACTACATTTGTAGCTAGCGTTCACGTGGGAATTTCAACACCACAGAACCTTAATCTCTGGTGACACGATGACGCACGTGTCGATGTTGGCGTAGAGCTTGTTCGCTCGCATCACGTCCAATACTTGACGGAGATGCCCTTGATGCACCTCCATGGCCGTCTTGCCTCACTCGGCACGGCTATGGACGAAGATATCGTCGAAGAACGTCTGTACAAAGGCGCGCAGTGGCCTGAACAATTGCGTCACGAGGCGGTTGAATGTCGACGGGGCGTTAGACAAGCCCTGCAGCATGACGAGCCACTCCCAAATCATGCCCCTTGGAGTGCTCACCGCGGTGAGCGGGATGTCGCTCTCGCGCATCAGGATCTGGTAGTATCCGTCTCCCAAATCCAGGGCACTGTACAGTACGCTTCCGGCCATGTTGTTTAACAACACATCCTTTCGTAGGATTGGTGTTTGGGTCGGCACCGTCGCGTTGTTCAGCTTGTTATAAGCATGAACTAGATGCCACTTTCCGTTCGGAAGTTGGCGTCGAGTGCGGGGACTTCGACTCCCGCACCACGCCTGCCTTCGCTTTCGCAGCGAAGAAGGCATCAATGACCTTGCACTGTTCGCGCGGAAGAGGCCATTGTCTCGCGATACAGTACTTTGTGCCAGGCACGAGATCGATCTCATGCCGTACACCTCGATCTGGTGGGCGTTGGGTCGGTGGGTGTTTGTTCACCACGTCCAAATACTCCGTCACCAAAGAATACACCGGATTCTTTGGGTTCTTAAGGATCTCGGAGCCCAAGTGCGTCTGACGCTGCTTGTTCAAGTCTTTCAGGACGCCCTCGTCCAAGACAGAAGAGGCGTTGAGCTCCTCCCGAGTGGTCTCAGGTCTTATGAGCAGCATCTCGGCAACCTTTCCAGCCTTGCGGCTGGCCAGGAAAGGCTCAGCTGCCATTTCCGCGAGATTCAGTATATCTGCAACATCTGGCAACGGCTCCAAGTGAACACTAGATGCCTTGACGGATAAACCCGTCTCGCTGTCTAAGCTGCGATAACACACTTCCACTGGCCTTGTCGGAGGAGACCGGGCCCTGGACTCCGAGTCGCTTGAAGTGACGTCGATCTGAACGAAGTTTAGATCCGACTCTCGGCGGATCTGTCGTCGACGGCGACCGTGGCGTGGAGCTTTGTTACCCACGTATGGGGATATCGGAGCGCCGATATTTGAGGCACTCAAGGCCTTGAGTGGTACTGTGTTACCCACACAGGAAGCTTATTCGACTTCTTCCTCTTCAGTCAAGGTCTGGACGACCGCGTGTGACACTATGTCACCCACACAGGAAGCGTATCCGACGTATTCCTCTTCTGTTAAGGTCTAGAGCGACCGTGTGCGGAACGCTGTTACCCACCTTGAACACGCAATTGTGGTGTTGGAATTCTCACGTGATCACTAGCTACAAATGTAGTTAGGATGTTCCCACAACAATACGTCTACTTGGATAGTAAACGATCGTTCGGGCGGGCCTGAAAACCCCAGTTCTGGCCTTGCACCGGGACAGATTGGACCTTGTAAACTACTTATATAGTCCAACCAGTAAAAATAAGAACACGCTACTAGCACGAGAAAAGCTAGCCGGTGCTATGAATCCTCGTGGTCCCAACAGCGGAAGGATACCAGGCACGGGTAAGGCTTTTACGAGGTAACCGAGTGTTCAACACGCGGTTGGAAGAATACAAGGGATGCAATACAAGCACTCCCAGTCGTACAAAAAGGCAACAATAAGCCGTCACGTAAAACCTCCCGATAGTAATCGGCCAATACCCAAAGTCTCTTGGCCTTGCCGGATGAACCCTCGCTACAGAGCTTCGAGCTCACCGACAGGCATAACACACTCAAACAAGCTTGACCAGACGCTTACCTTGAAGCCAGACGTCGCTCTGTGTGCTTGAGTGGAAATTCTGTTCTGTATTTATGTTTACCCTTTCGGGTCTATTCCTAATAAGTAGTCCTAATCATGCATACAAATATCAAGTGAACAATGACCCGTTATGGATCTTTTTGCACGCCAGGCGTCGTCTGCATCGTCGCATGGGCATCTTTAACGGTTCGCGCCATGTCCCAGACGGTGAACGTGCCTTCAAAGGGTCGCTGAGCCTTTTGCGAACTCATCCCAACCGCCACCGAGGGTTCGTACCGTGGATGGTCAGTTCTTGGCCGTTGAATACGAATTCGGCCAGTCCATTATTAATAGTAAGGACAGCCTGGATTCAGTGACATCTGGACCGTATCCAATATCCGTTTAGAGTTCGGTAGTGACGCTGTCGAGTCTCTTGCACCTTGGAGTCACCGTACATCACGTGGCGGAGGGTTCATCGCTTGAGCACCTTGGACGGTTCCGCATCTTTGTCGACGGGCGATTATCCGCAAATCTGGTTAACTCATCACACCACAACTGCCCCTGTCGCAATGGAAGCCACGGTACTGTTGCCCGTTGTGACATTTCTTCATTCTCCAATTCACCATCCAGTCACATGATGTCCAAGCGCCTCAATCGTGCCGTAAATAACGCGTTTCAGCGTCTCAATCCTCGTAGACGTCGCGAACGTGAGCAGCGGGAGGTACGTCAGCTCATCCTTCTCTTGAATCATCGGCACCTTGCTCCTCACCTCGCATTACTCGATTTGTTTCTCAGGAGGGCAAGGCCGAGGTTTCGAACGCCCCTCAGTCTGCTGCACTTCCTCCGACAGCAGCGTCATCAACCGGCCATTCGGCGCTTCCTGCCACGGACTCTTCACTCCCTGCGGTAGCTCCTGCAGCAGTCCCCGTCGTCGCTGAATCCGCGGAGATGGCTCCTGCTGCTCCTCCTGCGCCTGCTGGTGGTACACCACCACTCACCGATGATTCGCTGCGCGCCATGCTGGCTGAAAGTACGGAGGCATCGGTCGATCACATGATGACCTCGATAATTCCGTACTTGACTGCAATGGCTCGTCGCCAAGTGCAGCTCAGCGTTGCGCCTCCTCTCCACGGCGATGTACACACTCAACGTCGCCTCGAGACTGCTGTTGGTTTCGATGATGTCCTCGCTGCGGTACAACATCTTCCTGACGCGCTGTCGGCATTACCCGAACGAGTCGCCGACTGGGAGCGTCAGTTGCGGCTTGATCAGTCCGAGGCTGCTGCCGCCGTACGTTGGGGGGCACCCGAAATCATGGCTCGTGAGAACGCGGAGACGTTCCTCAAGGCTGCCAACGCTGAGATTGAAGCTTTACATCACAACATCAAGATTCTCCGCGAGTCGAACGCCAAGAACGACGCCATGCTCGCCACTGTTCAAGCCACTATGAAGCGTCACGCAGAGGACTTGAATCGTCTGCACTGTGAGGTCCAAGCTCGGGACGTTTTCATTAGCACGTTGCACAAGAAGCTGGCTCGCGAACGCGAGGTGTTCAAGTCTTCTATTGAAGCGAATACCGAGCAGACTCGGAAGCTTCACCTCCTTCTGGTAAAGCTTGCCCAGGGCAAGTATGTTGATAACGACACGCTCAAGGTCCTCGAGAACCAGCAAGACCGTAACACTCGCCTCCTCCAAGCAAATCGCACCCTCCGTGCACACGTGAGTCTGGCCGGGATGGATCCCGAGGTACTTCGTCTGGCTGTTGATGGTACGTTCCTAATGTTGCTCCTTCCACCGTGTGTTCAGCAACTAACGTTCTTTCACAATCCTTCGTGATAGGTCTGACTGCGGGTGAGCTGGACCTGGACGTGCTGGACTTAGATCAGGAGACGTTAGGCGCTTTGCGGCGCATCCAGTCTGCCACTGCGCCTTCGGACGATCCTCAAGCCCTTCCTGCAGCTTTTGCCAAGGCCGCTCACCAAGTGGCCCATGGGAAGTCGCATAAGCGTCTTAGACCAGGTGGCGAGGATTCAGACGACGAGTCGGAAGACTCTGACGAAGACAAGGCTCCAATCCCAACGGACAAGGCCAGTACTTCGATGGCAGCTGCTGGTCTCGGTGATGCGCCACCTGCCGATACTTCAACGCCCAAGTCGGCTCGTCGATCGCTGCTCGGTCCGAAGGCGTGGAAGAAGGCGGCCCAGAAGAAGCGCAAGAAATCTCGTCCTCATTCTCCTGCCAAGTCGCCTCGTCGTCATATGAAGACTCGGTCCAAGTCTGTACCGTCTTCTCCAAGTTCATGGTCGCCACCTCCTACACCCGCGTCTTCCTCGACTCCTGCCGTGGTCGACCTCAGCGGTGACCAGAGTGACGTGGACATGGGGAATGCTGGTCCAAGCAGCGTCCCTTCGGTTCAAGAAACTGCAACAGAGCCTTCGGGTAAAGATGTGGACCCTGGGGATCACCACGATGTTCTTGATCCTCCTGACGCGTCTTCGCTCCCGCCTCAGGATCTACCCGATGTGACCAAGCCACCAGCTTCAACGATTTCTTCTTCTCCAGCCGACATACGTGCTGCTAAAGAAGCTCTGCGCGAGGCCGAGCAAATGCGACTCATTTTCGGCTCAAGTGATGAAGGTATAGAGTCGGACCACACTGTCCCACAAGGCAAGTCTGCTTCGTCGTCTGTTGCGACTTCTAAGACAGTTGAAGTCTCGGAAGTGGTTTCTACAGCAGGGCTTGCCCCTGTTGAAGCTGCTCCACCAGCCTCCGTGTCTTCAAAGCCGGCTCCGACTGTTCCGACAGCTGCCGTACCAAGCGTCTCTTCGTCCGACGTTTCGATGGAGACTGATGACGATGGAGATGTTGATGATGATCGTGTAGATAACGTGGATGACGATGAACTCTCGGTGGATGATTCTCCTGATGCCTCCAGTGGTGGCAATATTATTCCGCCACCTACCGATCATTCGTACACAATTGATGACGAAGATATCGAAGATTCCGACGGAAACTGGAGCAATCTTGGCCCAGCTCGTCCTCCAACTCCACCTCAGCCAAATCCTTCGCCGATGATGACTTCTCCAATCATAGTTGCCGGTCCGCCTCCTTCGCCACAGGCAAGTCACCCAGCACCAGCACCTAGGTGACCTCGGGTTCGCGTTGTGGGAGCGTCTCCACTGGCTTCCGTTGGCTGGTATTGAACGAGGTCTCGCTGAAGAAGCTAAAAAGGTTGGCCACGACAAGGAACGCTTGAAGGAACTGAGAGCTCTGTTGAAGAAGCTCTTCAGTGAGCGCGACCGTCGTGCCGATCGTCTCCATAACAAGTACCGAGAAAAGTACATGGCTTAGAGTCGTGACTCGGTTTCCTCTAGTGCTTCCGGCGTGCCGTTCATTCGTCCCGAATTGCTTTTGGAGCCGTCGAAGCCGTGGTACCCCATTGCAAACTTGTCGTTCGCACCTCGGACATCTGACTGGCTTTCCGAAGTTCCGGCTCTCGACGCTCGTCAGCCCTGGCGTACTGGATGGATGAATGCGCCGCATCAGCACCCGTACAAAACCACGTACTTCCCGTGCCAGTGCAATCCGGAGCTCTTCAATCCTCGTGGTACGCGTTTCGTTGATGTGTACCGAAGCGTGATCGTTGACCCGTCTCTCGATTCAACTGAACTTATTCCGACCTGGCGGTCGTTGTTTGACTCGCCACCGGCTACTCCACGTCCCGTTCTAACTGCTGCTCCTGTTGAAGCTGGTACCGAGGATCCGCAGAGTTCGGCTGCAGCTCCAGCTGCCGAGGCTCAGGTTCCTGATGAAGAGGAGAAGGAGAGTGGTGACTCGACTTCGTTGGCACTCTTGGCCACCGCGGCCAGGCAATTGGAATCGATTTGAATCCTCGCTGCATGTTCCACGACGTTCTCCAGCATCGCAGCTAACTGTCGAGGGGTTCAGCGAAGTTTCGTTTTCAGTGGTCGCTCCCCGGTCGGCATTCATGTTTTCTTATTCTAAATCCACTTCCACAGCGTAATCACGTTCATGTTGTTCTTCAAATGCATATACAATTTGTTGTTGCAGTAACGTTTTTCGTATGTTACCACATGCTGCATCGCCCTGTGGACAGTTCACACGTGATCCAGTCACGCTAGTCCTCGTCCGCCACTTGCGCCATCTGCAGCCGATTCTCGCTCTTCTTGGCTCGCAAATAGTCGTACAGTAGACCTCCACATGACAAGTTGGATGCTGGTTCCCAAGTTGGATCTTCATAGCCCACCCACTTGACTTTGAACTCGCGTACAGCACGCTCCGTGCTCGTCGAGGATGGCCTCGACTTCATATTCACCGGCAACTTGATCTGGTTCCCAGCTGTTCTCAAGCAACAGTTCCTCATCGAAGCTGAGTCTTGCTTCATTAGTCGCGTCTAGTACCAGCCGAGTGTTCGGTCGACTGTTGAACTCGTTGACAGCCTTGAGTCTCGACACATGCACTACTGGGTAGAAGCGATACCCACTTCGGTCAGGCAGTTCCAGCTCGTACGCAAACTCTTCCACCTTGCGCTTGATCCAAAAAGGCCCATGCCACCGGTGCGCTAATTTCTTCGTCAAGCCCGGTTTGACGCGTTCCATGTACAACCACGCCCGGCTCCCAATCTCAAAAAGAGATCTCGGTGGGGCTCTTGCAGGATCATTTGTCTCTTCCAAAGCTTCTGGAGGGTCCACCGAGTGTTCATTTTCACTTGGTTGAGGTACTGCGGCTTTTCCAGTCGACTCAGGGCATCATTATGCTTTTTAGCCCGTCGCTCCTTTTCTACAGCCTGATAATCTTTGGCCATAGTGAGGGCGACCTCATTTTGTCGATTGATCTCACGCCGACACGCCAGCGTGTCAGACTGCTTGCCGAGTCCTCGTTTAAGTGATGACGACATTGCCCTCAACGTCGACTGAGCATCCCAACCGTGAACGAGGTAGAACGGCGTCTCCTTCCTCGTAGTGTCTTGAGGAGTATTAATAGCAAATACTAGCTTCTCCGCGATTTCGTCCCAATCTTGCTGTAGAGGGTCTTCCGCGTACACCCGTACGGAACCCATCACCGACTTCACCGAGCGTTCCTGCTGTCCATTAGCCTGTGGCCGATAGCTCAAAGTCGCTTAGGATCTTGACTGCATCATCTCTGCAAATGCTTGGAACACCTCGCTCATGAAGCGTGGGTCACGGTCGTGCCTTATCAGTGATGGGGCTCCGAACCGTCGGTACACACATTCTTCGAACATTTGAGCAACACCCAGTGCTGTTGTTTCCGACATAGCCTTGGCAATGACGAATCCTGTGAACGAGCACTGAAATAGGAGCAACGCTGTGTTACCCCTGCGAGATTTCGGTAGTGGAATCACAAAATCCATCGAGACGATCTGGAACGGTCGTTCGGCTAGTACGTTGCCAGGCGAGTATCCACGAAGCTGTGGACGGCTTTTACTCGAGCTGCAATCCGGACATGACTTCACATGCTTCTCCACGTCAGCGTACAAGCCGATCCAATAATAATCGGACTTAACATGATGGAACGTTCTAACCACAGCTTGATGTCCACCTTCCAGCGAGTCATCACAGTTCTGCAAGACTTCCTGAATCATCGTTGTCGGTACTACAAGCCGCAGCTTGGTCTCTTCTTACCAACCATGGTCGTACCGACGATTCAATCGAAGATGGTGAAGCACGCCATCTTCTGATAACACGAACCGGTCAGCAAACTTCCAGGCATCTCAAACTTTTTTGTAAATCAGCTCTTCTGCTTCGCCCAGAAGCACCTTCCTGATATTATACCATTTCTGCTCCTCGTCTTGTGCCACCATTATCCGTCTGTTGCCACCGGGTCAACATCTTCCGCATCGGGAAATGCCGCTGGTACAGTTTTGTGAGGATGGTCTGGCAAAGCTTCGCCGATTGAATCTTCGGTGGACGTCTCTCGTCGTACTTCATGCTGTTCTTGAGCTTTTGCGACCCCCTCCGAGTGTTCATCTGCACACCTGACGCGTTTCTTGGCTTTCGGCTGTCGCGTAGTCATCACTGCCATATTACTATAATCGCACTCTGGTGAGCTGTAATCAACCACGAAAGTTTCGGAAGTTTTCCACTTTGAAGACTTGCTGCCTGACAGTACATGTACTTGACGCTCTGCTCCACGTGACAAAACATCTACCGAGTCTTCATCCGGCTCGTAGATCATTTCCTGGATGCGATTCAGCGACGCTAATTCCGACTTGCGACTTTCAGCCAAGATGACTCGACTGACCTTTGATTCCAGCGCTTCAGTGGCTAACGAATCCGCGGCAGCGCTGTATTCGCGTAAAACGTGAAGATATTTCACTGATCGAAGCTTGACCGCAACTTCCTTGTGAGTATTCAGCAGCGCTAGCAGAGTTTTCTTCCTGCATGCGATCACCCCTAGTGATTGTTGAATCGCGAGCCTTGAGTCACCAACGATAACTAAATCCTCGACACCGTGCTCAATAGCAGCCTTGACACCGTTAAGCATTCCTGTGTACTCTGCTTCATTCACTGTGGTGACCGAGAGGTAAGCGTTTGCAGCAATCACTATCTTCCACTCAAGAAGGCTCCACAGCACCCATGAACAACTCCCGTAGCCACCGTACTTCTCTGTCTTCGCTGATCCGTCAAACGACATGACGAATCCGCTGTAATTACGGGGAAGCCTGGCGTACAGCAACGCGGGGTCCATTCGAATAGTCGGACAGCCCTTGTTTGGAGGTACCACCGGCACGATTGAGTCTTCCAGGTCGACGAAGCTCGTGATGCTTGACTGCAGTAGCTGCGCGAAGGCGACATCCTTCTCCTTCACGGGCTGCATCTTCAAGTGCCACTGCGATAGCAGCACTGCGAGCTGGACTGCGCGTCCAAAAAGAGACTTCGATTTATGTACCCACTATAACGTCGGGAATCGTGTATAGACATGTAGCGTCTTTCCTGCTAGCTGGACGTAACAGATCTTCAACAGCAATAGTAACGCCAAAACTTCCTTCTCGGCAGGATGGTAGTTCATCTCGGATTCCTTGAGCACACGGCCGAGGAATCGTACGGGGTGTAACTTGCCTTCGTGTTCTTTCATAAGCATCGTGCTCAGCGCTCATTCATTCGCAAAGTGCATGACATGAACTGCCTTTGACCGATCGAAGTGCCTGAGGATGGGTGAATGTGATCCACTCGCCTTTAATTTCTCGAAGGATCGACGTGCCACAGAAAGGCCACCTTCAACGGCAAAGTCTCTATCCTTAAGCTGGTACAGCGCCGCACCGTAGACCGTAAAGTATTGAATAAAGCGGCTGTAGTAATTAACCGCTCCAAGAAAAGACTGCATGCCCTTCTTACTCGTTGGAAACGAAAGCTCGGTGATAGCCGCAAGCTTCTTGGGATCAGCCCTGATACCTTCTGGCGAAATTTAATGCGCCAGAAAGTCCACCTTGGGTTTGCAGAAGATGCTCTTGGTGAAACTAATGCTGATCCGACACTGTGCAAATCTTGCCAGCAATCGGTCCAGCGTCGCCAGGCAGCTGTCGAAATCCTCGCCACCGAAGCAAATATCATCCACAAACGACCGTCGACCAAACACAGGTACCAGCGATGATTCGTCCGGTTCCCCATTCACCATCTTGTAATCAATGCAGAGCCGGATGTTCATCCCGTTCTTTTTCATCACGATCGGCGATGCCCATGGACTGTCTGAAAAAAAAAAACGATCCGTCCTGCACGCAATAAAGCGCGCAGCAGCTCGTACAGCTTGCCGAGAAATCGTAGCGGCACGCGCCGGGCACGCTGTTTAATTGGGGCCTGCCCCTGTGTGTCGATATCGCAAACCGCGCCGTAGGCTGGCGGCGGCAGTGCGTTACCACTAGCAATCAGAATCTGCTCGTGGTTCTTCAGCGTCGCCACCAGACGTTCTCGGCGATCAGTCGACAACTCAGGATCAGCAACATTAGGCGCAGTGTAGTCGATTGTCGTGTTGATCTCTTCGGTCAGGTCCGGCAGGAATACCTTCCAAGCCAATGTTGTTAACCGGGTGTTCGTAGAAATTATTTTTCGCACCCTTTGTTGCTTCATTTCCTTCGGTCGTTAACACTCGAGCAACCGAGATGTACGTTCCGTCCAACGTCGCTACGGATTCTTCCCTTGACTCAACATTGGCATCCGCTTCGATTTCAACAGTAGGTACAGGGTCCATCTCCTTCCCATCCTGGTTTCCCATCTCTGGGCCATCTGCCGAGTCGTCGTTCGCGATATTGAATGCGCGGGCCACCGACACATTGGGTTGTTGACTTTTGCTCAGCTCCTCGGTCGGCCGCTGTCTTGACAGTTCGGCATTCTCACCAATCTTGCAATGAACACTCGCTGCCGTACTCAACCCCTTCAGCGCGATGCCTGCATCCTCTGGATCAACCACCGATGTCTTGTTCGCAGATTTGGTAGCACACAAGGCCGGGACAACTTCGTCAAAACTGGTGACTCCATTTAGTCCAGTGCCGTTACTTGTCGCTTCCGTGGTCACCCCAGACTTGACATGAACACTCGTTGGCGTTGTACAACGTTTACCGGGCTCAGTAGTTCGTGTGTACGCGCTGCAGAGGCTTTGTTTGAAATATTGCCTCCGCCGTGAGCTGTCGTGTATGTGTCTAAAGGTTCTTCGGAAGGCTGATCGTCGGCCGAATCCCCGGCTGTCACCCCAGACGCCAGACAGGCTTCCACTCGTTCACGTTCCTCCAGGATCCGTGCCCAGCGCTCTGCACACGTAAGTCGATCACTAGAATCCACTAGCGAGTCTTCTAGAGGTCGTGCTAGCATCTCACTGGGTTCTGGGTAGTCTGGTCGATCAAGTGCCGAAGGCTGAGTTGCAAGCCATTGTTCGTAGATTTCACATTCACGCTGAAAGAGCTCGCGGTCTCTGCAACCTTCGTACGCCAACACTTGCCGGTCTTGGTACTTCTTGGACTCCAGACGCACATAGCCGTCACCTCGTGGCAAATCCCCATCTGGAATCGACATCGCGATCGAGTCGTGTACTGGTAGGTACACAGTTCGATCAGACACGTAGGTCAACCGAATGCTCTGAGGCCGTTCACGTCAACCTCGCCACTGACGGGATTAACTTGTTCGTTCGATGAACCCACAGTACGTGTTCTTCCAGCCCGACTTGACGCTTCGCTAGTCAATATTCTCGCCACTCGTGCGCTTGAATGTCCAAACGCTCGGGTGGCCCGGCGTTAACATGGTAGCCGTATTCTTCGCTGTCGATCATGTTCTTGGTCTTGACCAGTGGGATTTGAACTTCGTGCGGTAATTGCGCCGCGCCGTGAAACAGGTCCAACCGGATCCCAGCTAAGATCATAAAGTCGGTCCCGAGTACCACGTCGACGCCTGCACTATGCGCCATTACCCACATCTCGAACTCGTACACCATCTCCCATCCAAGCGTAATCTTGACGCACGCTCGTCGCGTCGTAGACACCTTGCCTTCGTTAATTTCTTGAATGTCCATGCGGCGTCCGTGATCGGGTACATCTCGGAGTCGCAACTTCTTGGCAAAGGCGTCAGTGATCACACTAACGTTCGCTCCTGTGTCGAGGAGGGTCCTCGTTCGCTGGTCGTTCACAGCGCCTTGCGCCAGAGCTCTCATTCTGATCCGTCGGTCGAATTTCTTGGCCGACCACCACCCCTGTCTCTCGCCAGGGTTCAACTTCATCATCTTGGAGTGACCCTTGGGCTCGTCTCGTGCTGCACTCGAAACCAAGCCGAACGAACTCTCGCTGGTGCCCTCATCAGCATCAGCACACTCCACACTCTTTCCAACACCTCCACCGAGGATTCTTCTCCTCTCCTTTTCATTTTCCGTCGTGTTCACACTTGTTACGTAATTATCAGGCCATTCACTCTGCCCCATGAAAGCAAAGATACACTCTGCTTCCATTGAAGGCTCGGTTAGCTGTGGCAGCCCGATAGGGACCAACCCAGTTGTATTTGGCGGGCTGCCTAGGTTAAATAACGTTCTTGAACGACGGCCTTGAGCTCTGGTGGGAGTTCCTCCTTCGTGCCTTTAGTACGCACGAATTTGGCAAGGTCTTGGAATCTGCGGAAAAGTTCGCATTGTCCAGCATTGAAGCCATTCTCGCGATCAGGCGTGCTTCCACGCGGTTGACGGCTGTCTGAACGTGCGTAGGTGCCTTCAGCAGCTGCACGGCGCTCATTTTCGTTAGCAGCGGCGAGGTATCGGTCATTTTCATTCAATGAAAAATCACCGTCCGTATTATCGGGCTGAAAGTCGTTGTACTCGTCTTGGACATCGTTGTAAGCGTTCGGATCTTCGTTTGAATACTCGGTGCCGCCTTGAGCAGCTTCACATCCTTCTATTTCAGCTAGTAGGTCGTCCACCGTGGCTTCAATGAGCGTCACTCTTAGTTTATTGCGGTTGTCATCGCGGCGACGGTCATCACGCCTATTGTTGCGGGCGTACCCATCGTCGCGTCGCGCATCACGATTCTTGGAGTATCGGCACTCACTGTCACGCTTGGCCATTTTCTCCTTGCCCTTGAGAACATCGTCGATGATCTCTTCGAGCTCGTGAATGTGAGTGACTCGAGCGTGGAAAAGACTCTCCGCCAGCTTGGCATGATCGCACGTTGCCAGGAACTGCTGTACGTGTTCTTTCGCGTCGCAAACACGCTTCTCGAAGTGTAGGCGGTCGTTCCGAGCGTAGCCATTCATCCTGTTTATGTAGTGGCACAGATGTTCGCTACGTTCCCGCTTTGCAGAGTAGTAACGTGACAGTGCCGTCTGCGTGAACTGCGAGCGGTAGTAGCGGATGAACGCGTCTCTCAACAGCTTCGCCTTGCGCTTCGTTTTCTTCAGAAGTTGACGAAACCAATGGATGGCTCCGTACTAAGCTAGTCGACACCCAATTGACTGGGTATTGAAGTTCCTGCGCAAGCGCGGGCCAGTCGGCCTTTCTCTTGGGAATGGGCTTGAACAGTAGCACCCACCCATCATTCTGCAACTGCGCTTGTACGCGGTCGAAAACGCGCGTACAAAAGCTGGTGTATCACCGTTTGTAGGTTGGCGAGGTGTTTCAGCAGTGCTGAATGCTTTTGCACTCGCCACCGAAGGTTTAGAACCCTCGGTCCCATCGTCCTAATCTTCATAGGCCGGTTCTGGTCCCGCAACGTCATCTAGCTCGTCGGTCAGGTTCCTCGAAGGGACCTGGCCGCCTCGATCAGCCCAAATGATAGCGTGACCGTCTCCAGTGCCGCTTCACCTAGCTCTGGAGCCGGCGTCTTAGCTTCGTAATCGTCATGATCGTGGGCGTCAGGACCGATGTCCGTCTCGTCGTCAAAGCTCACCGAAAGCTCGGTGGTGGCGGCAAAGCGTGCACCCGGACTTAAACTCTCGTTGCGAGCTCCGCCAACCTTAACAGGAGTAGCTGGTTCCGTCGGTTGTCCTTTCGCCATGAATTTTTGTTTTCTTTTCTTGTTCTTCTTCTCTTGTTAGCTCGTAAACTAAAAAGCCCATACAAACAGTTCACAATGGTCACACTGTTCCCGGGTCGCGGCACCAGTTGTGGTTTGGAATTCCCACGTGAACTCTAGCTACAAATGTAGTTAGGACGTTCCCACAACAATACGTCTACTAGGATAGTAAACGATCGTTCGGGCGGACCTGATGACCCCCGTCCTGTCCTTTCACCGGGACAGATTGGACCTTGTAAACTACTTATATAGGCCAACCAGTAAAAGTAAGAACACGCTACTAGCATGAGCAAAGCTAGCCGGTGCTATGAATCCTCGTGGTCCCAACAGCGGAAGGATACCAGGCACGGGTAAGGCTTTTACGAGGTAACCGAGCGTTTAACACGCGGTTGGAAGAATAAAAGGGATGCAATACAAGCAATCCCGGTCGTGCAAATAGGCAGCAATAAGCCGTCACGTAAAACCTCCCGATAGTAATCGGCCAATACCCACGGTCGCTTGGCCATGCCGGATGAACCCTCGCTACGGAACTTCGAGCTCACCGACAGGCATAACACACTCAAACAAGCTTGACCAGACACTTACTTTGAAGCTGGACGTCGCGCTGTGTGCTTGAGTGGAAGTTCTGTTCTGTATTTAATCTTACCCTTTCGGGTCTATTCCCAATAAGAAGTCCTAATCATGTTTACAAATATCAAGTGAACAATGACCCGTTATGGATCTTTTTGCACGTCTGCACCGTCGCATGAGTATCTTTAACGGTTCACGCCCTGTCCCAAACGGTGAACGTGCCTTCAAAGGGTCGCTGAGGCTTCCGCGACTGATCCCAACCGCCACCGAGGGTTCGTACCGTAGATGGACAGCTCTTAGTCGCTGAATGCGAATCCGGCCAGTCCATTTTTAGTAGTAAAGGTTTAGTTACATCTGGACCGTATTCAATATCCGCTGGGAGTTTGGTAGTGACACCGTCGAGTCTCTTGCACCTTGAAATCGCACGTTCACCGTTTGGGACAGGGCGTGAACCGTTAAAGATACTCATGCGACGGTGCAGACGTGCAAAAAGATCCATAACGGGTCATTGTTCACTTGATATTTGTAAACATGATTAGGACTTCTTATTGGGAATAGACCCGAAAGGGTAAGCTTAAATACAGAACAGAACTTCCACTCAAGCACACAGCGCGACGTCCAGCTTCAAAGTAAGTGTCTGGTCAAGCTTGTTTGAGTGTGTTATGCCTGTCGGTGAGCTCGAAGCTCCGTAGCGAGGGTTCATCCGGCATGGCCAAGCGACTGTGTGTGCTTTTGGCCGATTACTATCGGGAGGTTTTACGTGACGGCTAATTGCTGCCTATTTGCACGACTGGGAGTGCTTGTATTGCATCCCTTGTATTCTTCCAACCGGCGTGTTGAACACTCGGTTACCTCGTAAAAGCCTTACCCGTGCCTGGTATCCTTCCGTTGTTGGGACCACGAGGATTCATAGCACCGGCTAGCTTTTCTCGTGCTAGTAGCGTGTTCTTATTTTTACTGGTTGGCCTGTATAAGTAGTTTACAAGGTCCAATCTGTCCCGGTGAAAGGACAGAACGGGGGTCATCAGGTCCGCCCGAACGATCGTTTACTATCCTAGTAGACGTATTGTTGTGGGAACGTCCTAACTACATTTGTAGCTAGAGTTCACGTGGGAATTCCAAACCACAACTGGTGCCGCGACCCGGGAACAGTGTGACCATTGTGAACTGTTTGTATGGGCGTTTTAGTTTACGAGCTAACAAGAGAAGAAGAACAAGAAAAGAAAACAAAAATTCATGGCGAAAGGACAACCGACGGAACCAGCTACTCCTGTTAAGGTTGGCGGAGCTCGCAACGAGAGTTTAAGTCCGGGTGCACGCTTTGCCGCCACCACCGAGCTTTCGGTGAGCTTTGACGACGAGACGGACATCGGTCCTGACGCCCACGATCATGACGATTACGAAGCTAAGACGCCGGCTCCAGAGCTAGGTGAAGCGGCACTGGAGACGGTCACGCTATCATTTGGGCTGATCGAGGCGGCCAGGTCCCTTCGAGGAACCTGACCGACGAGCTAGATGAAGTTGCGGGACCAGAACCGGCCTATGAAGATTAGGACGATGGGACCGAGGGTTCTAAACCTTCGGTGGCGAGTGCAAAGCATTCAGCACTACTGAAAACACCTCGCCAACCTACAAACGGTGATACACCAGCTTTTGTACGCGCGTTTTCGACCGCGTACAAGCGCAGTTGCAGAATGATGAGTGGATGCAGCTGTTCAAGCCCATCCCCAAGAGAAATGCCGCCTGGCCTGCGCTTGCGCAGGAGCTTTATTACCCAGTCAACGCGGTGTCGACTAGTCAAGTTGCCGAGGATTCAGTTTCGCTACTGTTGTCACTGGGTTTCGAGAATGAGACGTATCCCTCGACGATGTCGCTCCAAGATTGGAGTCCACATAAAGCCGGAGCGGCACTTCAGAAATGGAAGAAGAAGCTTCGGAAGCCGTTTGGCGCTGTTGACTTCAAGGCTGGAAAGCAGCCCGTGAGTCGAACGATCGTTCAAGATGAAGATCCGTCCACGATTCCACTGCCGCCGACACCCCAACGACGCGTTCGTACTCTCCCACCAAGCGTGGAGCTGAGCGTGGTGCCTTTGGCACTATCGAAGCTTCTCCGTACTTTCAAGACTCGCACATGGTTACGCCACGTTCGGAGAGCCGTATGCAACGTGTTTACGCTGGTAACGAGGGTTCGTTCGGTCGTCGAGGCGGTGCACGAGCTCCCAAAGGTGGTGCCGGACGTCGTCCAGTCGATATCGATGGTTCGTCAAGTGACGATGAAATTTTGGTGCGTACATTCGACGAGGAAGATCCTCAACTCGAGTTGATACGTCAGATGAATGAACTGGCGACGCTGAACGACGTGGACCCGACACCGACGATTGAAATGGCATCGCACCGACCGTTGGATCGCATCACGCCGTTCTCAGGCTCTCGCAACAAGAGCGAGAACTATATGCAGTGGCTCCGTGGGTTCGTCTATGAAATGACTGGAACCCACACAGATGCCGATAAATGGTGCATTCCATTTGAGCCAAGTCTCCGGGACGGAGCCATTCATTGGTTCCGTCAACTTCCGAAGAAGACGAAGCGCAAGTGAAAGCTGTTGAGCGATGCGTTCATTCGTTTTTACGGCTCGTAGTTCACGCAGACGGCACTGTCCCGTTACTACTCTGCAAAGCGGGAACGTAACGATCATCTGTGCGACTACATAAACAGGCTGAATGGCTACGCTCGGAACGACCGTCTACACTTCGAGAAGCGTGTTTGCGACGCGAAAGAACACGTGCAGCAGTTCCTTGCAACATACAATGATGACAAGTTGGCGGAGAGTCTTTTCCACGCTCGAGTCACTCACATTCACGAGCTCGAAGAGATCATCGACGATGTTCTCAAGGGCAAGGAGAAAATGGCCAAGCGTGACAGTGAGTGCCGATACTCCAAGAATCGTGACGCGCGACGCGACGATGGGTACGCCCGCAACAATAGGCGTGATGACCGTCGCCGCGATGACAACCGCAATAAACCAAGAGTGACGCTCATTGAAGCCACGGTGGACGACCTACTAGCTGAAATAGAAGGACGTGAAGCTTCTCAAGGCGGCACCGAGTATTCAAACGAAGATCCGAACGCTTACAACGATGTCCAAGACGAGTACAACGACTTTCAGCCCGAAAGTACAGATGGTGATTTCTCATTGGATGCAAATGACCGATACCTCGCCGCGGCTAACGAAAATGAGCGCCGTGCAGCAACTGAAGGCATCTACGCACGTTCAGACAGGCGTCAACCGCGTGGAAGCACGCCTGATCGCGAGAATGGCTTCAATGCTGGACAATGCGAACTTTTCCGCAGATTCCAAGACCTTGCCAAATTCGTGCGTACTAAAGGCACGAAGGAGGAACTCCCACCAGAGCTCAAGGCCGTCATTCAAGAACGTTATTTAACCTAGGCAGCCCGCCAAATACAACTGGGTTGGTCCTTATCGGGCTGCCACAGCTAACCGAGCCTTCAATGGAAGCAGAGTGTATCTTTGCTTTCATGGGGCAGAGTGAATGGCCTGATAATTACGTAACAAGTGTGAACACGACAGAAAATGAAAAGGAGAGAAATAGAAGCCTTGGTGGAGGTGTTGGAAAGAGGGTGGAGTGTGCTGATGCCGATGAGGGTACCAGCGAGGGTTCGTTCGGAGTGGCTTCGAGTGAAGCGAGTGACGAGCCCAAGGGTCACTCCAAGATGATGAAGTTGAACCCTGGCGAGAGACAGGGGTGGTGGTCGGCCAAGAAATTCGACCGACGGATCAGAATGAGAGCTCTGGCGCAAGGCGCTGTGAACGACCAGCGAACGAGGATCCTCCTCGACACAGGAGCGAACATTAGTGTGATCACTAACGCCTTTGCCAAGAAGTTGCGACTCCGAGATGTACCCGATCACGGACGCCGCATGGACATTCAAGAAATTAACGAAGGCAAGGTGTCTACGACGCGACGAGCGTGCGTCAAGATTACGCTTGGATGGGAGATGGTGTACGAGTTCGAGATGTGGGTAATGGCGCATAGTGCAGGCGTCGACGTGGTACTCGGGACCGACTTTATGATCTTAGCTGGGATCCGGTTGGACCTGTTTCACGGCGCGGCGCAATTACCGCACGAAGTTCAAATCCCACTGGTCAAGACCAAGAACATGATCGACAGCGAAGAATACGGCTCCCATGTTAACGCCGGGCCACCCGAGCGTTTGGACATTCAAGCGCACGAGTGGCGAGAATATTGACTAGCGAAGCGTCAAGTCGGGCTGGAAGAACACGTACTGTGGGTTCGTCGAACGAACAAGTTAATCCCGTCAGTGGCGAGGTTGACGTGAACGGCCTCAGAGCATTCGGTTGACCTACGTGTCTGATCGAACTGTGTACCTACCAGCACACGACTCGATCGCGATGTGGATCCCAGATGGAAATTTTCCGCGAGGTGACGGCTATGTGCGTCTGGATCCCAAGCAGTACCAAGAATGGCAAGTGCTAGTCTATGAAGGCTGCAGAGACCGCGGGCTGTTTCAGCGGGAGTTCGAGATCTACGAACAATGGATCGCCACGCAGCGTTCGGCAGTCGAGCGACCAGATTATCGAGTACCCCGTGGAGTGCTGGCAAGGCCCTTCGAGGATTCGCTCAAAAGACGCTAGAGATCGTCTGTTGTGTGCAGAACGCAGGACGACGATTATGGAGGAACGTGAGCGAGTAAAGGCCTGTCTGGTGTCTGGGGTGACGGTCAGGGACTCGGCTGGTGTCCAAGTTTCCGAAAAGCCTTTGGACACTTACACGACAGCTCACGGCGGAGGCAATAATGCAAACGAAGCCTCGGTAACGCGTACAAACGAACTACTGAGCTCGGTAAGCGTTGTACATACGCTAACGATTGTTCGTTTCGAGTCTGGGGTGACAACGGAAGCGACAAGTAACAGCACTGGATCAGATGGAGTCACTAGTCGCGACAATGCTGTCCCGGCCTTGTGCACAGCCAAATTAGCGAACGAAGTATCGGTGGTTGGTCCAGAGGATGCGGACGTTGTGCTGAAGATGATGAACCTGGTCGCTGCGAGATTGGAGCGAATACCGGACTGTCAAGCCAAAGGTCAGCCGAGCCAGTGAACAGAAGCAAACATCCCACTATTTCGGCGGCCTGCGCATTCAATATTGCAAACAACGACTCGGAAGGTAGCCCTGAAATGGAAAATCAGGCGGAGAAGGAGATGGAGCCAGTACCGACTGTTCAAATCGAAGCGGATACCGTCGTTGAATCGAGGGGAGAGTCCGTCGCGACTTTTGACGAGACGTACATGTCAGTTGCTCGCGAGTTAACAACCAAAGGAAATGAAGCAACGGAGGACACATTGAAGGGATTTCTGCGAGCATCCAGCTACCAACATCGGTCTGGAAAACTACGCAAAGGAGTTGGCCTTCCTGCCAGACCTTACCGAAGAAATAACACGACGATAGACTACAATGCGCCCAATGTTGCTGATCCTCAGCTGGCGACCGATCGCCGAGAACGTCTGGTCGCAACGCTGAAGAACCACGAGCAAATCCTGATTGCTAGTGGTAACGCACTGCCGCCGCCAGCCTACGAAAGTGGCTACATACACAGTAATTAAAAGGGGCACTTTTAGCCTAGCGTGGGACTCGTACAGTGGGCCGGTGTATCCCCTATCCGCGCAGATGGGCCAGGGCCCCGTCTGAATGTGAGCACCAGTGGCTGTGTCGGATCCCCCCATTTGCTCCATTTTCCTCCCTAGCGATGTCGCGCCGACCAACCCACCGCCGCGCCCGCAGGCTCCCAGAAAGCTCCGAGGACAGCGAAGACACCTCGGCACGCAGTGAGACCTCAGGATACGACTCGGCAGCCAGTGAGCGACATGAGGATGACTCGGGAAGTTCGGAGGAGGCTTCGTCACGTGCGTTAAAGAAGCGAAGGTCCCGTCCGCTGAAACACAGGAACAAGAGACAAATAAAGGGGTATTCGCGGCGCAAGTCAAGACGATCGAGACGGCACTCTTTATCTATGGCTTCAGACGTAGAATCTGAAGTTACTGTTGAGAAATCGGACTCTGCTGCCTCCGTCAGCGCGCCAGACGTCCCTTCCTAAGAAAGTGTACGGGCTCCTGAGCTGGACGTTAAACGCTTTGCAAGTTGGGGAGAGCTGGAAAGCTATTTGAGCGGCTACAGCAGACGAACGTACCAGGTTTGTCATATTTATATATCAGTCAGCGCCACAGGCTCAGAATTTGAGCCAATTCGAGAGTCTAACTAACGTTTTTTTGTACTGTGTAGTTGTACTACGTGCGTACTGCGACTCCGGTTAAGAGGCGATACGGCAGGATCAAAAAGAACCAAACATCGTGCAAAAGGATTCCCGAGGAATTGGAATTCTACAACAAAACGTTCGTGTGTACACACCACGGCAGTCCACGGCGCAGCAGAAGTGCTAGAAAGCGTCCCCAGCAGCACTCGAGGAAGATTGGTTGTCCAGCTCAGGTGGGGGGTTGTTCTGTTTCATGCCGACGCCGAGGATTGTAACTCTGAAACGGTGCTTGTGGTATCTAGATTAATGCCTGTGTTAGGGATACAGGAGACTGGGAAGTTTGCATTACGAAGCAGATCACTTCGCCAGATTCGTACGAGGCGTACCACGAGGCTCGACAAGTCTCTGACGAAGAAGTACTGTCAACTGTGCGTACACTCCATCGAGCCGGGGCTGGTAGAAAGAGGATCCTCGAATACATAGCCGAGAATACGACCGTTGAACCGACGATGAAAGACGTCCACAACCTGGTTGCTAAGCTGAAGAGAGAGTCTTACAATCTGCCATCTCTGGAGGGGTGTATTAATTCCATTTTGGAGGATTTTCTTACCAAGCCCGGGAATGTCGCTCGGGTCTTTTCAAACGAGGAGGTGAGAATGAGGTTAAAATTCTAATTACGTTTAGCTATTAATGGTTGGGGATCTGTGTCTTTGCAGGAAATAGTCGAGTGCATATGCATTCAGTCCGCACACAAGCGGCAAATGTTCGGACACTTTCCGGAGGTGCTGATGATAAACGCTACTCACGACACCAACTCATCAAACTATAAGTTATTCAGTTATATGAGTCACGACGCTATGGGGAAGGGACAACACGTTCAGGTACAAAATCAAACTAATTCTCTATGATTGCGACCCAGTATTAGACGGAGATGAATGCTTTGTCAAACACAGTTTCGGATCACGCTGTACAACTAATTAAGCAGCAGTACGACTTTGCTCTTCTATCCACGACTAAATATCGCTATTATCCTATGGGCCCCTACATCATGATGCAGTACGCGGCTGATACTGAGGAGGACATTTAGGAAGAGTACATGATGAATCCACATGCGTGGACTTGTTCGTGTATTTTAACGTGACGAGGCTTCTTCCGTGTCGCCATATCATATACTATCGAAAGGCAATTATCTGCATCGATTTCGTTCCTGAAAGCATTCTTCATCCGCGTTGGGTGGTTAAAAGCTACAAAAAGCTGAGAAAAGAAACGTCTTAACCTGTGGAGTTCCCTTACGAAGACAGAAAGATACCCCTTCAAGCTTGTGGACGTGCCAAGTCGCAGAACGAGAAGGTCAACGAGCTGCTACGTATAAGCAAGCCGGATGCTGACGTTGGAGCTACTTGGGGCACCACAGCGCACGAAAAATTGAAACAGGAGTTGCTGAAGGTTTTTGATGCTGTTCGGATCGGCCAGGGTCCTCGTGTGACGTTAACCACCCACCATCATGATGATACTGAGTTGGTGACCACCGAAGATAATAGTTTTGATTCGACAGGTGAATCACAGTTTGAAAACGTTGTACAGTCTGAGACTGTACTCGAACACATCAACGTTTTGGACGCCACTACTCGCGATTCGTCAAACCAAAAGATCGAATTGCAGCAGCGGGAAGAGGAAGACGTCGTGTGCGTAGACCCGAATGAGCGCGCTGAGTCCCAGCGTGATGAAGAACCTCATTCCGAATCTCGGAGTGATACACAGTCGGATTCACGTGCACAACCTAAGACTGTACAATCTGCTACACAGGCGGATACGTCTACAAGAGAGCACGCTGAGGCTCCGTTGGATCCCGAAGAACCTCAGTCGCCTCCAGACCCTTGGATGATTGCCCCTTCCAGGAAAAGAACAGGACAAGCTAAATCTGCCAGAAATGCTCGCAAGGAAGCCAGCAGAGAATGTCTCAATCAGACGTCCAAGTTGGTCGAAGCAGTGGCGGGTGGACTATTACCTTCAATGGCCAAAGTGCAGGCCGCCCAATACACAGGTTTTCGTTTCAAAGATCGCAAAGTTCTGAGGGGAATGATGGTGCTACGTCAGACACGCTCCAGTAAAATTTTAGTCGCTGAGAGGAGGAAAATGCCGTGCACAGATGCCACTTCAATTCGATCTGTCCTCCCAACCAAACAAATCGAGTCATGCCAAGCCCAGATTGCTATTTTCCAGAATAGGTGGTTCAGTGATTTTGATCAAAGAATCCCTACAGATGCCGTTTCCGTTAAAACGGGCGGAGACATATACGACTCTCAAATGCTGAAGGCAATAAACTCGTGGCACTTAGCAGTTCAACGATTCAACGAGGTCCGAAAGACCATTAAGTGGATGCACAATGTAGACTTGACGGGGTGGAATCCCGGTGATAGCTGGAGGAACGGTTTACTTTTGCCCGATGAATTGGAGAATCGTCTAGAGGATATCGACGTTTTTGGCGACTATTTTTGGGTGACCACTCTACGCGGTCACTGTTTAGTAGAACTATCGTGTATGGACCTGGCTCTAAAGTCGCTGATTAGACGCTATGGTAGAGACCATGACATTTTTGCTGTTCCGTCCTACTTGATAAGATATCCTGAGTTTGATCGAGAGGAAGTATCCCAATCAAAAGTTTGGCACCAGATTCGAGCTGCAGCGGAGCAGAGAAATCTGTGGAGTGATGACGCTCGTAGTACTGTATACGACGATCGAGGAAAACCGCTATGGCTATTTGCTGTGATCCTGTACCGAAATGAACACTGGTGTGCAGCAGCGGTAAATTTTAACGACCTCACGATCACTGTGTTTGACCCGCAACGCACTGGAGACAGATACGAGGCCCTTCGAAAGCATCTGTATGCCGACTTGGTACCGCTATTACCACAGCCCCGTCCCCAAAGCGGTTCAGGTTCAAGCGACTCGAATGGATGACGCAGGTCGATTCCTACAACTGTGGCGTCTTCGTGTTCATGTAATTCGAGATGCCTTCTGCTAGACGTCGCTGTAGTTGAGTCCGAATCTACCATAGCGATGCAGTACTTCCGATACCGTTTCATTAGCCATATATTAAGCTCAATGTGAGCTCAGGTTCCACATTAGTGTAATTGCTGCTAAGTCGGAATACTGTGATTTTAAATTGGCCGTGTACGTTCTTCATGAAAATCACCGCGTTGGAGATCTGTGTTGTATTTGCCTAAGGCTTTGCCAATTTGACGAGATCGAGTTTTTTTTAGGCACAGGCTCGCGCCTTTCTGGTCGTGCACTACGCTCTATTGCACTGTCATCGTCGTCTATGAAGAGAAACGTGAGTGCCGGCTGGCAAAGAGCTTCGTCTCTGGAGTGAATCCTGACGTTCACATGGTTGTGCTATCGAACACCTGGTGAGGCTATCCACCAGAAAGGACACCGGACTGGGTAAGACTGTGCGTGATTCTGTAAGACTCTGCACAAAATGCTGAGTCATCGCCTCCAGACAGTGTACGCAGGCTCTCTCGCCAGCCTACGGCGCGGTATGCGATATCGATACGCAGGGGTATGCCCTAATAAAAAAGCGTGGCTGACGCGTGCCGCTACGATTTCTCGGCAAACTGTACAAGCTGCTACGAGCTTTGTTGCGAGCAGGTCTGATCGTCTTTTCAGACAGTCGATGGGCATCGCCGATCGTGATTGTGATGAAAAAGAACGAGATGAACATCCGGCTCTGCATTGATTACAAGATGGTGAATGGGGAGCCAGACGAATCAGCGCAGGTGCCTGTGTTTGGTCGACGATCGTTTATGGATGATATTTACTTCGGTGGCGAGGATTTCGACAGCTGCCTGGCGACGCTGGACCGATTGCTGGCAAGATTTGCACAGTGTCGGATCAGCATTAGTTTTACCAAGAGCATCTTCTGCCAGCCCAAGGGTGGACTTTCTGTCGCATAAAATTTCGCCAGAAGGTATCAGGGCTGATCCAAAGCTTGCAGCCATCACCGAGCTTTCGTTTCCAGCGAGTAAGAAGGGAATGCAGTCGTTTCTTGGAGCGGTTAATTAATACAACCGCTTCATTCAAGACTTCGCGGTCTACGGTGCGGCGCTGTACTAGCTCAAGGATGAAGACTTTGCTCGATCGGTCGAAGGAACTTCATGTCATGCTCTTCGTGAATGAATGAGCGCTGAGCACGACGCTTATGCAAGAGCACGAAGGCAAGTTACACCGCGTACGGTTCCTCGGTCGTGTGCTCAAGGCGTCCGAGATGAACTACCATCCTGCCGAGAAGGAAGTTTTGGCGTTACTATAGCTGTTGAAGATCTGTTACGTCCAGCTAGCAGGAAAGACGCAAGATGTCTATACACGATTCCCGCCGTTAGAGTGGGTACATAAGTCGAAGTCTCTATTCGGGCGCGCGGTTCAGTTCGCAGTGGCACTGGAAGGTACAGCGCGTGAAGGAGAAGGATGTCCTTTCGCGCAGCTACTGCAGTCAAGCATCACGAGCTTCGTCGACCTGGAAGACCCACTCGCGCCGGTGGTACCTCCAAACAAGGGCTGTCCGACTATTCGAATGGACCCCGCGTTGCTGTACGCCAGGCTTCCCCGTAATTACAGCGGATTCGTCATGTCGTTTGACGGATCAGCGAAGACAGAGAAGTACGGTGGCTACGGGAGTTGTTCATGGGTGCTGTGGAGCCTTCCTGAGTGGAAGATAGTGATTGCTGCAAACGCTTACCTCTCGGCCACCACAGTGAATGAGGCAGAGTACACAGGAATGCTTAACGGTGTCAAGGCTGCTATTGCGCACGGTGCCGAGGATTTAATCATCGTTGGTGACTCAAGGCTCGCGATTCAACAATCACTAGAGGTGATCGCATGCAGGAAGAAAACTCTGCTAGCGCTGCTGAATACTCACAAGGAACTCGCGGTCAAGCTTCGATCAGTGAAATATCTTCACGTTGTACGCGAATACAGCGCTGCCGCGGATTCGTTAGCCACTGAAGCGCTGGAATCAAAGGTCAGTCGAGTCATCTTGGCTGAAAGTCGCAAGTCGGAATTAGCGTCGCTGAATCGCATCCAGGAAATGATCTACGAGCCGGATGAAGACTCGGTAGATGTTTTGTCACGTGGAGCAGAGCGTCAAGTACATGTACTGTCAGGCAGCAAGTCTTCAAAGTGGAAAACTTCCGAAACTTTCGTGGTTGATTACAGCTCACCAGAGTGCGATTATAGTAATATGGCAGTGATGACTACGCGACAGCCGAAAGCCAAGAAACGCGTCAGGTGTGCAGATGAACATTCGGAGGAGGTCTCAAAAGCTCAAGAACAGCATGGAGAACGACGAGAGACGTCCACCGAAGATTCATTCGGCGGAGATTTGCCAGACCATCCTCCCAAAACTGTACCAGCGGCATTTCCCGATGCGGAAGATGTTGACCCGGTAGCGATACAGCGGGAACGACGCAGACGGATACTGGTGGCACAAGACGAGGAGCAGAAGTGGTTTAACATCAAGAAAGTGCTTCAGGGCCAAGCACAAGAGCTGAGTTACAAAGAAGCTCGAGATGCCTGGAAGTACGCTGACCAGCTCGTCTTATTAGAAGATGACATGCTTCGCTGTACCAGATTAAGGATGAAGACTTTGCTGTTGAAGGTGGCCATTCTGTGGCACGTCGATCCTTCATGAAATTGAAGGCGAGTGATTCACATTCCCCATCCTCAGGCACTTCGATCGGTCGAAGGAACTTCATGTCATGCTCTCGTGAATGAATGGGCGTTGAGCACGATGCTTATGAAAGAACACGAAGGCAAGTTACACCCCGTACGATTCCTCGGCCGTGTGCTCCAGGAATCCGAGATGAACTACCATCCTGCCGAGAAGGAAGTTTTGGCGTTACTATTGCTGTTGAAGATCTGTTACGTCCAGCTGGCAGGAAAGACGCTACATGTCTATACACGATTCCCAACGTTAGAGTGGGTACATAAGTCGAAGTCTCTATTCGGGCGCGCGGTCCAGTTCGCAGTGGCACTGGAAGGTACAGCGCGTGAAGGAGAAGGATGTCCTTTCGCGCAGCTACTGCAGTCAAGCATCACGAGCTTCGTCGACCTGGAAGACCCACTCGCGCCGGTGGTACCTCCAAACAAGGGCTGTCCGACTATTCGAATGGACCCCGCGTTGCTGTACGCCAGGCTTCCCCGTAATTACAGCGGATTCGTCATGTCGTTTGACGGATCAGCGAAAACAGAGAAGTACGGTGGCTACGGGAGTTGTTCATGGGTGCTGTGGAGCCTTCCTGAGTGGAAGATAGTGATTGCTGCAAATGCTTACCTCTCGGTCACCACAGTGAATGAAGCAGAGTACACAGGAATGCTTAACGGTGTCAAGGCTGCTATTGAGCACGGTGTCGAGGATTTAGTTATCGTTGGTGACTCAAGGCTCGCGATTCAACAATCACTAGGGGTGATCGCATGCAGGAAGAAAACTCTGCTAGCGCTGCTGAATACTCACAAGGAACTCGCGGTCAAGCTTCGATCAGTGAAATATCTTCACGTTGTACGCGAATACTGCGCTGCCGCGGATTCGTTAGCCACTGAAGCGCTGGAATCAAAGGTCAGTCGAGTCATCTTGGCTGAAAGTCGCAAGTCGGAATTAGCGTCGCTGAATCGCATCCAGGAAATGATCTACGAGCCGGATGAAGACTCGGTAGATGTTTTGTCACGTGGAGCAGAGCGTCAAGTACATGTACTGTCAGGCAGCGAGTCTTCAAAGTGGAAAACTTCCGAAATTTTCGTGGTTGATTACAGCTCACCAGAGTGCGATTATAGTAATATGGCAGTGATGACTAGGCGACAGACGAATGCCAAGAAACGCGTCAGGTGTGCAGATGAACACTCGGAGGGGGTCGCAAAAGCTCAAGAACAACATGAAGTACGACGAGAGACGTCCACCGAAGATTCAATCGGCGAAGCTTTGCCAGACCATCCTCACAAAACTGTACCAGCGGTATTTCCCGATGCGGAAGATGTTGACCCGGTGGCAACAGACGGATAATGGTGGCACAAGACGAGGAGCAGAAATGGTATAATATCAGGAAGGTGCTTCTGGGCGAAGCAGAAGAGCTGATTTACAAAGAAGCTCGAGATGCCTGGAAGTATGCTGACCGGTTCAGCGCTGCCGCGGATTCGTTAGCCACTGAAGCGCTGGAATCAAAGGTCAGTCGAGTCATCTTGGCTGAAAGTCGCAAGTCGGAATTAGCGTCGCTGAATCGCATCCAGGAAATGATCTACGAGCCGGATGAAGACTCGGTAGATGTTTTGTCACGTGGAGCAGAGCGTCAAGTACATGTACTGTCAGGCAGCGAGTCTTCAAAGTGGAAAACTTCCGAAATTTTCGTGGTTGATTACAGCTCACCAGAGTGCGATTATAGTAATATGGCAGTGATGACTAGGCGACAGACGAAAGCCAAGAAACGCGTCAGGTGTGCAGATGAACACTCGGAGGGGGTCGCAAAAGCTCAAGAACAGCATGAAGTACGACGAGAGACGTCCACCGAAGATTCAATCGGCGAAGCTTTGCCAGACCATCCTCACAAAACTGTACCAGCGGCATTTCCCGATGCGGAAGATGTTGACCCGGTGGCAACAGACGGATAATGGTGGCACAAGACGAGGAGCAGAAATGGTATAATATCAGGAAGGTGCTTCTGGGCGAAGCAGAAGAGCTGATTTACAAAGAAGCTCGAGATGCCTGGAAGTATGCTGACCGGTTCAGCGCTGCCGCGGATTCGTTAGCCACTGAAGCGCTGGAATCAAAGGTCAGTCGAGTCATCTTGGCTGAAAGTCGCAAGTCGGAATTAGCGTCGCTGAAGCGCATCCAGGAAATGATCTACGAGCCGGATGAAGACTCGGTAGATGTTTTGTCACGTGGAGCAGAGCGTCAAGTACATGTACTGTCAGGCAGCGAGTCTTCAAAGTGGAAAACTTCCGAAATTTTCGTGGTTGATTACAGCTCACCAGAGTGCGATTATAGTAATATGGCAGTGATGACTAGGCGACAGACGAATGCCAAGAAACGCGTCAGGTGTGCAGATGAAAACTCGGAGGGGGTCGCAAAAGCTCAAGAACAACATGAAGTACGACGAGAGACGTCCACCGAAGATTCAATCGGCGAAGCTTTGCCAGACCATCCTCACAAAACTGTACCAGCGGCATTTCCCGATGCGGAAGATGTTGACCCGGTGGCAACAGACGGATAATGGTGGCACACGACGAGGAGCAGAAATGGTATAATATCAGGAAGGTGCTTCTGGGCGAAGCAGAAGAGCTGATTTACAAAGAAGCTCGAGATGCCTGGAAGTATGCTGACCGGTTCAGCGCTGCCGCGGATTCGTTAGCCACTGAAGCGCTGGAATCAAAGGTCAGTCGAGTCATCTTGGCTGAAAGTCGCAAGTCGGAATTAGCGTCGCTGAATCGCATCCAGGAAATGATCTACGAGCCGGATGAAGACTCGGTAGATGTTTTGTCACGTGGAGCAGAGCGTCAAGTACATGTACTGTCAGGCAGCGAGTCTTCAAAGTGGAAAACTTCCGAAATTTTCGTGGTTGATTACAGCTCACCAGAGTGCGATTATAGTAATATGGCAGTGATGACTAGGCGACAGACGAAAGCCAAGAAACGCGTCAGGTGTGCAGATGAAAACTCGGAGGGGGTCGCAAAAGCTCAAGAACAACATGAAGTACGACGAGAGACGTCCACCGAAGATTCAATCGGCGAAGCTTTGCCAGACCATCCTCACAAAACTGTACCAGCGGCATTTCCCGATGCGGAAGATGTTGACCCGGTGGCAACAGACGGATAATGGTGGCACAAGACGAGGAGCAGAAATGGTATAATATCAGGAAGGTGCTTCTGGGCGAAGCAGAAGAGCTGATTTACAAAGAAGCTCGAGATGCCTGGAAGTATGCTGACCGGTTCAGCGCTGCCGCGGATTCGTTAGCCACTGAAGCGCTGGAATCAAAGGTCAGTCGAGTCATCTTGGCTGAAAGTCGCAAGTCGGAATTAGCGTCGCTGAATCGCATCCAGGAAATGATCTACGAGCCGGATGAAGACTCGGTAGATGTTTTGTCACGTGGAGCAGAGCGTCAAGTACATGTACTGTCAGGCAGCGAGTCTTCAAAGTGGAAAACTTCCGAAATTTTCGTGGTTGATTACAGCTCACCAGAGTGCGATTATAGTAATATGGCAGTGATGACTAGGCGACAGACGAAAGCCAAGAAACGCGTCAGGTGTGCAGATGAACACTCGGAGGGGGTCGCAAAAGCTCAAGAACAACATGAAGTACGACGAGAGACGTCCACCGAAGATTCAATCGGCGAAGCTTTGCCAGACCATCCTCACAAAACTGTACCAGCGGCATTTCCCGATGCGGAAGATGTTGACCCGGTGGCAACAGACGGATAATGGTGGCACAAGACGAGGAGCAGAAATGGTATAATATCAGGAAGGTGCTTCTGGGCGAAGCAGAAGAGCTGATTTACAAAGAAGCTCGAGATGCCTGGAAGTATGCTGACCGGTTCGTGTTATCAGTAGACGGCGTGCTTCACTATCTTGGATTGAATCGTCGGTACGACCCCGGCTGGCAAGAGGAGACCAAGCTGCGGCTTGAAGTACCGACAACGATGATTTAAGAGGTCTTGCAGAACTGTCACGACTCGCTGGAAGGTGGACATCAAGGTGGGGTTAGAACGTTCCATCGCGTTAAGTCCGATTATTATTGGATCGGCCTGTACGCTGACGTGGAGAAGCACGTGAAGTCATGACCGGACTGCAGCTCGAGTAAAAGCCGTCCGCAGCTTCGTGGATACGCGCCTGGCAACGTACTAGCCGAACGACCTTTCCAGATCGTCTCGATGGATTTTGTAACCCCACTACCGAAATATCGCAGGGGCAACACGGCGTTGCTCATATTTCAGTGCTCGTTCACGGGATTCGTTATTCCCAAAGCTATGTCAGATACAACGGCACTGAGTGTTGCTCAAGGGTTCGAAGAATGTGTGTACCGACGGTTTGGAGCCCATCATTGATAAGGCACGAGCGTGACCCACGCTTCATGAGCGAGGTGTTCCAAGCATTTGCAGAGATGATGCAGTCAAGATCACGAGCGACTTTGAGCTATCGACCACAGGCTAATGGACAACAGGAACGCTCGGTGAAGTCGGTGATAGATTCCGTACGGATGTACGCGGAAGACCCTCTACAGCAAGATTGGGACGAAATCGCAGAGAAGCTGGTGTTCGCTATTAATGCTTCTCGGGACACTGCGAGAAAAGAAACACCGTTCTACCTCGTTCACGGTTGGGATGCGCAGTCGACGTTGCGGGCGATGTCGTCGTCACTCAAACGAGGACCCGGTAAGCAGTCTGACGCGCTGGCGTGGCGGCGTGAGATCAATCGACAACATGAGGTCGCCCTCACTATGGCCAAAGATTATCAGGCTGTAGAAAAGGAGCGACGGGCTAAAAAGCATAATGATGCCCTGCGGCGACTGGAAAAAGCCGCTGTACCTCAACCTTGTGGAAACGAGCACTCGGTGGACCCACCAGAAGCTTCAGAAGAGATAGATTATCCTGCAAGAGCCCCACCGAGATCTCTTTTTGAGATTGGGAGCCGGGCGTGGTTGTACATGGGACGCGTCAAACCGGGCTTGACGAAGAAATTAGCTCATCGGTGGCATGGACCTTTTCGGAACAAGCGCAAGGTAGAAGAGTTTGCGTACGAGCTGGAACTGCCAGACGGAAGTGGGTATCGCTTCTACCTAGTGGTGCGTGTGTCGAGACTTAAGGCTGTCAGCGAATTTAACAGTCGACCGAACACTCGGTTGGTATTAGACGCAACTAATGAAGCAAGACTCGATTTCGACGAGGAGCTGTTGCCTAAAGAAGTCGCCGGCAAATATGAAGTCGAGGCCATCTTCGACGATAGAACACCACTGTCGACGAGCACGGAGCGTGCTGTACGCGAGTTCAAAGTCAAGTGGGTTGGTTATGAAGATCCATCGTGGGAACCAGCATCCAACTTGTCATGTGGAGGTCTGCTGTACAACTATTTGCGAGCCAAGAAGAGAGAGAATCGGCTGCAGATGGCGCAAGTGGCGGACGAGGACTAGCGTGACTGGATCACGTGTGAACTGTCCACAAGGCGATGCAGCATGTGGTAACAGACGAAAAACGTTAAGGGAAATCATCAATTTAGGGCCGCCCTGAAAAAAAGTCACATAACTCGGCAACTATTTGCACAGGGACACAAAGCGAGACAGTGTCCGAAAGCTTGTAATCTGATTTTTTTTATCGTATTTTTTGCGGCCAATGACCAATAGCATTGATCGTTCAGGACACGGCAGCAGAAATTTTTGTGGCATCAGTTCAGGGCCGCATTTAACCTTAACTTCAGTATTAAAATGTTCAGCTGGTGAATTTTTTTAAGCCCATTCAAGCATAGGGTTAGATCACCCTTTCTTTTTATGTTGATAAAATTATGGAGGATACATAATTATGCAAGAATAATCAAACGTCTGTCATTACCAAAACAAAATCAGAAACGTCAAGTGCTGACAGCTCAGTCGTTTAGACGCTAGCTTATTGAGGGCCCATTATGGGAGCAGGGGTGTCGCGGGTTCGAGTCTACTCGTTGCCGTTAATTCTCCGCACTGAAAAGGTAAGTTATCAATTCTTAAACATTGTGTAAAGATTGCAACTAACCTTTTTGTTGATTAGCTACACTACGACGGAATCGACAATATGTTGGGCTGCGCTCGTTTCTTGAGGGACTCCATCGTCTTTGCCTTCGGTGGCGACTGCAGATTTTCTGCGCGACTTAGTACGTGTTCTGCTGCTGGTGGCCCAAGCCATATTTGCAGGCTTTATTGCGTTGGGTTTGTCAATCGAATAACAGCCCTCATCGTCCTCGTCAACAACCTCCTTTATCAGATTGCAGAGTTTCACTTTTAGTGTCGCATTAACTGCAAGTTGCAGTCTGCAACGTCCAGTGGCTGCAATAGGTGGGTGGCGTTGGGCGGAAGCATGTCCTCTCAAGTATCTTGGTTTGCGCCGCGACCTCGGGAACCGCCGCACCGCTGAGTAGTTTTGCCACAATGGCAGTCTTGGTGTCAGTAGAGTAAGTGTGGCGAGTCTTAGACATGGCTTGGGTCGGACAAATAAGAAGTGAAGCGTTTGTTTTCTTCTTGCAAATGTTTGAACGGAGTGGATGGCACTCAACAACCTCATTTGGTTGGAGGAGCTGAATAAACCAATATGGCGCCAAGAGTTCACCCCTTCTGCAAATTAAAATTTTAAAGGTATTCGTACTTAGCTTATTATAACCAATAGTTTCCAAGCTCAATGGAGTACTGTATATGATTGGCAGTAACTTATGCGGCCCTAAACTGGTTCGCGGCCCTAAATTGATGATTTTCCTTGCTGCAACAACAAATTGTATATGCATTTGAAGAACAACATGAACATGATTACGCTGTGGAAGTGGATTAAGAATAAGAAAACATGAATGCCGACCGGGGAAGCGACCACTGAAAACGAACCTCGCTGGATCATTCAACAGTTAGCGGAGACGCTGGAGAACGTCGTGGAACATGCAGCGAGGATTCAAAGCGATTCCCATTGCCTGGGAGCGGTAGTCAAGAGTGCCAACGAAGTTGAGTCCTCACTCTCCTTCTCCTCTTCATCGGGAACCTGAACCTCAGCAGCTGGAGCCGCAGCCGGACCTGCGCATCCTCGGCATCAGCTTCAACGGGAGCAGCGATCAGAGCGGGACGTGGAGTAACCGGTGGCGAGTCAAACAACGAACGCCAGGTCGGAATAAATTCATTAGCAATTAGAGACGGATCAACAAGCTTTCTTCGGTACACATCCACGAAACGCGTACCACGAGGATTGAAGAGCTCCGGGTCACACTGGCACGGGAAGTAAGAGGTGTTGTACGGGTGCTGATGCGGCGCGTTCATCCATCCAGTACGTGAGGGCTGACGAGAGTCGAGATACGGAACTTCGGAAAGCCAGTCAGATGTCCGAGGTGCGAACGACAATTTCTCGATCGGGTACCATGGCTTCGACGGCTCCAAAAGCAACTGAACGGCGTGTCGGAAGTACCAGAAGAAACCGAGTCACGACTCTAAGCCATGTACTTTTCTCGGTACTTGTTATGGAGACGATCGGCACGACGGTCGCGCTCACTGAAGAGCTTCTTCAACAGAGCTCTCAGTTCCTTCAAGAGCTCCTTGTCGTGGCCGACCTTCTTGGCTTCTTCGACGAGACCTCGCTCAATGCCAGCCAACGGAAGCTAGTGGAGACGCTCCCATAACGCGAATTCGAGGTCACCCTGCTTGCCGCCGTCACCCCGAAGGTTTCACCAGATCATCTTGAGACGAGTCTCAATTGGAGCACATTTGGAAATGTGGATGCTTGGATCGAAGTCGACGGTGTCAAAGAGACACGCTTGAAGAGGGTAAAGCTTCCGAAGTTGCTGGTACGGATGATGAGGATGCGAATAGTCAAAGTACGCTAGGAGACCCCCAACGTAGTACGGACGATCACCTCACCAGTTGGTTCGGGAAGGGTCATGCTCAAGCGTCGTTCGAAACACTTATTGGTACCTGCGTCAGTAAACTCCATGTCCAAGTACGAAAGAACCTACGGTGGCAAGGTGGACGAGGCCGGCACCGTAGGGCGAGCGCCAGGCAACACGCGGTGAGTCAACGGTTCTACCGACGATGCACCACAACGACGCGGCACCGAAGTGTAGGTGGCCGTGATCTGGCGCCCAGGTCCAACATCGAGCGTCCGAGAGAACGGACGAGGAGACGCCGGAGCAGGAGGCGAAGATGGTGGTGCTTGGTGGCTTGACGATGACAAAGGCGGCGGACCACCAACTATGATCGGGCAAGTGACCATCGGCGAAGGATTTGGCCGAAGAGGAGTCAGAGACCGAGCAGGGCCAAGACCGCTCCAGTTGCCGTCGGAATCTTCAACATCTTCGTCATCAGCTGTGCTTGAATGATCGGCAGGCAACGGAACATCACTGCCGCCACTTGTACCATCAGGGGAGTCATTCACCGAAAGTTCATCGGCATCCACGTCATCTCCACGATCGTCATCAGCATTTCCATCGTCATCAATCTCCATCGAGAAATCGGCTGAAGAAGCACTTGGCGCGGCAGCTGTTGGAACAGTCGGAGCCGGCTTTGAAGACACGGAGGCTGGTGGAGCAGCTTCAACAGGGGCAGGCCCTGCTGTAGAAACCACTCCCGAGACTTCAACTGTCTTGGACGTCGCAACAGACGACGAAGCAGACTTGCCTTGTGAGACAGTGTGGTCCGACTCTTCACCTTCATCACTTGAGCCGAACATGAGTCGAACTTGCTCGGCCTCACGCAGAGCTTCTTCAGCGGCACGTATGTTGGCTGGAGAAGGAGAGATTGTTGAAGCTGGGGGCTTGGCCATATCGGGAGGTCCCTGAGGCGGGGGCGAAGGAGCGTCAGGAGGACCGGGAACATCGTTGCGATCCCCAGAATCCACATCTTTACCCGAAGACTCTGTGGCAGTTTCTTGAACCGATGGGACACTGCTTGGACCAGCATCCACCATGTCCACGTCACTCTGGTCGCCGCTGAGGTCGACCACGGCGGGAGTGGAACAAGACGCTGGTGTGGTAGGTGGCGACCATGAGCTAGGAAAAGACGGTACAGACTTAGACCGAGTCTTCATATGATGTCGGGGCAACTTGGAGGGAGAGCGAAGGCGAGTCTTCTGGCTCTTCTTATGGGCCGCTTGGTTCCATGCCTTCGGGCCGAACAGCGACCGACGTGTCGTCTTTGGAGCTGAAGTGTCGGCAGGTGGCGCATCACCGAGACCAGCAGCTGCCATGGAAGTACTGGCCTTGTCCGTCGGGGTGGGGTCCTTGTCTCCGTCAGAGTCGTCCAACTCGTTGTCTGACTTCTTGCCACCTGGTCGAAGACGCTTGTGGGCCTTCCCATGGGCCACATGATGAGCAGCCTTCGCCAAAGCTGCAGGAAGAGCTTGTGGATCATACGAAGACGCGGCAGAAGACTGTATGCGCTGCAAAGCGACCAACGTCTCTTGGTCCAAGTCTAGGGCGTCCAGGTCCAGCTCACCCGCAATCAGACCTATCACGAACGATTTTGAACGAACGTTAGTTGCGGAACACACAGTGGAAAGAGCAACATGAGGAACGTACCATCAACAAGCAGTACCTCGGGATCCATCCCGGCCAGACTCACGTGTGCACGGAGAGTCGGTTTACTTGCAGGAGGCAAATGTTGCGGTCTTGCTGGTTCTCTAATACCTTTGTCGACATACTTGCCCTTGGCAAGCTTGACCAATAGGAGTTGAAGTTGCCGAGTCTGTTCGGTGTTCGGGCCGATCGATGACTTGTATACTTCGCGTTCACGGTCCAGCTTCTTGTTCAAGGTAGCGATAAACGCGTCCCGAGCTTGGACATCGCAGTGCAGACGGTTCAAGTCTTCTGAATGTTGCGCCATGGTAGCCTGAACACTCGCGAGCATGGCATCGTTCTTGGCGTTCGACTCGCGGAAATCTTGACCTCCTTGCGAAGAGCTTGGACTTCGGCGTTGGCAGCCTTGAGGTACGCCTCCACGTTCTCCCGAGCTATGATTTCGAGTGCCACCTGTAGCACGTTCAGGAATGCGGGAAGCGTAGAAGACGAAAACCTCTGTTTGAAAGGTAAAGCGGAAAGTGAATTGAAAGTTAGCACGCTCCTAGTTAGCTTCCCACTACCACTAACCTACGATCCTTGTTTCATACGCAGGTGCTGGTGTCATCCGAAGCCGTCCGTCGTTGCATGTGATGGCACCAGTCACGAAATATTCATGCAAGCTCATCCTCATGGTCGCAGAGGAACTCAGCCCTTCGTTGGGGCTGGCACTTAAATCAGTCATCCCACTTGAGCATTCCATCTCCTTGATCTCCAGCAGCTTCTCCGTTGGAGCTGCTGTTGCCACGACATCGTCACCCAAAGTCCATGGCGAGATCTCGGATATCCAACAGCCTCCCCCGAGAGCTACGCCGTTTGGACAACACGGTGCCGCAGCCGTAGCCGCTCGAATAGCACGCATTGCAGTGGCTTGGTGAAGATGTCGGCAAGTTGCTCTTGCGTGGGGCAATACCTTACCACCACGTCACCCTTCGCGATAACATCACGAATGAAGTGAAACTTGATGTTGATATGCTTGCTTCGCTGCGTGATTATCTCATTCTCCATAACCTTGATGACTGACTGATTGTCCACGAGCGGAAAAGCCGCTTGGTTCTGTGTCCACAGACCAAGCTCAACCATCAGCTTCCTGATCCAGATGCAGTCTTTCACTGCCATCGCCGCCGCCACATACTCTGGCTCCATGGTCGAGAGTGCGACCGAGTTATGCTTTTTCAAATGCCACTCGATCGGCATGCCGTTTAGCAACCACCGCACCGGAGGCAGATTTGGCGTCTCGGTTGTCGCCAGCCCAATCGGCATCGGCGAAGATTGTAGTCTAAAAGGTCGTCGCCGCGTTAGTATCAGGCTGAAAGAACAGACCGTAGTCCATGGTGCCACGCAGGTAGCGCAGGATGCGCTTAACACCAACCCAAAGTCCTTCACAAGGGCGTGCCACGAAGCGCTCGAAGTAGCTCACAGTCGTCATAATGTCTGGACGGGTGCAGTTCGAGATCCACAACAGCGAACCCACAGCCTTGCGCATGACGCTGCTGCGGTCCGTGATAACGTTGTCGTCGTACTGGCGCATGGTGTCCATGGGGGTTGCCATTGCCTTGCAGTCTGCCATCTCCATGTCGGTAAGCAGCTGCTGAATTGAATCACAATTCAGTGTGGAGAATAAATCCATCAGCGCGACGAACTATGCTGATAATCAGGCACTTGGCCGCTGCTCCGAGACCCCTGATGTCGAAACGCTGGTTCAACTTGCCCATGCCCCAGTCGCTGTCCTCGTCACTTTCACTGGTGACGAGAACGTCATCCAAGTACAGGCCAAGCAGCGAAAGCTTGCCTTCATGACGGCGAAAGTACAGACATGGATCCAATTTGCTGCGCAGATAGCCGATAGACAACAGAGTCTTGTTCCAAAGCAGACCACTCTGCTTGAGTCCGTAAAGGCTCTTGCGCAGAACCCACGCTTTGCCTTCATCGCCACTGCCTTCAGAAGGGCGCATGTAGAGCTGTCGATCAAGTTCGGACTTCACATAGGCATTTGGAACGTCACCTAGCTTCAGCCGACGTTCCACTGTGCAGCGACAGCGATCATGAATCGCACACTCGAAAACTTTAGTACGGGAGGATACAGCTTGACAAAGTCAATCCCGAAGCGCTGTGTGAAGCCTCTCGCAACTAAGCGAGCTTTAAAGCGCTCGAGCTCTCCCCGACTGTTAAACTTAATCTGAAAAACCCATTAAGACGAGACCAACTTTTCACCAGGAGGCCTTTCCACCACTTCCCAAGTTCCGTTGGCCTTCAAGTCAGCGAGCTCCTTTCTAATAGCGTCTTTCCACGCCGGCCACTCAGGGGCCGCCTCGCCTCGGCAACGTCCCGTGGGGTTGCTGGCTTGGTAGTCGTCAGCAAGAGAGTAGCATGGCCGGCGAACTCACTCGCAGAATTCATTAACGTTCGGGGCATGCGTTTGACTTTGCCGTTAGATGACACGTTGTCTGGAAGCGTGAGTTGCTGTCGAATA
Source organism: Phytophthora betacei (assembly GCA_011320135.1). NCBI lineage: Eukaryota > Oomycota > Peronosporomycetes > Peronosporales > Peronosporaceae > Phytophthora > Phytophthora betacei. The sequence continues at coordinate 298,075 of JAANHX010000556.1, forward strand.
CCACGTTTCTTGCGGAGCTCCACAAATCCACGACCACGAAATTCGCCGCCTCCGTCGCTGCGAATTACCTTCACTGTGACCCCAGACGGTTTCTTGAACTCAGCAATGAAGTCCTCGAGATGCTTGGTAGCTTCATCCTTGGTATACAGCAGGTACACACGATTGTAGCTCGAACCATGGTCTACGATCGTCAGCATGTGCTTGTGATCCTGTCGGTCTTGCTTGATGTCGGTCTTCAAGTCGACAGCAAGTACAGCACCTATTTCATCAGTAGGTGCTGATGTCGAAATATCGACGGTTGCTTTGATTTGGTCTGCTTAGCTTCAGCACACGGTAGACAGAACTTGGGCTTCTTGGACAGCACCTTCATGTCACTAGTCAGGCCATGTGTGTGCATCTTGAGCAGGTCCTGGAAGTTGATGTGTCCCAACCTGTTGTGCCAGTGCTGAAGTGTAGCGCTCGACACATCAGCGAACTTTGCTACAGTGTTGGTGTTAGGCTCCACCATTTCGCCGTCCAACTTCCACAATTTACCACGGCGATTTGCCGCAGCTATAGTCCTCCCATTGCGGTCCTTTAGCTCGCAGATTTTGCTCGAGTTGACCTGGCACGAGATACCGTGATCAGCGAGCTCCGTGACCGATAGCAGGTTTTTGATGTAGCTCAGAAACATAGTGAACTTCGCGGAGTAGCACAACCTTGTTAGTACGGCCGTCACTCACACGAATCAGGCAGCTGCCCTTCATACTAGCCGTCACTACTTCACCGTTGGCAACCGTGATGGTCATCGTTGATGGCACCCTCCAATCAAGACATCCTCTCGAGAGCACATGTGACGAGAGGCACCTGAATCGACGATCCAGGTCGACGTCCGCTTTGCCGGATCGTCGATACCTGCTGCAGCCATCCACATGCTGGCTTGACCATCGCCGTCATCGCTGGTGAAGCTCGCGTCATCCTTGTTGCTGTCACTGCAGTGCGACATGACCTAGTTCGCTTGGCCTTCGGGATCGGATTTCGCGGCTGTCTTTGCGGGCTTAGTACACTCGAACGATCGATGACCTGGCTATCCGCAGTTCCAGCAGCCTGTTGTCTTCTTTGAGATCGTTGCAGAACTTGGAGCATTCGCCGCCTTCGCACCGTTCGGCTGCGCGGTCTGTTTTAGCTGAAATTGCTTGTTCTGTTTGTTTTGCTGCTTTTTGTTGTTGTTCAGGTTGTTCTGCTGTTGGTGCGGATTATGCTTGCTCCGGCCAACACGGCGCCCGTCCCCCTTCAGCCGTTGCAGAAGCTTGACCACCCGGTCCAGCTCATGCATGTACGCTTTGAACTACAGATAGCGTACGTATTGTTGCCAGGTGTCGCCACTGCGCTTCGGAGTGTTGTGGTGAAGTGCTTTCTCAGAAATAAGAGAATGGTCCTGACGCGGGGTCACTATCCCGAATCAGTGACAATTTTAAGTGATTACAGAGGATTTGGGTTGTTTGGCACGGGTGCAAGTTGCCTGTGGTGGATTAGCCAGGGCGAGCAGCACCCCGTATGGAATGACGATGGATCTGATATGAGCGATGTACGAGAAGGCAAGATCCACCAAGACTTACCTCGGATCCACCCTTACCTGGATTCACTAAGATGGATATGGGATATACTATACAAGAGTGGATCGAGTGTGGATCCTATGAAGGAAGGATGGTCGGTGCCCTCTGAAGGTGGATCTAGTAGCCACGGCTAATGAAGAGTCAAGATCCACCGCGAGGTACCCCGGATCCCATACTTCCGAGTTCGGATCCAAGGAGGGAGGATCCCGCCTGGAGGGACCTGGATCCAGGGTATAGGGATGAGGGATACAGTGGATCTCGGACTTTCGTGGGACAACGGAGATCACAGACGGTTGCGAGATGATGTTGGATGATTGGAGAGCTCGGATCCACGGCGAGTGTACCATTACAGTGAGGTGGATCCAAGCGACCTGGATCCGGATGAGTGTACCCATAATAGGGTGACCATGATGATTACGTCATATATCCGGTGGATCTGAAGATAACACAGCTGGGAAGATAACACAACTGGGATGATGGGTCAAGGGAAGAAGGGACATGCAGCCGAGCCTGGTAAGGGATTTAGCAGATGAAAGACATAGAAGGTAGAAACCCAGGCAGGTATAGGCTTAAATATCAATACAGACTCCAATTTGCACAGTGACACGCAAGTGCCTTCCTGCCCTCAAGAACCGGAACTACATTGGCCGTACGAGCTCCGAGAAGGTTGGGAATTGCGAATCTAGTGTTGGTAGTGATAACTGGATAATACATTGGCCAGATCCTACAACCTAGTGAGCTTTTCCTTTACTTGTGCAGATCCGACAGGTTAACCGAATTTACTACTTGGTCGGTTACACCCTAGGGGCTCTCAACTCTCAAGATCCCGTCACAGGAGGCGGCAAGTACGACTTAAAGGACAACACAAAGGCAAGGGAACACACCCGCAAGGCAACCCTACGGCCAGATCCACGATCTAGGCCCCGGATCCATAAGCTCGAATATTCGCTTAGGATACGGAACCATCCACGGACGCAGAGTGAAGATTTTCCACTGCTGCTCCACCCCATCCCCACGTCTCGCCAAGACACTCAAGCTTCACCACTTGAACTCTTCGGAAGTTACCGAGAGAGCAAGATCCCGCCCTACCGACGGGTACACAAGGTGAGGAAAGTTCAGCAGAACACGGATCATCGGGGGACCCCCTCCGTTAGTCGGTGTCTGGGCGCAGTTGGTAAGTTGGATCTGGCAATCTCGCAGATTTTGCTGATCCCGCTACACCACAATGGTGCGCGTGCCCGGATCTTTTGGTGACTCGGGATTTCACCGTGAGTCCCAAGAAGATGCTCAAGTGAAGATTGAGCCAGGGGAAGAGGCGTCGTCGGAGGTCGGATCGACGAAGACGCTGCTGAATGAAACAAGATCCGCGGATCGATGGAGTTTTGGGAGGAACTCTGTCGACGGAAGAGAGGTGGATCCGGATCCGGATCTAGAAGAGAAACCTCTCTATCCTCCCCAGGTCCCCTCGGGGACCCCTGCGGATCTTGACGCAAGTCAAGATCCGCTAACAAAACAAGGAAAAGTGAAGGCGAAACGGTATGCATTTGCAGATTCACCGGTTAAGCCAACACCGTACCTAAACCCAAGCCCGCTAGTCGAAGAAACAAGAAAGAAGACGAAAACGAGTAAGACTACGCGGAAGAAGATGCAAGCTCCAGAGTCGGAAGAAGACCAAGCTGGATCCAGGTCAAGCTGGTCCGACAAGGATCTCGAGTTTGTGTATCGCCACCAAGCTCTACGCGATTTCCTGCATCAAGATCCTGTCATGCAGATCCTGAATCCACGACAGATCGAAGATCCAAGGGAACCGGTGAGAGCACCAACGAAAACGGCGAACAAGTTGGTGGCAGTCAAAGATCTATTACGTTTGCTTACGGAGTCAGGCATCGTAGCTGGTGTGTTCGACGCAGAGGATATCTTCGAGCTAGACCTGGATCTCATAGTATCCGCGACGCGGGACCTCTTTGCCAGAGTGAAGTCCATCACCGGAGAAAGGTCGCGCACTATGGATCCAGTGTCGTCGCCGAGGATCAGCCAAGCTGCGTCCTCAAACTACGAATCCGCCGCTGAGGATGAGTCAGACACGTCGTCCGAACCACGACGCATGACTTTAGGACCCTCCGGGGCATCCATGCTGGAAGCGCGGGCGAGGATCCGAGGACAGGAAGCCCCTGTGAATGTGAAAGCTCGGGATCCAGTACGCCCTACGCGTGATTTGACACAATCCAGCCAGGATCGAGCCAGATCCGGCAAGAAGCCAGTGGGATTATCGTCAGATCAGGCTCGAGGTAATCGCCTCACGGATCCAGTCCCGCCAGTGGACCAGACGGCCACAGGCTCTTCCGACACTTCCGCGGGCACCCTGCAACGGCACTTTGAAGCTGCGATGAATCGCTTCCTGGCCGAACAGGGTATGAGAGCGCCCGTGCCACAAGTGCAAGTGCTCCATGAACATGGAGCACGAGACGTGGAGATGGAGTCAGTAGAGGGGGACAACTCCCATGATGAGTTCGACCCAGACGATCTGGATGGCCCATCCACTTCGGCAGCCGTGGTAGCAACGGCCACAGCCGGGGCAGGTGGATCGTCCATGATCCAGAGGGTACGGATCTTAGCTATATCGGACTTGAAGGAGTTCACGGGCAAGGATCAAGATGAGGACCGAGCGAGAACATGGATCAGCAAAGTCAAGTCGGCCCTCATGAGAGATCAAGCGTCGGATGCTGAGAAGTGTCTGACCTTTGCGGATCTGCTAGCGGGGCCAGCCAGGAACTGGTATCGGCAGCTGGGCAGATCAACCAGGAACAAGTGGCCAGATTTGCTGCGCAGTTTCCAGACCCAGTACTGTGGATTAGGAGTGTCGGTGGCACGACAATACTACCATGCTCGCCGCAGATCAGATGAATCCCCGCTGGAATACCTACATCGACTAAATGTGGCCGGTCTACGGGCCAAGTTGAAGATCAAGGATGGGGGATCCAAGGTACTGCGGGAACACGTGGATCATTTTATCGAGACGTTGGGCACGTGGATCTGGCCGACAGGCTGACCCTGTTACGACTTCCCGACGCAGACGAGCTTGAGGAAGTGCTGCGGGCGGTGGATCGCGCGAAACACCGCCAGAAGAAGGCGGCGGTCGGGTCCGGCAAGTATCGCCAAAAGGCTCCGACGCCTACGGCCCCAGCTCGACGTGTCCACCAAGTCACGGCGCCCGACTCAGGAACTGAGTCAGGATCCGACGGCTCGGACTCCGACCCTGAAGATTACCGTCGAGTCTGTCTCACTGCGTCCAACGATCGAACGGCGAAGACAGGAGACAACTCTCGACCGGGGGATACCGTACTCGAGGACCGTGGGATGTACAGATCCCGAGATCTCATGGACGGGGCAGCACAAGTCAGGTGTTCGCAGTGCGGATCCCGGAAGCACACTGAATCTGGATGCTGGAAACATCTGGTCTGTGAGAAGTGTGGCAAGAAAGGTCATCCCGGGGATCATTGCTTCTACGTGTGTCGCGGGTGTGGCGAGATTCACGACGTCGGCAAGTGCCCGATGGAAGAATTCTACAACCAGATCCGCCAATGGTTTGATCCAGCCAAGCACCGAGGGATGTTGCCGGAAGTGGCAGAGAAGATGTTAAACTAGGACGCTCGCCGGGTTTGAATCCGGTACGAGCCGAGCGTTCTAGGTACTGCATTTATGCATTTGTGAACAAGACATCGCTAGATCCAGGTAGCAGGACCCTAGATCCAGTCGATAATACACGTGATCTACATGAAGTGTCAGTTGCCAGGGTCTCTAGTTTGCGCCAAGTGGACGAGTTTTCCAGATCCAAAGTCTCTTCAACCCTGGATCTACAAAGAGGAGAGACACGTGGTTACTGGGAGAAACGCCAACATGGTCGATGGTTTGAGCCTACCAAGGGTGAGGTCACTGCAGATCCACCTAAGGTCTGTCTGGTCACTGGATCCTGTGGATCTGAGGATGTTGGATCCATGGATCTGCTAACAGGGGAGTCCCGTGGATACTGGAAGTACCATGCCCCAGGAAAGTGGTTCAGACAAGCCAAGGTAGGGGGCAAGATCAACAATGAAAAAGCAATCCTACTTCTAGATAGTGGTGCCGAGGTGTCTATACTGGATACCGCCTTTGCTCGTAAGGTTGGGTGCCAAGTGGATGGGAGTCGGATCCAAGATTGTGTTGGGATTGGTGAAGGCGTATACCGTACAAACGGGAGAACGCGAATTAAGATCACGCTGGCAGGTTGTTTGGTGTATTGGTTTGACATTTGGGTCGGGGATCTCGCTGGTCAAGACGCCATCCTTGGGATGGATTTCATGGTGCCAGCCGGAGTGAGGTTGGATCTGGCGGATGGGACACTTTGTTTCCCTGACGAGATGCGGATCCAGCTCAGCGGACGACGGCCGTTGTATGGAGCGAAGATGAGGATCATAAGGGCGGATAAGACCACCTGGATCGAGCCCGGGGAAACTTGGGAGCTGTCAGACCGGTTGAAGTGGGTGGAACATGAGAAACTGTGGGTCACTCGGGGCGAGAAATGGGTACCTACCGTAATCCAAGGACCAGGTCGATCGCAATACCTCCAGGTCACGAACGTCAGCGACAAGAGACTATTACTGGACCATTACGAGGAGATCGGACGATGGTTGGCGAAGGACGGTATCCCTAGGCGACCTGGATATGTGTCAGTGGGATCCCGCCGCTACAGAGAATGGCAGAATCTGGTGTACGAGGCGACTACCGAGATCGAATCTCTCGGAGAGGTGGAGCTCCCGGCGGAGCCAACTGGCCCCTTGGTGGATCGGCCTTCATATCCAACTCCGCGAAAGATCCTGCAGAGAGATCGACGGGTTGAGATCCAAGCAATGGAGGTTGGATCCATGACGGGGGACGATCCCCAGAGTCGGCCCTTAGATAACGCAGGGTCGGTGGATGAAGGATTGCAGAGGGCTAAAGCCGAACAGCCGGATCCCGCCGATCCACAAGTGGATCCAAGCTTTCCACTGGATAAAGTGCCTGGATCCCTATCGAGAGTGGCAACGCTAGTCAAACCCGAACTGTCGGGTTTAGACTCGTTAGAGGACCGGCTGGATCCGACCGGTGACTTCCCCAGTACCAGGATACCCGACCCCACGAAGACAGAAGGGATGACGGTCGAAGGAGAGTCGCGGTGCCTGGATCCAAGGGTGGATCAGACAAAGACCGAAGATGAACAAGTCTGCTACCGTGAAGGCGGGGATCTACACGCCGAGGATCTTGGAGAAGGTATGGCGGTAATCCCGGAGGTACCACTGACCACAGAGGAGGTCACGATTGATGATATCCAAGTGGATCCAGGGGCGAACGAACCCACTGAAGTGGATCGTCTGCGTCAGAAGATCTGGGAAAGCCGACATCTGCTGATCGGTAAGGGCAATGCGTTACCGCCCGCCGCCCGCGGAGTCAAATGTGACATCGATGTCGGCGACGCGAAACCGATCGCTCAAAGGGTGCGGAAGGTGGCACCTCAGTTCCGAGAAAAACTGTCGGATCTGATTAAGGGCCTACTGCAAGCCAGGATCATCAGCTTCTCAACGTCCCCGTGGGCGTCGCCGGTGGTAATCATCATCAAGAAGAACGGGGTGGATATACGTCTGTGCATTGATTACCGGCTGGTTAACAGCCTGACTCGATTGATGGTGTATCCTATGCCTCTGATCAATGAGCTGTTGGAAGATTTGGATAAAGTACTCTGGTACTGCTCTCTAGACATGGCCAGTGGTTTCTGGGTGGTTACTATGACGGATCGAGCTCGCGCAATATCCGCATTCATCACACCGTTTGGCCTGTTCGAGTGGACCCGGATGCCGTTTGGATTGAAGAACGCACCCCAGATCTACCAACGCCTCATCGATAACGCCCTCTATGGGTTCACCCGAATACCGGAGCCCGAAACGGGTGGATCCGGGAAAGGTGACGCAGAAGTGGATCCATTCGAAGCGGGGGAGCCAGGGGATCCTGGGACCCCGTCTGTGTTAGGACGCAGATCTTACATCGACGACATTCTGATCCCGGCGGAATCGTGGGATCAGTTGTGCGAAAGAGTGACATCCCTACTGGAGGCGTGTACTAAGTGGAATCTCTCTATCAGTGTGGTTAAGAGCTATTGGGGGATGCGCAAGGTGGATTACTTGGGCCATCGAGTTTCCAAGGAGGGATTAGAGGCGAATCCTAAGGACCTGTCTTCATTAGCCGATTTGTCCTTCCCACAGTCGTTACGAGCGATGCAATCCTTCTTGGGCAGTTTGAACTACTACAGTCGGTTCATCGAAGATTACGCCCTGTTTGCCGCGGTGTTGTATGAATTAAGAGAGGTAGATTTTGCTGCGATGACCGCTCCAGCTGTCCAGATGAAAATCCAACAAGCTCTGGCCCGGGAGATGTCGGATCCACGAAGGGATCCAAGTGGTATGACGTCAGAAGAGGACTTAACACAGGAGCTGGATCCACTCCGAGACCAACAGAGAGAGGATCCAGTCTGGATAGAGACGACGGATCAGAACTTGGAAAAGGCAGAATCTCGGTGGATCCGAGCTCAACACGCATTCGTGGAACTGAGGAACAGGATCGCGACCACGCCTATCCTCCGTCATTTCGATCCGGAACGTCAACCTACGGTAATAGTTTATGCCAGTGACTGGGCAGTCTCAGCAGCTCTGGTGCAAGAACATGAGGGGATCTGTCATCCAGTCACCTTTGTCAGCCGGACACTGAAGCCGAATGAACTGAACTACGGAGCGGTGGAGAAAGAGATACTTGCGCTCCTGCGCGTGTTGGATCTAAATTATAACCTGCTAGTGGGAAGATCCATCCGGATCCTGACTCGACACTCCACGCTAGCCTGGCTGTTCAAGTCGGCCGGGTTGCAAGGACGTTTGGGACAGTGGGCAGCTTTACTCTCACCTTGGACGCTGGAGATTGTGAAATGTTCGAAAGGGGAAGACGAGATCCTGGGAGTCTTGGCCGCGAGCATCACTCCTCGAGCTAAGATGGATGAGGCGCTGACTAAGATCGCCCCTAAGAAAGAGCCCAAACGCCGGATCCAGATCCCGATCCCGACGGTACAGGTGGATGAGGATCTATACGTCCTGAGTTTCGATGGATCCGCTCGTGTACGACGCGGAGGAGGAGCATACAGTGCAATACTGTGGAGATTGCCCGGATGGGAAGTTGTACGGGCCAGATCCACTTACGCGGAAGGCCTCACCGTCAATGAAGCGGAGTATAACGGACTCCTTCTGGGTTTGGATTTACTAAAGGGACAAGATCCAAAACGGCTGGTGATTTGTGGGGATTCAAATTTGGTAATCAGACAGGTGCGAGGTGAGATTGACTGCAAGGCCCCGGCCCTAACACTGTTACGGCAGAAAGTGATGATCCACCTGCGTGGTTGGTTGAATCACGAGTTGGTACATGTCAAGCGAGATTTGAATGCCAGTGCGGATAGTTTGGCCAGTGCCGCTTTACGGAATCAATGTGGTGTCGAAGTGGAGGGAGAAGCCGAACATCAGGATCTCGTTACGTTGAACCGACTTGACGAAGTGGTAGTGGTTGGATCCGGGAAAAGGACAGTCCAGGTGATGGCTGTCACTAGGTCCAGAGGAAGGATTGGATCCAGCCCCCCGATCCTCGAGGAAACATTCGTGAAGAGAGTTCGCATCGAGCGGATCCTCAAAGCACAGAATGAGGAAGCGTGGATCCTGGGACTAAAGAAGTATCTGATGGGGGATGTACGAGACTTAAGTCGGGAGGATGCCAAATCCTACAGCGTTATCGCTACGGATTACGCAGTGGACCTGAACGACTTGCTCTTCTATTGCCCCCCTACGAAGAGAGTCCACGAGGATCGGGATGGATTGATGAGATTGGTGATGCCAGAAACCTTGCAACAGGATGTCCTACACCACTACCACGCTAGCTTGGAAGGCGGACATCAGGGCATTGGTCGGACCTACCAACGGATCCGGGAATGTTTCCATTGGAGAGGACTATTCAAGAGTGTACAACGATATGTCGGTGAATGCGTGGATTGTGAGACAGGCAAGGGCAGACCTACGATCGAAGGGGAGTCACCTGGGAATGTCCGAGCGACTTACCCTTTCCAGATCATAGCCATGGATCATATCCCTTCGTTGCCCAAGTCGTTCAAAGGAAACACAGAATTGTTGATTTGGGTGGACCTGTTTACCGGATATGTGATTGCCAAAGCTAGTGCGTCTAGAACTGCGCAAACCATTGCGGAATCGTACGAGGAGTGTGTTTTCCGAAGATTTGGTGCTAGCGAAATGATTAGACATGATCGGGAGCCAGGCTTTATGTCTGATTTCTTTCGAGCATTCAACCGGATCCTAGGGCAGCGACAGCGAGCAACCATGGCATATCGTCCCCAAGCTAACGGGTCGGCCGAACGCATGGTGCAGACGATCACGAGAGCACTCAAGATGTATGTCCAGGATTTGGATCAAAGGGATTGGGATGAGTACGCAGAACGGCTCCCCTTCGCGATGAACACCGCCCAAGACAGGATCCGGGGTGATACACCATTTTACTTGGTACATGGGTGGGATCCCAAATCCACCCTAGAAGCGGCCATTCCAGTATGCAGTACCAAGAAGAGAAACCGAGATCCAAGGCGATGGCGATACCAAGTCCAGAAATACTACCGGCAAGCTAGATCCCAGGTGAACGAACGACTGCGGAATGCGATACAGGATCGAGCGGATCGACACAACGAAGACGCCCGTCCACATCAAATCCAAGTGGGATCGCAGGTGTGGCTGTATTTGGATCGAGTGAAAGAAGGGTACGCCCGCAAATTGGCCCATCTATGGCATGGACCGTTCCGGGTGAGAGAGAAGATTGGAGAAAATGCGGTGAGGCTGGAAACGGCAGGTACCGAATATCGCCTGTTCCCTGTGGTACACGTATCCAAGCTGAAGTTGGTCAAAGAATATCCAGATCGGCCGCAGGTCCGTCTTTCGGTAGATGCATCCGACCGCGTCGACTTCGACGAAGTTCTCCTACCGGAAGACAGTTGGAATGTGGATCTCGAAGCCGACGAGTTCGAAGTCGAGAAGATCACCGATATGAGATCGGGGAAGCGAACTAGATACGGACGAATTTACCGTGAGTTTCTGGTGCATTGGCGTGGATATGACGAACCTAGTTGGGTAGACGAGGCAGATCTGAACTGTGGAGCATTACTCTATGATTTCTTGAGGGATCGTACGAATCGTAAGAGATTCGGCGTGATGCAGTCTCATGAAGAAGAGTAGGGAGGGGACCCATGGATGTGAGTTGGTCATATCGATGGGAGGATGAAGAAGGACCCACAGGAAGGGTGTGTGTCAGGAGGAGGAGGATCGCTGATATGAGTTGGTCACATCGGAAAGAAAGAGAAGACGAATCCACAGGGTGGATTAGGAGGAAGAAGTGAATGTTTATGCATAAGAGTGACGTTTTACGTGTGAGGAGTCCTGCTTGATTTCGAGCACGAGCTTTCAAGGGCCCGAACTATACTGACCCGATTGAACCTGGGTCATTGGCGCTAGATCCGGATGAAATCCAGGCGCAGACCCAGCCCAGATCCAGGTGTACGCTGAAAGGGTGGATCCAGCCCAGATCCAGGTGTACACTGAAAGGGTGGATCTAGCCCAGATCCAGGTGTACGCTGAAAGGGTGGATCTAGCCCAAATCCAGGTGTACGCTGAAAGGGTGGATCTAGCCCAGATCCAGGTGTACACTGAAAGGGTGGATCTAGCCCAGATCCAGGTGTACGCTGAAAGGGTGGATCCAGCCCAGATCCAGGTGTACGCTGAAAGGGTGGATCTACCCCAGATCCAGGTGTACGCTGAAAGGGTGGATCCAGCCCAGATCCAGGTGTACGCTGAAAGGGTGGATCCAGCCCAGATTCAGGTGTACACTGAAAGGGTGGACTAGATTTCTCAACCGACGAAGGAATGTTGTAAGCATATTCAAGTAAGAAAGTGTGGATTATAATAGCTTATGCAAAAAGCTAGCTCGACCCAGTATCCAGTCGCTAGTTACTGCTACGAAAGGAATCCACGAAGGCGGAAACTGGGGCGTGGTGTCGAAGAGTGATGAGGATCAGGTAGTCTTGGGCTGAACATTGAAGAACTTGCTCACTAGACGCTGGATCTGGCGTCCTGGGTGTTGGCTCAGGTCCCCGCGAAACTGGATGCGCCAAGGCTCGGCTTCGTCGATCTCTCGCAAGGCTTCCAATAGGCTCGTGGGTTCTGGGCGATGGAGGTTGGGATCCTCCAAGTTGGCTTGACGGGATACGGATCCCGGAAACCAAGCTACCTTATCCCCGCGTCGGGGAAGATGCAAGAAGGATGGATCCAGCAAAATATCCACGTCACACCAACCGTCCTGGATTGCTAACACGAGGATCACAAGGACTCTCTTCCAAGCTCGGCCCGCATGGCTACGCCGGTTACCACGCTGCTTGTTGAAGTTGGACAACCAGGTCGAACCCTGCAATTGATTCCGAGAGATGGGGAACCGGTGAGTGCCCTCCCATATAGCAACCCGGTGCTTGGAGGCGAAATCCCGGAACGCCCGAACGAATACCCCGAGTCGCCCACGCACATCACCCCTGAAGCTAACCGGATCCACCGGTGTGGTGACCAGTGTATCCCACGGGGCAGCACTTGTCAGTTCCTCCACGAGGGGTCTGGTGATGAGCGAATCCACGTACCCGGCCCTCGGGATGGCGTCCGCTGTCCGAGGGAATATCCACTCAGCCCGAAAAGGCAACTCCGGAAACAGAACCGTAATCTTCATGGAGATGATCGCAACTCGGTTCAATTTCTTGGCTGACCAAGGCTCGATGTCTCTGGCAGCGAAGGCCACAGGAGCACGTCTACCAGGAATGAAAGCAGCATCCGGACCGAACGGAGCCACGGGGAGCATCCCTGGCAGTGACGAGTTAGGGGGGGCGGGGATCAAGACAGATCCAGGGGATCCGCCACCGTGAGGCGATCCCGGGGATCCGCCACCATGAGGCGATCCTGGGGAACCGCCACCATGGGGCGATCCTGGAGATCCACCACCATGAGGCGACCCCCCTCCACCAGATCCGGGAGATCCGCCACCAGGCGCCCCCCCTCCGCCAGATCCAAGGAGTCCGACACCACGAGGCGACCCCCTCCCGCCATCACTGCCCGATCCACCGTCACTGTCGACGTGGATCGCAGATCCCGCAGTGGCGCCTCCGGATCCGGCTGTGCCAGCGACTTGTAGAGGCGGCGTTGAGAGAGATCTCCGCCGGGCTTCGGATCGGGATTGGGATAGAGCCCGCCGCGTGTCTTCCTCCAAGGCCTCCTCAGCGGTTCGAGCCTCCTCTGGACTCTCGTCGTCATCGTCGTCGTCGTCATCGTCCTCATCGCTTAGAGTGAAGGGATACGGGCCGGCAGACGGCGTACGCTTTGACGACGATCGGTCAGGAGGCCCTGAGCCGTCGGACCAGTCAGATTCCTCATCCTCATCGTCCTCCGAACTACCCAGTCCACACCCAGGGGGAATGACGCGTTTAGCTTTCCCCTTCCCGGGTCCAGTACGGGCCGGCGGAGGGTTGGTGGAAGCGGACTGAGGAACGGCGGGCGTCGTCACCGAAGGACCAGCGGTGGATCCCGTCTTGGACGTCGATCCCGGTTTGGATACGGCCGTAGACCCAGTCTTGGACGTCGTAGACCCAGTCTTGGGTCCGGATCCAGATTTTGACGCAGCAGCGGCGGATCCCGTCTTGGACGTCGATCCCGGTTTGGATACGGCCGTAGATCCCGTTTTGGCCGTCGATCCGGACTTGGACACCGTCGATCCCGTTTTGGACGTAGCAACGGGTCCAGTCTTGGACGCCGTAGACCCAGTCTGGGGTCCGGAGCCAGACTTGGACGTAGTGGTAGATCCAGTCTTGGACGCCGAGGTAGACTTGGATCTAGCGGTGGATCCAGACTTGGATCCGGCACCTGACTTCGAGGGAGAAACGGAAGTCTTGGGCGCGGGTGTAGATCCTGCCTTGGACACAGAAGTGGATCCCGCTTGCGGAGCAGATTTAGAAACCGGAGTCGTTTTGGGCTTGGCTTTCGGGGAAGCTCGGGCCTGCTTATGGGGACGGGAGGATCCGGTGCTAGGAGCGGGAGATGTACTACGCGGGCGTTTCGCAGTCGACGAATCCGCCCCACTTACCGTCGGAAGAGGAGCAGAAACGCTAGCAGCCTGAGAGGGCCCCGACAAGGGAGGAAGTGGATCCGAGACGGCAGCTGTCACCAGCGCCAGTCGTCGACGTGCCAAATCGCGCTCCGACAGGCCGCGATCGCGCTCCAGGATCAGCTGTTGCTGCTGAGTTTGGGCTGCGGAAAGTTGATCCTGGAGTTTCGCGGTGGTCGCACCTGCTTTCTTCAATTTGTCACCTAGATTGACAATAACAAGTGAATATGGAGTTACTAGCAAGAGCTAAAAGAGGATCCACGTACTCATGCGGCGAAGCTTGGATTCCAGCTCCGTTAGCGCACGCTCGGCATCCGCCCACTCGGTAGTCGCCTTGTCCCGCTGGAGCTCGCTGTCTGCCAGTTTTGTTTGGATCTCGTCCCGCAATCGAGTCATACGCACGAATTCTTCAAGCGCGTAATCTCGTCCGGCAGACGCCCTCTCGAGCGACTCCTTGGTGTCTTGCAACTCCTCAGAGAGTTGAGCCAGGGCTACATCCGGCGACGAGGGAGGTGGATTTGGCGCGGGGGACCCTCCACGCGCCGACCCTAAGGCGGATCCGTCATGGGCGGATCCCACATAGTCGTTGGTCACCACCTCCTCCTGGGTCAGACGCAACTCGTCACGGAGGCGGTCCAAGCTCACATCCGCAGCTGCCCTAGCAGTCTGGGAATCCTCCAGATCCCGCTCGAGGTCGTGGATCCGGGATTGGAGTTGGTGGATCTCAGATCCGGCGAGTGCCATCTCCCTAAGGAGATGGTCGTTGTCATCTCGCATAACGTCTCGTTGACGGGAGGCGCGATCCAGCCGTCCGGTCAGGTCGCGGATCTCGACCGCCTGATCAGCCAACAGGAGTCGCAGGTCCTGCGACCGAGAGGCCGCACGGTGCTCCCACCCCTGGATCTCCATCGCTTGGTCATGGATTTGGGCCCGCAAGGTCTGAAGTTGGGTAGTGTGTAGAGACGCAGCTTGGGCTTGGGCATCTTGAGCCGTCTGGAGCTCCGCCGTCAGGGTTTGCACCTGATCGGAAAGAGCCTGGGCTAGAACCCGCAGATCGGTGGGCGACATGGAAGACGGACTGACCGGAGGGGTAGTGGATGGGGCCTTGCCCGACGATTTGCCGGTACGCTTGGCGGGAGACATGTGTCGCGAAGAGGAGAAAGCGGTTGTGGATGTTGGTAGTGCACGTCGTGGACGCTGTTGTGCAGCGCCGACCACGTACAGGAGGCGATTGTGGTGAAGTGCTTTCTCAGAAATAAGAGAATGGTCCTGACGCGGGGTCACTATCCCGAATCAGTGACAATTTTAAGTGATTACAGAGGATTTGGGTTGTTTGGCACGGGTGCAAGTTGCCTGTGGTGGATTAGCCAGGGCGAGCAGCACCCCGTATGGAATGACGATGGATCTGATATGAGCGATGTACGAGAAGGCAAGATCCACCAAGACTTACCTCGGATCCACCCTTACCTGGATTCACTAAGATGGATATGGGATATACTATACAAGAGTGGATCGAGTGTGGATCCTATGAAGGAAGGATGGTCGGTGCCCTCTGAAGGTGGATCTAGTAGCCACGGCTAATGAAGAGTCAAGATCCACCGCGAGGTACCCCGGATCCCATACTTCCGAGTTCGGATCCAAGGAGGGAGGATCCCGCCTGGAGGGACCTGGATCCAGGGTATAGGGATGAGGGATACAGTGGATCTCGGACTTTCGTGGGACAACGGAGATCACAGACGGTTGCGAGATGATGTTGGATGATTGGAGAGCTCGGATCCACGGCGAGTGTACCATTACAGTGAGGTGGATCCAAGCGACCTGGATCCGGATGAGTGTACCCATAATAGGGTGACCATGATGATTACGTCATATATCCGGTGGATCTGAAGATAACACAGCTGGGAAGATAACACAACTGGGATGATGGGTCAAGGGAAGAAGGGACATGCAGCCGAGCCTGGTAAGGGATTTAGCAGATGAAAGACATAGAAGGTAGAAACCCAGGCAGGTATAGGCTTAAATATCAATACAGACTCCAATTTGCACAGTGACACGCAAGTGCCTTCCTGCCCTCAAGAACCGGAACTACATTGGCCGTACGAGCTCCGAGAAGGTTGGGAATTGCGAATCTAGTGTTGGTAGTGATAACTGGATAATACATTGGCCAGATCCTACAACCTAGTGAGCTTTTCCTTTACTTGTGCAGATCCGACAGGTTAACCGAATTTACTACTTGGTCGGTTACACCCTAGGGGCTCTCAACTCTCAAGATCCCGTCACAGGAGGCGGCAAGTACGACTTAAAGGACAACACAAAGGCAAGGGAACACACCCGCAAGGCAACCCTACGGCCAGATCCACGATCTAGGCCCCGGATCCATAAGCTCGAATATTCGCTTAGGATACGGAACCATCCACGGACGCAGAGTGAAGATTTTCCACTGCTGCTCCACCCCATCCCCACGTCTCGCCAAGACACTCAAGCTTCACCACTTGAACTCTTCGGAAGTTACCGAGAGAGCAAGATCCCGCCCTACCGACGGGTACACAAGGTGAGGAAAGTTCAGCAGAACACGGATCATCGGGGGACCCCCTCCGTTAGTCGGTGTCTGGGCGCAGTTGGTAAGTTGGATCTGGCAATCTCGCAGATTTTGCTGATCCCGCTACACCACAGTGTCGAGTCTCTTCCGCGGCTCATATTGGCTAAAGAGACAACCGAAGGCACCCTTCAAATGATTTGCCAGTTCATCGTACGTTATATCACGATCGCCTGAGAAGTCGTGATACGATCTGTGTGCATCACCCTTCAGGAAGTTGCCCAGTATTGACGCCTTTAGTGTCGGCGTCCAAGTTGAGTTGGCGCTCGGTTCTAACCGCACGCTCGAACGCGTTGAGAACGTCCTCTAGACCTGCGCCGAGACCCGGATAGACCTCAGTTCCTGCGATCTTTCGGCATCGAATGTCCTTTATCTTCGGCGGTTTGGACGTTGGTACATGTTCACCATCGTGGTGAGCAGCACCGTGCAGCTGATCGTCGTAGTTGCTTGATACGTTATCGTCTGTCTCATTTCCGAGTTGGTGGGCGACGACGTGGACTTGCTGCGTGGCAGCTTGTCGAGCCTTTTCAAGTTTGCGCCTCTTTGAGGAGGCGCTGTTGCAGACTAATGCGATCGATTGCGTCTTGAAGTCTCGCTGTAAGTACAGCGACGATGTCTTCATCAGACATGGGCATGGGCGGCGACGCTGGCATTGTTGCCTGATCACCAGGTGACTCCAAGCCTCTATAGCTCTCAGGAGTACTCATCCCAGCTCGACGCTCACTTCGCGACAGCTGGGGTGGCGTTTTGTGCAGCTCCGTGTGCACATTCGCCAGGTTGCGTCGGTGCTCGCGCTCCGCTCGGGCTGCAGGAGGCATCTCTTGTGGACTGCCGATGTCCGTGAAATCAAGTCGGCCCCATGTCGACGGTCTTCTATTCGGATCGCTACGGTTTGGGCTCATAACCTGTAGCACTTTCAGGAATGCGGGAAGAGTAGAAGACGAGAAGCGTTGTTTGAAGGGTAAATCGGAAAGTGAATTGAAAGCTTGCACGCTCCTAGTTAGCTTCTCACTATGACTAACCCACGCGCCTTGTTTTATACGCAGGTGCTGGTGTCATCCGAAGCCGTCCGTCGTTGCATGCGATGACACCAGTCACAAAATATTCATGCAAGATCATCCTCATAGTCTCTAAGCAATTCGGCCCTTCATTTGGGCTGGCACTTAAATCAGTCATCCCACTTGAGCATTCCATCTCCTTGATCTCCAGCAGCTTCTCCGTTGGAGCTGCTGTTGCCACGGTCTCGTCACCCAAAGCCATGGCGAGAACTCGGATTTCCAACACCACCTTAACGTACGGCGGCAGCCTCGGGCTCGGCAGCCCGCAACCGATGCTCCAAGCTCGGGCAATGCCGACAACGCAACAGGAAGAGGCTATACCGCGGAGAGGACTTCGTCGAAGCCCACAGCGGTCTCGAGGCGACGTTGGGCGTGGATATCGCCGTGAAGAGGAGGCGCAACGTTGAGCTGCACTTGGTGACGAGCCATCGCAGTCAAGTACGGAATTATCGAGGTCATCATGTGACCGACCGATGCCTCCGTACTTTCAGCCAGCATGGCGCGCAATGAATCCTCGGTGAGTGGTGGAGGGCCATCAGCAGACGCAGGCGGACCAGCAGGAACCATCTCCGTGGATTCAGCAATAAAGGTGAGTGCCGCAGGAGCTGCAACAGGAGGCTAAGAGTCCGGGGCAAGAAGCGCCGGAGGTCCAGCCGATGACGATGCCGTAGAAGGAGGTGTAGCAGGTGAGGGGCGTTTGTGGTGTAGCGGGATCAGCTCAATCTGCGAGATTGCTGTATCCAACTAACCAACAGCGCCCAGACACCGACTAACGGAGGGGGTCCCCTGATGATCCGTGATCTACTGAACGTTTCTCACCTTGTGTACCCGTCGGTAGGGCGGGATCTCGCTTTCTCGGTAACTTCCGAAGAGTTCAAGTGGTGACGCTTGCGTGTCTTGGCGAGACGTGGGGATGGGGTGGAGCACAAGTGGTAGGATCTTCACTCTGCGTCCGTAGTTTTTTTCTGGATCCCAAGCGCATATTCGAGCTTGGTGTATTGTGGTGTAGTGCTTTCTCCGTAGTTGCGAATTATCACCCGTCGACAAAGACGTGACACCTCCCAAGATGTTCAAGCGACGAACCCTCGGTCATGGGATGTACTGAGACGCCAAGGCGCAAGGGACTTGACGGCGTCACTACCGAACTCTAAACGGATATTGGATACGGTCCAGATGTCACTGAATTTAGGCTGTCCTTATTATTAATAATGGACTGGCCGAATTCGCATTCAGCGGCCAAGAACTGACCATCTACGGTACGAACCCTCGGTGGCGATTGGGATGAGTTCGCGGAAGACTCAGCGACCCTTGGAAAGTACGTTCACCGTCTGGGACAGGGCGCGGACCGTTAAAGATACTCATGCGACGGTGCAGACGACGCTTGACGTGCAAGAAGATCCATGACGGAGCATTGTTCACTTGATATTTGTATGCATTATTAGGACTTCTTATTAGGAATAGGCTCGAAAGGGTAAACATAAATACAAAACAGAATTTCCACTCAAGCACACAGAGCGACGTCCAGCTTCGAGGTAAGCGTCTGGTCAAGCTTGTTTGAGTGTGTTATGCCTGTCGGTGAACTCAAAGCTCTGTAGCGAGGGTTCATCCGGCAAGGCCAATAGACTGTGTATTTTTGCCGATTACTATCGGGAGGTTTTTACGTGACGGCTTATTGTTGCCTATTTGCACGACTGGGAGTGCTTGAATTGCCTCCCTTTTATTCTTCCAACCGAGTGTTGAACACTCGGTGACCTCGTAAAAGGCTTACCCGTGCCTGGTACCCTTCCGCTGTTGGGACCACGAGGATTCGCTAGCTTTGCTCGTGCTAGTAGCGTGTTCTTATTTTTACTGGTTGGCCTATATAAATAGTTTACAAGGTCCAGTTTGTCCCGGTGCAAGGGCAGAACTGGGGTCTTCAGGTCCGCCCGAACGATCGTATACTATCCTAGTAGACGTATTGTTGTGGGAACGTCCTGACTACATTTGTAGCTAGAGTTCACGTGGGAATTCCAACACCACACCAAGAATATGATCGACAGCGAAGCGTTCGGCTCCCATGTTAACGCCAGTCCACCTGAGCGCTTAGACATTCAAGCGCACGAGTGGCGGACAGCGGTCCTGACGCCCACGATTATGAAGATTATGAAGACAAGATGCCGGCTCCAGAGCCAGGCGCAGCGACGCCGGAGACGACCACGCTATCATCAGCGCTGAGCTGGGCGACCAGGTCCCTTTCGAGGAACCTCGCCGACGAGCTCGATGATGTTGCGGGACCGGAACCGGCCTACGAAGATTACGACGATGGGACCGAGAGTTCTAAACCTTCGGTGGCGAGTGCAAAGCATTCAGCACTGCTGAAGGCACCTCGCCCACCTATCAACGGTGATACACCAGCCGCCAAGCGCGTTTTCGACCGCGTACAAGCGCGGATGCAGAATGATGAGTGGATGCAGCTGTTCAAGCCCATCCCCAAGAGAAAGGCCGACTGGCCTGCGCTTGCGCAGGAACTTCAATACCCAGTCAACTCGGTATCGACTAGCCAAGTCGCCGAGGATTCAGTTTCGCTACTGTTGTCGCTGGGCTTCGAGAACGAGACGTACCCATCGACGATGTCGCTCCAAGATTGGAGTCCACATGAAGCCGGAGCTGCTCTCCAGAAATGGAAGAAGAAGCTTCGGAAGGCGTTTGGCGCTGTTGGCATCAACACCAGAAAGCAGCCTGTGAGTCGAACGATCGTTCAAGATGAAGTTCCGTCCACGATTCCACTGCCGCCGACACCCCAACGACTCGTTCGTACTCCTCCGACCAAGCGTGGAGCTGAGCGTGGTGCCTTTGGCACTATCGAAGCTTCTCCGTACTATCAGGACTCGCACATGGTTACGCCACGTTCGGAGAGCCGTATGCAACGTGTTTACGCTGGTAACGAGGGTTCCTTCGGTCGTCGAGGCGGTGCACGAGCTCCCAAAGGTGGTGCCGGACGTCGTCCAGTCGACAGCGACGGTTCATCAAGTGACGATGACATTTTGGTACGTACATTCGACGAGGAAGATCCTCAAGTCGAGTTGATGCGTCAGATGAATGAGCTGGCGACGCTGAACGACGTGGACCCGACACCGAGGATTGAAATGGCATCGCACCGACCATTGGATCGCATCACGCCGTTCTCAGGCTCTCGCAAAAAGAGTGAGAACTGTATGCAGTGGCTCCGTAAGTTCGTCTATGAAATGACTGGAACCCACACAGATGCCGACAAATGGTGCATTCCATTTGAGCTTAGTCTCCGGGACGGAGCCATTCATTGGTTTCGTCAACTTCTGAAGAAAACGAAGCGCAAGGCGAAGCTGTTGAGAGACGCGTTCATCCGCTACTACCGCTCGCAGTTCACGCAGACGGCACTGTCACGTTACTACTCTGCAAAGCGGGAACGTAGCGAACATCTGTGCGACTACATAAACAGGATGAATGGCTACGCTCGGAACGACCGCCTACACTTCGAGAAGCGTGTTTGCGACGCGAAAGAACACGTACAGCAGTTCCTGGCAACGTGCGATCATGCCAAGCTGGCGGAGAGTCTTTACCACACTCGAGTCACTCACATTCACGAGCTCGAAGAGATCATTGAAGTTGTTCGCAAGGGCAAGGAGAGAATGGCCAAGCGTGACAGTGAGTAGCGATACTTCAAGAGTCGTGACGCGCGACGCGACGATGGGTACGCCCGCAACAATAGGCGTGATGACCGTCGCCGCGATGACAACCGCAATAAACCAAGAGTGACGCTCATTGAAGCCACGGTGGACGACCTACTAGCTGAAATAGAAGGATGTGAAGCTGCTCAAGGCGGCACCGAGTATTCAAACGAAGATCCGAACGCTTACAACGATTTCCAAGACGAGTACAACGACTTTCAGCCCGATAATACGGACGGTGATTTTTCATTGAATAAAAATGACCGATACCTCGCCGCTGCTAACGAAAATGAGCGCCGTGCAGCTGCTGAAGGCACCTACGCACGTTCAGACAGCCGTCAACCGCGTGGAAGCACGCCTGATCGCGAGAATGGCTTCAATGCTGGACAATGAGAACTTTTCCGCAGATTCCAAGACCTTGCCAAATTCGTGCGTACTAAAGGCACGAAGGAGGAACTCCCACCAGAGCTCAAGGCCGTCGTTCAAGAACGTTATTTAACCTAGGCAGCAGGCCTCCTAAAATACAATAGGCAGTATACGCAGGCAGCTGTGGCATCAGCAATACATAGTGGCGTATCAAGACAAACAATAATCCGCAATGCCGCAATATTCAGTGTATTTTTGCGAGCAAGAGCTACATCCATCAAACATAACACCGAAACACTCGCCCATCTCCTCGGCGATGGTGTTGCCGACACGTTCAGCGACTCGTTGCATGTAGGTCTTCAGCGTCTCCGCTGAGGTAGGCTTCATGCGAACTAACTGTCTCGTTAGTGGGTTCTCAACCTCGCACAGAGGGAGATTCCGCTCGACAATCCAGCGTAGCCAGTCGTACATGTGAGTCGTCGTTTCGTCCACGAATCCAAAAACCTCGAGGGAGGTCAGGTTTCGGCGCTGAAACTCAGCATACGCTTCGCCGTGAGTGGGATGCTTCGAGCTCAGGTGAGAGATCAGGATTGTGTAGCCTGGGCGCTGGGCTTGCTTGCGTGGCTGATCGCAGATGTTGCACCGGTAGAGCCCAGGCTCGAGAACGGTGTAGAAGAAAGCGGCGGGTTGCTGGGACGACATGATGTAAATCAAGAATGACCGTCTTCTCAAAGATTGAAAGTGAACTAGGCGCTGAAAAATGGCTGGTGGAGAGGAATGGGTGGCTGCAAGCCACTCGAACGGTAAGCCTTTATATTTGTATTATTCCGTCCGTATCACACTATATTATTATTCCAAAAAAACAATAATCCGTAGTATAATAACAAATAGGTAGTAATTGCGGTATTGATATTATTTTCTCGGAGGCCTGCTAGGCAGCCCGCCAAATACAACTGGGTTGGTCCCTATCGGGCTTGATCAGTTAACCGAGCCTTCAATGGAAGCAGAGTGTATCTTTGCTTTCATGGGGCAGAGTGAATGGCCTGATAATTACGTAACAAGTGTGAACGCGACGGAAATGAAAAGGAGAGAAATAGAAGCCTTGGTGGAGGTGTTGGAAAGAGGGTGGAGTGTGCTGATGCCGATGAGGGTACCAGCGAGGGTTCGTTCGGAGTGGCTTCGAGTGAAGCGAGTGACGAGCCCAAGGGTCACTCCAAGATGATGAAGTTGAACCCTGGCGAGAGACAGGGGTGGTGGTCGGCCAAGAAATTCGACCGACGGATCAGAATGAGAGCTCTGGTGCAAGGCGCTGTGAACGACCAGCGAACGAGGATCCTACTCGACACAGGAACGAACGTTAGTGTGATCACTGACGCCTTTGCCAAGAAGTTGCGACTCCGAGATGTACCCGATCACGGACGCCGCATCGACATTCAAGGAATTAACGAAGGCAAGGTGTCTACGACGCGACGAGCGTGCGTCAAGATTACGCTCGGATGGGAGATGGTTTACGAGTTCGAGATGTGGGTAATGGCGCATAGTGCAGGCGTCGACGTGGTACTCGGGACCGACTTTATGATCCCAGTTGGGATCCGGTTGGACCTGTTTCACGGCGCGGCGCAATTACCGCACGAAATTCAAATCCCACTGATCAAGACCAAGAACATGATCGACAGCGAAGAATACGGCTCCCATGTTAACGCCGGGCCACCCGAGTGTTTGGACATTCAAGCGCACGAGGGGCGAGAATATCGACTAGCGAAGCGTCAAGTCGGGCTGGAAGAACACGTACTGTGGGTTCGTCGAACGAACAAGCTAACCCCGTCAGTGGCGACGTTTCGACGTGGACAGCCTCAGCGCATTCGATTGACCAATGTGTCCGACCAAACTGTGTACCTACCAGCGCACGACTCGATCGCGATGTGGATTCCAGATGGGGATTTGCCGCGAGGTGACGGCTATGTGCGTCTGGATTCCAAGAAGTACCAAGACTGACAGGTGCTAGCTTTCGAAGATTGCAGAGTTGTTTCAGCGTGAATGTGAAATCTACGAGCAATGGCTTGCAACTCAGCCTTCGGCAGTCGAGCGACCAGACTATCCAGAACCCAGTGGGGTGCTAGCAAGGTCTCTTGAAGACTCGCTAATGGTCACTAGTGGTAGTCTGACATGTGCAGAGTGCTGGGCAATGATCATGGAGGAAGATGAACGAGTGGAGGCCTGTCTGGCGTCTGGGGTGACAGCCGGGGACTCGGCTGGTGGTCAAGTTTCCAAAGATCCTTTGGACACTTACACGGCAGCTCACGGCGGAGGCAATAATGCCAACGAAGCCTCGGTGGCGCGTACACTCGATCTACTGAGCTCAGTTAACGTTGTACATACGCCAACGAGGGTCGTTTCAAGTCTGGGGTGACCACGGAAGCAACAAGTAACAGCACTGGATTAGATGGAGGCACCAGTTTTGACGAAGTTGTCCCGGCCTTGTGCGCAGCCAAATTTGTGAACGAGCCATTGGTGGTTGGTCCAAAGGATGCAGACACCGCGCTGAAAGTGGTGAATACGGCACCGAGTGTGCGTTGCGAGATTGGTGCGAATGCCGAACTGTCAAGACAACGGCCATCCGAAGCACTGAACAAAGGTCAACAGCCCAATATGTCGGTTGCCTGCGCATTCAATCGTGCGAACAACGAGTCGGCAGGTGGCCCAGAGATGGGAAACCAGAATGGGAAGGAGATGGACCCCGTACCGACTGTTGAAATCAAAGCGGATGCCGATGTTGAGTCAAGGGAAGAATCCGTAGCGACTTTGGACGGAACGTACATCTCGGTTGCTCGAGTATTGACGACCGAAGGATACGAGAAATGACTTCTACGAGCACCCGGCTAACAACATTGGCGCGAAGGAGCTGGCATTCCTGCCGGACCTGACCGAAGAGATCAAAACGACTATAGACTACAATGCGCCCAATTGGGCTGATCCTCAGCTGTCGACCGATCGACGAGTACGTCTGGTCGCGACGCTGAAGAACCACGTGCACATCCTAATTGCTAGTGGTAATGCACTGCCGCCGCCAGCCTACGGCGCGGTATGCGATATCGACACACAGGGGGACGCCCCAATTAAACAGCGTGCCCGGCGCGTGCCGCTACGATTTCTCGGCAAACTGTACGAGCTGCTGCGCGCTTTGTTGCGAGCAGGACCGATCGTCTTTTCAGACAGTCCATGGGCATCGCCGATCGTGATTGTGATGAAAAAGAACGGGCTGGACTTCCGGTTCTGCATTAATTACAAGATGGTGAATGCTATCACCGCAATCATGGAGTATGCGATGCCGCTAGTCGACGATCTGTTGACCGATCTCGAGTGCTACCTATGGTTCTGCCCGCTGGATGCTGCAAGCGGCTTCTGGGCGGTCATGATGACCTTGCGAGCACGTAAAGTGTAGGCGTTTGTCTGCGCACTCGGACACTTCGAGTGGTTGCGCATGCCCTTTGGATTAAAGAACGCGCCGATGATCTACCAGCGTATGATTGACAACGCACTCTGGGGGTTCGTTCAACCTAAAGGAGGTTGGTTTGAATACTCGGAGAGGATGCATTTAGCTGAAGAACAGACCAAGGAATGTCGTGGGCCAAACGCCGAGGGATCGTTTCAAACAAAGTTCGCGGCAGACCGCGAAGCACCGGTGGAGACCGGCCCTGTACTACAACTCGTCAACAGCCCCGTCGCTGACATGTTTACGAACGGGGTACCGGACGAATCATCGCTGGTACCTGTGTTTGGTCGACCGTCGTTTGTGGATGATATTTGCTTCGGTGGCAAGGATTTCGACAGCTGCCTGGCGACGCTGGACCGATTGCAGGCAAGATTTGCACAGTGTCGGATCAGCATTAGCTTTACCAAGCGCATCTTCTGCCAGCCCAAGGGTGGACTTTCTGTCGCATAAAATTCGCCAGAAGGTATCAGGGCTGACCCCAAGAAGCTTGCGGCCATCACCGAGCTTTCGTTTCCAACGAGTAAGAAGGGCATGCAGTCGTTTCTTGGAGCGGTTAATTACTACAACCGCTTCATTCAAGACTTCGCGGTCTACGGTGCGGCGCTGTACCAGCTCAAGGATGAAGACTTTGCCGTTGAAGGTGCCTTTCTGTGGCACGTCGCTCCTTCGAGAAACGGAAGGCGAGTGGTTCACATTCCCCATCCTCAGGCACTTCGATCGGTCGAAGAAACTTCATGTCATGCTCTTCGTGAATGAATGAGCGCTGAGCACGACGCTTATGCAAGAGCACGAAGGCAAGTTACACCGCGTACGGTTCCTCGGTCGTGTGCTCAAGGCGTCCGAGATGAACTACCATCCTGCCGAGAAGGAAGTTTTGGCGTTACTATAGCTGTTGAAGATCTGTTACGTCCAGCTAGCAGGAAAGACGCAAGATGTCTATACACGATTCCCGACGTTATAGTGGGTACATAAGTCGAAGTCTCTTTTTGGACGCGCAGTCCAGTTCGCAGTACTGCTATCGCAGTGGCACTTGAAGGTGCAGCCCGTGAAGGAGAAGGATGTCGCCTTCGCGCAGCTACTGCATTCAAGCATCACGAGCTTCGTCGACCTGGAAGACTCGCTCGCGCCGGTGGCACCTCCAAACAAGGTTCTCCGACTATTCGAATGGACCCCGCGTTGCTGTACGCCAGGCTTCCCTGTAATTACAGCGGATTCGTCATGTCTTTTGACGGATCAGCGAAGACAGAGAAGTACGGTGGCTACGGGAGTTGTTCATGGGTGCTGTGGAGCCTTCCTGAGTGGAAGATAGTGATTGCTGCAAATGCTTACCTCTCGGTCACCACAGTGAATGAGGCAGAGTACACAGGAATGCTTAACGGTGTCAAGGCTGCTATTGAGCACGGTGCCGAGGATTTAGTTATCGTTGGTGACTCAAGGCTCGCGATTCAACAATCACTAGGGGTGATCGCATGCAGGAAGAAAAATCTGCTAGCGCTGCTGAATACTCACAAGGAACTCGCGGTCAAGCTTCGATCAGTGAAATATCTTCACGTTGTACGCGAATACAGCGCTGCCGCGGATTCGCTAGCCACTGAAGCGCTGAAATCAAAGGTCAGTCGAGTCATCTTGGCTGAAAGTCGCAAGTCGGAATTGGCGTCGCTGAATCGCATCCAGGAAATGATCTACGAGCCGGATGAAGACTCGGTAGATGTTTTGTCACGTGGAGCAGAGCGTCAAGAACATGTACTGTCAGGCAGCGAGTCTTCAAAGTGGAAAACTTCCAAAATTTTCGTGGTTGATTACAGCTCACCAGAGTGCGATTATAGTAATATGGCAGTGATGACTAGGCGACAGACGAAAGCCAAGAAACGCGTCAGGTGTGCAGATGAACACTCGGAGGGGGTCGCAAAAGCTCAAGAACAGCATGAAGAGCGACGAGAGACGTCCACCGAAGATTCAATCGGCGAAGCTTTGCCAGACCATCCTCACAAGACTGTACCAGCGGCATTTTCTAATGCGGAAGATGTTGACCCGGTAGCAATACCGCGGGAACGACGCAGACGGATAATGGTGGCACAAGACGAAGAGCAGAAGTGGTATAACATCAAGAAGGTGCTGCAGGGACAAGCAGAAGAGCTGAGTTACAAAGAAGCTCGAGATGCCTGGAAGTATGCTGACCGGTTCGTGTTATCAGTAGACGGCGTGCTTCACTATCTTGGATTGAATCGTCGGTACGACCCCGGTTGGCAATAGGAGACCAAGCTGCGGCTTGTAGTACCGACAACGATGATTCAAGAGGTCTTGCAGAACTGTCACGACTCGCTGGAAGGAGAACATCAAGGTGTGGTGAGAACGTTCCATCGCGTTAAGTCCGATTATTATTGGATCGGCTTGTGCGCTGACGTGGAGAAGCATGTGAAGTCATGTCCAGATTGCAGCTCGAGTAAAAGCCGTCCGCAGCTTCGTGGATACTCGCCTGACAACGTACTAGCCGAACGATCTTTCCAGATCGTCTCGATGGAATTTGTGATCCCACTACCGAAATCTCGCAGGGGCAACACGGCGTTGCTCATATTTCAGTGCTCGTTCACGGGATTCGTTATTGCCAAAGCTATGTCAGATACAACGGCACTGAGTGTTGCTCAAGGGTTCGAAGAATGTGTGTACCGACGGTTCGGAGCCCATCATTGATAAGGCACGAGCGTGACCCACGCTTCATGAGCGAGGTGTTCCAAGCATTTGCAGAGATGATGCAGTCAAGATCACGAGCGACTTTGAGCTATCGACCACAGGCTAATGGACAACAGGAACGCTCGGTGAAGTCGGTGATAGATTCCGTACGGATGTACGCGGAAGACCCTCTACAGCAAGATTGGGACGAAATCGCAGAGAAGCTGGTGTTCGCTATTAATACTTCTCGGGACACTACGAGAAAAGAAACACCGTTCTACCTCGTTCACGGTTGGGATGCGAAGTCGACGTTGCGGGCGATGTCGTCGTCACTCAAACGAGGACCCGGTAAGCAGTCTGACGCGCTGGCGTGGCGGCGTGAGATCAATCGACAACATGAGGTCGCCCTCACTATGGCCAAAGATTATCAGGCTGTAGAAAAGGAGCGACGAGCTAAAAAGCATAATGATGCCCTGCGTCGACTGGAAAAAGCCGCTGTACCCCAACCAAGTAGAAACGAACACTCGGTAGACCCTCCAGAAGCTTCGGAAGAGATGGATGATCCTGCAAGAGCCCCACCGAGATCTCTTTTTGAGATTAACATGATTACGCTGTGGAAGTGGATTAAGAATAAGAAAACATGAATGCCGACCGGGGAGCGACCACTGAAAACGAAACTTCGCTGGCCCCCTCGACAGTTAGCTGCGATGCTGGAGAACGTCGTGGAACATGCAGCGAGGATTCAAAGCGATTCCAATTGCCTGGCCGCGGTGGCCAAGAGTGCCAACGAAGTTGAGTCACCACTCTCCTTCTCCTCTTCATCAGGAACCTGAGCCTCGGCAGCTGGAGCTGCAGCCGGGCCCTGCGAATCCTCGGCACCAGCTTCAACAGGAGCAGCAGCTAGAGCGGAACGTGGAGTAACCGGTGGCGACTCAAACAACGAACGCCAGGTCGGAATAAACGCATTGGCCCCAGAGACGGATCGACAAGCACGCTTCGATACACATCCACGAAACGCGTACCACGAGGATTGAAAAGCTCCGGACCACAATGGCACGGGAAGTACGTGGTGTTGTAGGGGTGCCGATGCGGCGCGTTCATCCACCCAGACGCCAGGGTTGACGAGAGTCGAGAGCCGGAACTTCGGAAAGCCAGTCGGGAGTCCGAGGTGCAAACGGCAAGTTCTCGATCGGGTACCATGGCTTTGACGGCTCCAAAAGCAACTCAGTACGAATGAACGGCGCGCCGTAGGTACCAGAGGAAACCGAGTCACGACTCCACGCCATGTACTATTCACGGTACTTGTTACGAAGACGATCGGCACGACGGTCGCGCTCACTGAAGAGCTTCTTCAACAGATCTCTCAGTTCCTTCAAGCGCTCCTTGTCGTGGCCAACCGTTTTAGCTTCTTCAGCGAGACCTCGTTCAATACCAGCCAACGGAAGCCAGTGGAGAACGCTCCCACAACGCGAACCCGAGGTCACCTTGCTTACCGCCGTCACCCCGAAGGTTTGCCCGGATCATCTTGAGACGAGTCTCAATCGGAGCACGCTTCGAGATGGGGACGATTGGATTGAAACCGACGGTGTCGAAGAGACACGCTTGAAGAGGGTAAAGCTTCCGAAGTTGCTGGTACGGATGATCAGGATACGAATAGTCAAAGTACGCTTGGAGACCCCCCACGTCGTACGGACGGTCACCTCACCAGTTGGTTCGGGGAGGGTCATGTTTAAGCGTCGCTCGAAACACTTCTTGGTACCTGCGTCAGTAAACCCCATGTCCAAGTACGAAAGAACCCACGGTGGCAAGGTGGACGAAGCCGGCAGCGTAGGGCGAGCACCAGGCAACACTCGGTGAGGCAACGGCTCAACCGACGGTGCACCACCACGACGCGGCACCGAAGTGTAGGTGGCCGTGACGTGCGCCCAGGTCCAGCATTGAAAGTCCAAGAAGACAGACGAGGAGACATCGGAACAGGAGGTGAAGATGGTGGTGCTTTGTGACTTGCCGGTGACGATGGAGGCGGACCGCCGACTATGATCGGGCAAGTGACCATCGGCGAAGGATTTGGCCGAGGATGAGTCGAAGGCCGAGCAGGGCCAAGCCGGCTCCAGTTGCCGTCGGAATCTTCGACATCTTCGTCATCGAGTGTGCTCGAATGATCCGTAGGTGGCGGAACATCGCCGCCACCACTGGATGCATCAGGAGAATCATCCACCGAAGGTTCATTGTCATCCACGTCATCTGCACGATCGTCATCAGCATTTCCATCGTCATCAATCTCCATCGAAAAGTCGGGCGAAGACACGCTTGGTACGATTGCTGTCGGAATAATCGGAGCCGGCTTTGAAGACACGGAGGCTGGTGGAGCAGCTTCAACAGGGGCAGGCCCTGCTGTAGAAACCACTCCCGAGACTGTAACTGTCTTGGACGTCGCAACAGACGACGAAGCAGACTTGCCTTGTGAGACAGTGTGGTCCGACTCTTTACCTTCATCACTTGAGCCGAACATGAGTCGAACTTGCTCGGCCTCACGCAGAGCTTCTTCAGCGGCACGTATGTCGGCTGGAGAAGGAGAGATTGTTGAAGCTGGGGGCTTGGCCACATCGGGAGGTCCCTGAGGCGGGGGCGAAGGAGCGTCAGGAGGACCGGGAACATCGTTGTGATCCCCAGGATCCACATCTTTACCCGAAGACTCTGTGGCGGTTTCTTGAACCGATGGGACACTGCTTGGACCAGCATCCACCATGGCCACGTCACTCTTGTCGCTGCTGAGGTCGACCACGGCGGGAGTGGAACAAGACGCTGGTGTAGGAGGTGGCGACCATGAGCTTGGAGAAGACGGTACAGACTTAGACCGAGTCTTCATATGACGTCGGGGCGACTTGGCGGGAGAGCGAGGATGAGTCTTCTTGCGCTTCTTCTGGGCCGCTTGCTTCCACGCCTTCGGACCAAATAGCGACCTACGAGCCGACTTGGGAGTTGAAGTGTCGGCAGGTGGCGCATCACCGAGACCAGCAGCTGTCATCGAAGTACTGGCCTTGTCCGTCGGGATGGGAGCCTTGTCTTCGTCAGAGTCGTCCGGTTCGTCGTCTGAATCCTCGCCACCTGGTCGAAGGCATTTGTGGGACTTCCCATGGACCACTTGGTGAGCGGCCTTGGCCAAAGCTGCAGAGAGAGTTTGATGATCGTCCGAAGACGCGGCAGCAGACTGTATGCGCTGCAAAGCGACCAACGTCTCTTGATCCAAGTCCAGGGCGTCCAGGTCCAGCTCACACGCAGTCAGACCTATCACAAAGGATTGTGAACGGACGTTAGTTGCTGTACACTCGGTGGAAAGAGCAACATTAGGAACATACCATCAACAGCCAGACGCAGTACCTCGGGATCCATCCCGGCCAGACTCACGTGTGCACGGAGGGTGGGATTCACTTGGAGGAGGCGAGTGTTACGACCCTGCTGATTCCCGAGGACCTTGAGCGTGTCGCTGTCAACATGCTTGACCTGGGCAAGCTTGACCAATAGGAGTTGAAGCTTCCGACTCTGTTCGGTGTTCGCACCAATCGAAGCCTTGTACGCTTCGCGTTCACGGGCCAGTTTCTTGTTCAATGTGGCGATAAATACGTCTCGAGCTTGAACCTCGCAGTGCAGACGATTCAAGTCTTCTGAATGTCTCTCCATGATGGCCTGAACACTTGCAAGCATGACGTCGCTGTTGGCGTTCGACCCGCGGAGAATCTTGACGTCCTTGTGAAGGGCTTCGATTTTTAGCGTTGGCAGCTTTGAGGAACGCCTCTGCGTTCTGTCGAGTCATGATTTCGGGTGCCACCGAACGTACGGCGGCAGCAGCCTCGGGCTGAGCAATCCGCAACGGACGCTCAAAGTTGGCAACTCGTTCGGGTAATGCCGACAGCGCGTCGGGAAGAGGCTGTACAGCAGCGAGGACATCATCGAAACCAACAGCAGTCTCCAGGCGACGTTGAGCGTAGACATCGCCGTGGAGAGGAGGCGCAACATTGAGCTGCACTTGGTGACGAGCCATGGCAGTCAAGTACGGAATTATCGAGGTCATCATGTGATCGACCGTTGCCTCCGTACTTTCAGCCAGCATGGCGCGCAATGAATCCTCGGTGAGTGGCGGAGGGCCACCAGCAGACGCAGGAGGAGCAGCAGGAGCCATCTCCGCGGATTCAGCGACGACGGGGACTGCTGCAGGAGCTACCGCAGGGAGTGAAGAGTCCGTAGCAGGGAGCGCCGAAGGGCCGGTTGATGACGCTGCTGTCGGAGGAAGTGCAGCAGACTGAGGGGCGTTCGAACCCTCGGCCTTGCCCTCCTGAGAAACAAGTCGAGTAATGCGAGGTGAGGAGCAAGGTGCCGATGATTCAAGAGAAGGATGAGCTGACGTACCTCCAGCTGCTCACGTTCGCGACGTCTACGAGAATTGAGACGCTGAAACGCGTTATTTACGGCACGATTGAGGCGCTTGGACATACGGTGACTGGATGGTGAATTGGAGAATGAAGAAATGTCACAGCGGGCACCAGTACCGTGGCTTCCATTGCGACAGGGGCAGTTGTGGTGTAGTGATTTCTCCGTAGTTGCGGATTATCACCCGTCGACAAAGACGTGACACCTCCCAAGATTTTCAAGCGACGAACCCTCGGTCATGGGATGTACTGAGACGCCAAGGCGCAAGGGACTCGACGGCGTCACTACCGAACTCTAAACGGATATTGGATACGGTCCAGATGTCACTGAATTTAGGCTGTCCTTATTATTAATAATGGACTGGCCGAATTCGCATTCAGCGGCCAAGAACTAACCATCTACGGTACGAACCCTCGGTGGCGATTGGGATGAGTTCGCGGAAGACTCAGCGACCCTTGAAAAGTACGTTCACCGTCTGGGACAGGGCGCGGACCGTTAAAGATACTCATGCGACGGTGCAGACGACGCTTGACGTGCAAGAAGATCCATGACGGAGCATTGTTCACTTGATATTTGTATGCATTATTAGGACTTCTTATTAGGAATAGGCTCGAAAGGGTAAACATAAATACAAAACAGAATTTCCACTCAAGCACACAGAGCGACGTCTGGCTTCAAGAAAAGCGTCTGGTCAAGCTTGTTTGAGTGTGTTATGCCTGTCGGTGAACTCAAAGCTCTGTAGCGAGGGTTCATCCGGCAAGGCCAAGAGACTGTGTATTTTGGCCGATTACTATCGGGGGGGTTTTACGTGACGGCTGATTGTTGCCTATTTGCACGACTGGGAGTGCTTGAATTGCCTCCCTTTTATTCTTCCAACCGAGTGTTGAACACTCGGTGACCTCGTAAAAGGCTTACCCGTGCCTGGTACCCTTCCGCTGTTGGGACCACGAGGATTCGCTAGCTTTGCTCGTGCTAGTAGCGTGTTCTTATTTTTACTGGTTGCCCTATATAAGTAGTTTATAAGGTCCAGTTTGTCCCGGTCCAAGGGCAGAACTGGGGTCTTCAGGCCCGCCCGAACGATCGTTTACTATCCTAGTAGACGTATTGTTGTGAGAACGTCCTAACTACATTTGTAGCTAGGGTTCACGTGGGAATTCCAACACCACAGTTTCCAGGGCATAGATCTGAGTTCTGGCCGTAGGGTTGCCTTGCGGGTGTGTTTCCTTGCCTTTATGTTTTCTTTTCGTCGTACTTGCCGCCTCCTGTGACGGGATCTTGAGCGTTGAGAGCCTCTAGGGTGTAGCCGGCCAAGTAGTAAATCCGGTTAACCTTTCGGATCTGCACGTGTAAAGGGAAGCTCACTAGGTTGTAGGATCTGGCCAATGTATTATCCGGTTATCACTACCAACACTAGTTTCGCCATTCCCAACCTTCTCCGAGCTCGTACGGCCAATGTAGTTCCGATTCTTGAGTGAAGGAAGACACTTGCGTGATACTGTGCAAATTGAGGTCTGTATTGATACTTAAGCCTATACCTGTCTGGATGTCTACCTTCTATGTCTTTTACCTGCTAAATCCCCTACCAGGCTCGGCTGCATGTCTTTTTTCTCCTTGGTCCATTATCCCAGCTGTATTATTCTCAGATCCACTGGATCCATGGCGTAATCATTATGGTTGTCACATTATGGGTACACTTGTCCGGATCCAGGCCACCTTACTGCAAGTGTACACCCGTCATGGATCTGAGCCCTCCAATCTCCCAACATTGTTTTACGGTAGGTTGTGATCTTCATCACTCCACGAAAGCTCGAGATCTACTGCATCCACCATCCCCATATCCTGGATCCAGGTCACTCCGCGTGGGATCCTCACCTCCTTGAATCCAGACTCGGAGGTATGGGATCTGGGACCTATCGTGGTGGATCTTGCCTTCTCGTTAGTCGTAGATGCCAGATCCACCTTAACGTACAGCGGCGGCCTCGGTCTCGGCAGCCCGCAACTGACGCCCCAAGCTGATAACTCGGTCGGGCAATGCCGACAACGCAACAGGAAGAGGCTGTACGGCGGAGAGGACTTCGTCGAAACCCACAGCGGTCTCGAGGCGACGTTGAGCGTGGATATCGCCGTGGAGAGGAGGCGCAACGTTGAGCTGCACTTGTTGACGAGCCATGGCAGTCAAGTACGGAATTATCGAGGTCATCATGTGATCGACCGATGCCTCCGTACTTTCAGCCAGCATGGCGCGCAATGAATCCTCGGTGAGTTGTGGAGGGCCACCAGCTTGACGCGGGCGGACCAGCAGGAACCATCTCCGTGGATTCAACAATAACGGTGAGTGCCGCAGGAGCTGCAACAGGAGGTGAAGAGTCCGGGGCAGGAAGCGCCGGAGGTCCAGCCGATGACGATGCCGTAGAAGGAGGTGTAGCAGGCTGAGGGGCGTTTGTGGTGTAGTGGGATCAGCGAAATCTGCGAGATTGCTGTATCAAACTTACCAACAGCGCCCAGACACCGACTAATGGAGGGGTCCCTCGATGATCCGAGTTCTGCTAAACTTTCCTCACCTTGTGTACCCGTCGGTAGGGCGGGATCTTGCTCTCTCGGTAACTTCCGAAGGGTTCAAGTGGTGAAGCTTGAGTGTCTTGGCGAGACGTGGGGATGGGGTGGAGCAGCAGTGAAAAATCTTCACTCTGCGTCCGCGGATGGTTCCGAATCCTAAGCGAATATTCGAGCTTATGGATCCGGGGCCTAGATCGTGGATCTGGCCGTAGGGTTGCCTTGCGGGTGTGCTTCCTTGCCTTTATGTTTCCTTTTCATCGTACTTGCTGCCTCCTGTGACGGGACCTTGAGCGTTGAGAGCCTCTAGGGTGTAGCCGGCCAAGTGGTAAATCCGGTTAACCTTTCGGATCTGCACGTGTAAAGGGAAGCTCACTAGGTTGTAGGATCTGGCCAATGTACTATCCGGTTATCACTACCAACACTAGTTTCGCCATTCCCAACCTTCTCCGAGCTCGTACGGCCAATGTAGTTCCGATTCTTGAGTGAAGGAAGACACTTGCGTGATACTGTGCAAATTGAGGTCTGTATTGATACTTAAGCCTATACCTGTCTGGATGTCTACCTTCTATGTCTTTTACCTGCTAAATCCCCTACCAGGCTCGGCTGCATGTCTTTTTTCTCCTTGACCCATCCTCCCAGCTGTATTATCATCAGATGCACCGGATCCATGGCGTAATCATTGTGGTTGTCACATTATGGGTACACTTGTCCGGATCCAGGCCACCTTACTGCAAGTGTACACCCGTCATGGATCTGAGCCCTCCAATCTCCCAACATTGTTTTACGGTAGGTTGTGATCTTCATCACTCCACGAAAGCTCGAGATCCACTGCATCCACCATCCCCATATCCTGGATCCAGGTCACTCCGCGTGGGATCCTCACCTCCTTGAATCCGGACTCGGAAGTATAGGATCTGGGACCTATCGTGGTCGATCGTGCCTTCTCGTTAATCGTAGATGCCAGATCCACCTTCAGATAACACCTACCATCCTGACTTTTATAGGATCCCCACCCGATTCACCTGTACATGGTATATCCCATATCCCCTAAGTGAACTCAGGTGAGGGTGGATCCGAGTCTTCCCTTCGTGGATCCTGCCGTTCCATACGTTATCCATACCAGATCCATCGCCGGCCTATACGGGATGCCACTTATATGGACCAATCCACTCCGAGAAACGTGAATCCATGCCGGGTGATCCAAATCCTCCCTAACCACTTGGTGTTGTCACTAATTCAGGATAGTGACCCCTTGCTAGATCCCTTCTCTTATTTTTTAAAAAGCACTTCACCACAATCGCCTCCTGTACGCGGTCGGCGCTGCACAACAGCGTTCCCGGCGTACACTCCCAACGTCACTGCTTCTCCAACAGCTTCCTCCTCTTAGTGACACATGTCTCCCACCAAGCGCACTAGCAAATCGCCGTGCAAGGCCCCATTCACCACTCCGCCGGTCAGCCCCTCTATGTCGCCCACGGATTTGACGAAGGAGCTCCAGACGGCCCAAGATGCTCGGGACAAGCTCAACGCGCAGAGGCGGCGGCTCAGCAGGCCTATCAGCTATTATCCACGTCTTCGCACGCCACCCGACTCCAAACTTTACAAGCCCAGGCCCATGATCAGGCTATGGAGATCCAGGGATGAGAGCACCGCGCGGCCTCTCGTTCGCAGGACCTACGACTCTTGTTGGCTGATCAAGCGGTCGAGATCCGCGACTTGACCGGACGGCTGGATCGCGCCTCCCGTCAGCGAGATGGTATGCGAGACGAAAACGACCATCTCCTTCGGAAGATGGCGCTCGCCGGATCCGAGATCCACCAGCTCCAATCCCCGATCCACGACCTCGAGCGGGATCTAGAAGATTCCCAAGCTGCTAGCACGGCTGCTGACGAGAGCTTGGATCGGCTCCGCGACGAGTTGCGCCTGACTCAAGAAGAGGTGGTGACCCACGATTATGTGGGATCCACCCATGGCGGATCCGCATAAGGTCGGCGCGCCGAGGGCCCCCCGCACCGAATCCACCTCCCTCGTCGCCGGATGTGGCTCTGGCTCGTCTTTCCGAGGAGTTGAAAGATACCAAAGAGTCACTCAAAAGTGCCTCGGCTGGGCGAGACTACGCGCTTGAGGAATTCGTACGCATGACTCAAGCCCGCGACGAGATCCAGGCCAAGCTGGCGGACACCGAGCTTCAGCGTGACAAGGCGGCCACCGAGTGGGAAGATGCCAAGCGAATGCAAACGGAACTAGAATCCACGATCCGTCGCATGAGTACGTGGATCCTCTCTTGTTTCCTCCTGGTAATCCCATATTCACCTGTTATGTCGATCCAGGTGACAAATTGAAGGATGCCGAGGCAGCTTCAACGAAACTACGGGATCAGCTCGCTACTGCTCGTGCTCAGCACCAGCAGCTGGTTCTAGAGCGCGATCGCAGATTATCCGAGCGGGACTTGGCGCGTCGGCGACTGATTTTGGTGGCCGCTGCTATTTCAGATCCCCTTTCTCCTCCCCCTGAATCGTCGGATCCACTTTCTCTCCTGGCTGGATCGCCTCCTGCCGCTAGAGTCCCAGCTGCTCCGCAGTCTCCAAGTGGGGCGGGTCTGTCGGCCGCGAAACGGCATCGTAGTGCATCCCCTGCTCCTGGTTCTGGATCCTCCCGGTCTCACAAGTAGGCCCGAGCTTCTCCCAAGGCCATGCCCAAAACCAGTTCGGCCTCTAAAACAGTCTCCAAAGCGGGATCCACATCCCCCTTCGAAGACTGGTGCCGGATCCAAGTCCGGATCCACCACTACATCCAAGTCGGCATCAGTGTCCAAGCCTGGGTCCGTAGCTACGTCCAAAGCGGAAGGGGATATAAGGCTCGAACCACTGCTGCTGCTGCGTCTAAATCTGGATCTGGGCCCAAGGCTGGATCCACGGCGTCCAAGACTGGATCCGTAGCTACGTCCAAAGCGGGGGTTGGATCCAAGCCTGGATCCGTTGCT
Organism: Phytophthora betacei; assembly: GCA_011320135.1. Taxonomy (NCBI): domain Eukaryota; phylum Oomycota; class Peronosporomycetes; order Peronosporales; family Peronosporaceae; genus Phytophthora; species Phytophthora betacei. Next base: position 335,797 of record JAANHX010000556.1, read on the forward strand.
GCATCCAAGACGAAATCCACGGCATCCAAGTCCGGATCGACTGCCAAGGCTGGATCCCTCATTGTATCGAAGTCGGGATCGGCGTCCAAAACCGGATCCACTATCGCGACGTCGTCCCAGGCAGTTGCTTCGACTGGATCCATGGTAATTGCTCCTTCTACGACGGGGTTAGCCACATCCACAGCCAAGTCCAGCTCGTCTCAGTCGGGATCCACTGCTGGCCCGTCCGTGACGGTGCCTACCGTTCCTCGACCGGCTTCTACCGGTTTTCGGACTGTTGGAACTGGATCCGGTAAGGGGAAAGCCAAACGTGTCATCCTCACCGGTTGTGGACTCGGCAGCTCGAAGGACGACGAGGAGGAGGGATCGGATTGGTCCGATGGGTCAGGGCCTCCTATCCGATCGTCCTCGAAGCGTACACTTTCTACCGGCCATTATTCTTTTAGCCCTGACGACGATGACGATGATGACGACGAAAGTCCGGAGGATTCAGAGGAAGCCCGAGTCGATGATGATGCCTTGGAGGAAGACACGCGGCGGGCCTTGTCCCAATCCAGATCCGAACCCCGGCGGAGATCTCTCTCGACACCACCCCCGCAAGTCGCTGGCGTGCCCGGATCCTGGGCCGGCACTCCGGGATCCGCGTTCCAGGTTGACAGTGACGATGGATCGGGTAGCGATGGTGGAGGGGGGTCACCTCATGGTGGCGGGTCCCCTGGATCTGTCTTGATCCCTGCTCCTCCAAACTCCTCCTTGCCAGGTATGCTCCCCGTGGCTCCGTTTGGTCCGGATGCAGTCTTCATTCCTGGTCGGTGCGCCCCTGTGGCTTTCGCTACAAGGGACATTGAGCCTTGGTCCGCCAAGAAGCTGAACCGGGTCGTCATCGTCACGATGAAGATTACCGTCCTGTTTCCTGAGCTGCCGTTCCGTGCTGAGTGGATATTCCCTCGTGAAGAGGATGTCATTACGACGTCCGGCTATGTGGATTCGCTCGTCACCAGATCTCATGTGGAAGAGCTCCAGACTGCCGCACCATGGGATACCTTGACCACCGCACTAGTGGATCCTGTTAGCTTTCGAAGTGACGTGGGTGGACGTCTCGGGCTGCTTGTTCGTGCCTTCCGGGATTTCGTTTCCAAACATCGGATTGCCATATGGGAAGGCACACATCGGTTCCCTGTCTCTCGCACCCACGACATGGTTGTCGAACTTCAGCAAGCAGCGCGGCAACAGACGCAGTCACGCCGGTTGACCTTGGAAGAAGGTTCTCGTGATCCTCGTGTTGGCGATCCAGGACGGTTGGTGTGACGTGGATATCGTGTTGGATCCATCCTTCTTGCACCTTCCTCGACGCGGGGATAAGAAAACATGGATTCCGGGATCCATATCCCGTCAAGCCAACTTGGAGGATCCCAACCTCCCCCGCCCAGAACCCACGAACTTACTGGAGGCTCTGCAAGAGATCGATGAAGCCGAGCCGTGGCGTATCCAATTTCGAGGGGACCCGAGCCAACACTCAGGACACCAGGTCCAGCGTCTGGTGGGCAAGCTCTTCAATGTTCAGCCCAAGCCCATCTATCGCTCTTTCACGCTACGCCCCCAGTGTTTTGATCCGCTTCGTATTAGTAATTAGCGACTGGAAGCTAGGTCGAGCTAGCCTTTTTGCATAAGCTATTCTAATCCACGCTTCCTTACTTGAATATGTTCGTTACTTGAATACTACCTCTGTTTGGAAATAGATAACGATTTGTTTTTTTTTGCGCAGCGCTCCGCCTCGTTCATTTGAGCGTTTATTAACTTGTGAGAGGCTGGCTAGCTAGCTTTATGACCGAGAGCTGACAATGAGAAGCTAAGCATGGCACAGGCGTTCATGCTCCGCCGTGCAACTACAGATACAAAAACGGATCTAAGACGGCAACTACATCGCCACATTCTGAAGGGGCGCTCAGTGGGGCTTCTGGAACTTCAGCGGTAGGCAGTGGGGGGGATGCTCGCTGCAAGAAGCAGCTTCTACGCGTTAGCATTGGCGATTGAGATAGCGTCACAAGGCAGTGACGTAGGGAGAGTGACAGCTCGTACTTGCTTGTCCTTGTGCCGGAGGCGCGCCAACTTGTGCGTGGGTGTAAGTAGTGGACGGGTCGGTCCGAGCGCACGCCGTATGTAGCCTTCCTTGATCAGCTGCTGAACCGGGTAGCAGCTCATGTTGGACGCGCGCTGAAGCAGACGTTGGTCTTCGCGCTCATTGACAGGAACTGCAGCGATTCTCTCGCACAGCTCAGCTCGATCCACCTTTTTCCTACCACATGCGCTCTTCCTTGACTTGACCACGGCTGCTACTCGATCTACCATCGAATTGATTCCACGCCTCCAAATTCGTTCGACAACTTGGCGGCCCACACGGAAGTTGGCTGCAACCCGAACGATCTCTCCATGTTTGAGTACTTCTCCCACGCTGCGAAGCAGTAAGGTCTCCCAGGCGGCCTGGCGCTCACTGTCTGTGATCTCCCCCAGGTGCCAGCTTTCAAAATGAAAGCTGGGAGCGGGAGCCAGTCTGGTCGGGAAAGCGCGGGAGATTCGAAATCCGAAAAGAGATCGGCATAGAGGGGGTATTTTGTTGGGAAGGCTGTAATATAATTTGAAATGGTTATCTTTTTCCGAGCGGAGGTAGTATGTCTTTAACATTCTCTTGTTGATTGAGGAGCTATGTCAGAGATTTTTGTGAAGTACACCTGGATCCGGGCTGGATCCACCCTTTCAGCGTATGCCTGGATCTGGGCGGGATCCACCCTTTCAGCGTACGCCTGGATCTGGGCTGGATCCACCCCTGGCTCCAATCCAAATCCGTATCTGGATTCGTACCAACTTCTGGATCCGAACTGGATCCGCGCTTGGATTTGAGCCGGATTCACCTCCTACGGCCGAGTCTCAGTTAGACCAGTATGGCCCGAGCCCCCCAAAAACTCGCGTTTGGTTCGGGACTCTTTGCACGTAAAACTTCACTCTTTATGCATAAACATTCACTTCTTCCTCCTGATCCACACCCCTCCTGTGGATTCTTCTTCACTTTCTTCCCAATATGACCAGATCATATCAGTGATTCTCCTCCCCCTGACCCACACCCTTCCCGTGTGTCCTTCTTCATCCTCCCATCGAATTGACCGACTCACACCCATGGATCCTCTCCCTACTCTTCTTCAGGAGACTGCATCACGCCGAATCTGTTCCGATTCGTACGATCCCGCAAGAAATCATAGCGTAATGCTCCACAGTTCAAATCTGCCTCGTCTACCCAACGGGGTTCGTCATATCCACGCCAATACACCAGAAATTTGCGGTAAATTCGTCCATATCTAGTTCGCTTCCCTGACCTCATGTCGGCGATCTTCTCGACTTCGAACTCGTCGGCTTCGAGATCCACATTCCAACTATCTTCCGGTAGGAGGACTTCGTCGAAATCCACCCGGTTGGATTCATCCACCAAAGGACGGATTTGCGGCCGGTCCGGATATTCCTTGACCAACTTCAGCTTGGATACGTGTACTACAGAGAACAAGCGATATTCGGTACCTGCCGTTTTCAACTTCACCGCATGTTCCGCTATCTTTTCGCTTACCCGGAACGGTCCGTGCCATAGATGGGCCAATTTGCGGGCGTACCCTTCCTTCACCCGATCTAAATATAGCCACACCTGCGCTCCCACTTGGATTTGATGGGGACGGGCGTCTTCGTTGTGTCGATCCGCTCGATCCTGTATCGCACTTCGCAGTCGTTCGTTCACTTGGGATCTGGCTTACCGGTAGTATTTTTGGACTTGGTATCGCCATCGTCTTGAATCTCGGTTCCTTTTCTTGGTACTACCTACCGGAATAGCTGCTTCTAGGGTGGATTTAGGATCCCACCGTGTCACCCCGGATCCTGTCTTGGGTGGTGTTCATCGCGAAGGTGAGTCGTTCTGCGTACTCATCCCAATCCCTCTGATCCAAATCCTGAACATACATGTTGAGCGCCCTCGTGATCGTCTGTACCATGCGTTCAGTCGATCCATTGGCTTGTGGACGATATGCCATGGTTGCCCGCTGTCTCTGCCACCGGATCCGGTTGAAGGCTCGAAAGAAATCGGACATAAAGCCTGGCTCCTGATCATGCCGAATCATCTCACTAGCTCCAAATCTCCGAAAAACGCACTCCTCGAACGATTCGGCGATGGTTGGTGCAGTTCTGGACGCGCTAGCCTTGGCTATCACGTATCCGGTAAACAGATCCACCCAGATCAACAATTCTGTGTTTCCTTTGAATGACTTGGTTAGCGAGGGGATGTGATCCATGGCTACGATTTGGAGCGGGGAAGTCGCTTGGACATTCCCAGGAGACTCCCCTTCGATTGTGGGTCCGCCCTTGCCTGTCTCACAATCCACACATTCACCGACATATCGCTGTACGCTCTTGAATAATCCCCTCCAGTGGAAACATTCCCGGATCCGTTGGTAGGTCCGACCAATACCCTGATGTCCACCTTCTAAACTAGCGTAATAGTGGTGTAGGACATCCTGTTGTAAGGTTTCCGGCATCACCAGTCTTATCAATCCATCCCGATCCTCGTTGACTCTCTTCGTAGGGGGGGGGGCAATAGAAGAGCAAATCATTCAGATCCACTGCATAATCCGTAGCAATAATACTGTAGGATTTGGCGTCCTTCCGACTCAGGTCTCGTACATCCCCCATCAGATACTTCTTTAGCCCCCGGATTTACACTTCTTCGTTCTGTACTTTGAGAATTTGCTCGATACGGACTCCCTTCACAAACGCTTCATCTAGAATCTGGGGGCTGGATCCAATCCTTCCTCTGGATCTAGTGACAGCCGTTACCTGGACCGTCCTCTTCACGGATCCAACCACCACCACTTCGTCTAGTCGGTTTAACGTGATGAGATCCTGACGCTCGGCCTCTCTCTCCACCTCAACACCACATTGATTTCATAAAGCGGCACTGGTCAAGCTGTCCGCACTGGCATTCCAATCTCGCTTGACACGTACTACCTCGTGATTCATCCAGCCACGCAGGTGGATCATCACCTTCCGCCGTAACAGCGTTAGTGCCGGGGCCTTGCAGTCAATCTCGCCTCGCACCTGTCTGATCACCAAATTTGAATCTCCACATATCACTAGCCTTTTCGGATCCTGTTCCTTTAGTAGATCCAACCCCACCATTAGTCCGTTATACTCAGCTTCATTGACGATGAGGCCTTCCGCGAAAGTGGATCTGGCCCGTACAACTTCCCATCCGGGCAGTCTCCACAGTATTGCGCTGTATGCTCCTCCACCGCGTCGCACGCGAGCGGATCCTTCGAAACTCAGGCCGTACAGATCCTCATCCACTTGTACCGTCGGGATCGGGATCTGGATCCGGCGTTTGGGCTCTTTCTTAGGAGCGATCCTAGTCAGTGCTTCGTCCATCTTGGCTATGGGCGTGATGCTCGCGACCAAACCTCCCAGGATCTCGTCTTCCCCTTTCGAACATTTCACGATCTCCAGTGTCCAAGGTGAGAGTAAAGCTGCCCATTGTCCCAACCGTCCTTGTAGACCGGTCGACTTGAACAACCAAGCGAGCGTAGAGGGTCGAGTTAAGATCCGGATGGATCTTCCCACCAGCAGGTTGTAATTGAGATCCAACACCCGCAGGAGCGCAATTGTCTCCTTCTCCATCACTCCGTAATTCAGCTCATTCGGCTTTAGCGTTCGGCTGACGAAGGTGACCGGATGACAGATCTCCTCATTTTCTTGTACCAAAGCCGCTGAGACTGCCCAATCACTAGCATAGACTATCACCGTAAATTGACGTTCCGGATCGAAATGGCGGAGGATGGGCGTCGTCACGATCTTGTTCCTTTGTTCCACGAACGCGTGCTGAGCTCGGATTCACCGAGGCTCCACCTTTTCCGAGCGCTCCTCCGTCAACTCTGTCCAGATTGGATCCTCTCCCCGTTAGTCCCGGGGTGGATCCAGTTCCTGTTTTAGGTCGCCTTCCGGCGTCGTACTACTTGGATCCTCTCGTGGATCCGGGATCTCTAGGGCCAGACCTTGTTGGATCTTGATCCGGACAGCCGAAGTGGCCATCGCAGTAAAATCCACCTCCCTCAATTCATAGAGTACTGCGGCAAAAAGTGCATAATCCTCGATGAACCGACTATAGTAGTTCAAACTACCCAAGAAGGATTACATCGCCCGTAACGACTGTGGAAAGGACAGGTCTGCCAACGAAGACAGGTCCTTAGGATTAACCTCCAGTCCCTCCTTGGAGACTCAATGACATAAGTAATCCACCTTGCGCATCCCCCAATAGCTCTTCACCACGCTGATAGAGAGATTCCACTTAGGACACGCCTCCAGAAGGGATGTCACTCTCTCGCACAACTGATCCCACGATTCTGCCGAGATTAGAATGTCGTCGATATAAGATCTGCGTCCTAACACATCCCAGGATCCCCTGGCTCTCCTGCTCCGAATGGATCCACTTCCGTATGATCTTCCCCGGATCCACTCCTTTCGGGTTCCGGTACTCGGGTGAATCCATAGAGGGCGTTATCGATCAGGCGTTGGTAGATCTGGGGTGCGTTCTTCAATCCGAACGGCATCCGGTTCCACTCGAACAGGCCAAACGGTGTGATGAATGCGGATATTGCGCGAGCTCGATCCGTCATAATAACCACCCAGAAACCACTGGCCATGTCTAGAGAACAGTACCAGAGTACTTTATCCAGATCTTCCAACAGCTCGTTGATTAGGGGCATCGGATACACCATCAATCGAGTCAGACCGTTAGCTAGCCGGTAACCAATGCACAGACGTATATCCACTTCGTTCTTCTTGATGAATATTACCACCGGAGATGCCCACGGGGACGTTGAGAAACTGATGCTTTTGGCTTGCAGCAGGCCCTTAATCAGATGCGATAGTTTTTCTCGGAACTGAGGTGCCACCTTCCGCACCCTTTGAGCAACCGGCTTCGCGTCACCGACATCGATGTCACATTTGACTCCGCGGGCAGCGGGCGGTAATGCATTACCTTTGCCAATCAGCAGATGTCGGCTTTACCAGATCTTCTGACGTAGCCGATCCACTTCCGCGGGTTCGTTCGCCCCTGGATCCACTTGGATATCATCAATCGTGACCTCCTCTGTGGTCAATGGTACCTCCGGGATCACCGCCATGCCTTCTCCGAGATCCTCGGCGTGTAGATTCCCGCCTTCATGGTAACAGACTTGTTCATCTTCAGTCTTCGTCGGATCCACCATTGGATCCAAGCACCGCGACTCTCCTTCACGCGTGTCTTCGTGGGATCAGGTATCCTGGAACCGGGGAAACTACCTGATGGATCGCCTAGATCCTCTGACGAGTTTACACACGACGGCTCCTGTTTGACTAGTGTTGCCACTCTCGGCAAGGACCCAGGAATTTTGTCCATGGAAAACTAGGATCCACTTGTGGGTCAGCAGGATTCGGCAACCCGGCTTCAGTTCTCTGCGATCCCCCACCCACCGACTCTGGGTTATCTAAGGACCGGCTCTGGGGATCATCCCCGGTCTTGGATCCAACCTCTATCGCTTGGATCTCAATCCGACGATCCCTCTGTAGGATCTTTCGCGGAGTTGGGTATGAAGGCCGATCTACCAAGGGGCCAGTTGGCTCCGCCGGGAGTTCCCCTTCTCCGAGAGATTCGATCTCGGTAGTCGCATCGTACGCCAGATTCTGCCATTCTCTGTAACGACGGGATCCCACTGACACATATCCAGGTCGCCTAGGGATACCGTCCTTCGCCAACCACCGTCCGATCTCCTCATAATGGTCCAGTAATAGTCTCTTGTCGCTGACATTCTTGACCTGGAGGTATTGTGATCGACCTGGTCCTTGGATTACTGTAGGCACCCACTGCTCACCCCGAGTGACCCACAGTTTCTCATGTTCCACCCACTTCAACCGATCTGGCAGTTCCCAGGTTTCTCCGGGCTCGATCCAGGTCGTCTTATCCGCCCTTATGATCCTCATCTTCGCCCCCGTAAAACGGTCGCCGTCCGCTGGGCTGGATCCGCATCTCGTTCGGGAAACACAGTGTCCCATCCGCCAGATCCAACCTTACTCCGGCTGGTACCATGAAATCCATCCCGAGGATGGCGTCTTGACCAGCGAGGTCTCCAACCCAAATATCGAGCCAATATACCAAACAACCTGCCAGCGTGATCTTGATCCGCTTTCTCCCATTCGTACGGTACACGCCTTCACCAATCCCAACCCAATCTTGGATCCGACTCCCATCCACTTGGCACTCAACCTTACGAGCAAAGGCGGTGTCTAGTATAGACACCTCGGCGCCACTATAATATTAGGATTACTTTTTCATTGTTGATCTTGCCCTCTACCTTGGCTTGTCTGAACCACTTTCCTGGGGCATGGTACTTCCAGTATCCACGGGACTCCCCTGTTAGCAGATCCACGGATCTAACATCCTCAGATCCACGGGATCCAGTGACCTCACAGACCTTTGGTGGATCGGCAGTGACCTCACCCTTGGTAGGCTCAAACCATCGACCATGTTGGCGTTTCTCCCAATAACCGCGCGCTTCTCCCCTTTGTAGATCCAGAGTTGAAGAGACTTCGGATCTGGCGAATTCATCCACTTGGCGCAAAATAGAAACCTTGGCAGCTGACACTTTATGTAGGTCACGTGTATTATCGCCTGGATCTAGGGGCCTGCTACCTGGATATAGCGATGTCTTGTTCACAAATGCGTGAATGCAATACCTAGAACGCTCGGTTCGTACCGGATTCAAACCCGGCGAGCGTCCTAGTTTAACATCTTCTCGGCCACTTCTGGCAACACCCCTCTGTGCTTGGCTGGATCAAACCATTGGCGGATCTGGTTGTAGAACTCCTCCATCGGGCACTTGACGACGTCGTGAATCTCGCCACAACCGCGACACACGTGGAAGCAATGATCCCCGGGATGACTCCTCTTGCCACACTTCTTACCAACCAGACGTTTCCAACATCCAGACTCTGTGTGCTTCCGAGACCCACACTGCGAGCACCTGATTTGTCCTGTCCCGTCCATGAGATCTCGGGATCTGTACATCCCATGGTCCCCGGGTGCGGTATCGTCAACGCGGGAGTTGTCTCCAGTCTTCGCTGTATGATCGTTTGGCGCAGCGAGACAGACTCGGCGGTAATCCTCTGGGTCGGAGTCCGAACCGTCGGATCCCGATTTAGTTCCAGAGTCGGGTGCCGTGACTTGGTGGACGCGTCGAGTTGGGGCCGTGGGTGTCGGAGCTTTTTGGCGATACTTGCCGGATCCGACCGCCGCCTTCTTCTGGCGGTGTTTCGCGCGATCCACAGCCCGCAGCACTTCTTCAAGTTCATCTGCGTCTGGAAGACGTAACAGGTTCAGCCTGTCGGCCAGATCCACATCTCCCAACGGCTCGATGAAATGGTCCACGTGTTCCCGTAGTACCTTGGATCCCCCATCCTTGATCTTTAAGTTGGCCCGTAGACCGGCCACATTTAGTCGATGCAGGTATTCTAGCGGGGATTCATCCGATCTGCGGCGAGCATGGTAGTATTGTCGTGCCACCGACACTCCCAATCCACAGTACTGGGTCTGGAAACTGCGCAGCAAATCTGGCCACTTGTTCCTGGTGGATTTGCCCAGCTGCCGATACCAATTCCTGGCTGGCCCGGCTAGCAGATCCGGAAAGGTCAGACACTTCTCGGCATCCGACGCTTGATCTCTCATGAGGGCCGACTTGACTTTGCTGATCCATGTTCTCGCTCGGTCCTCATCTTGATCCTTGCCCGTGAACTCCTTCAGGTCCGATATGGCTGAGATCCGTACCCTCTGGATCATGGACGATCCATCCGCCCCGGCTGCGGCAGTTGCTACCGCCGCTGGTGAAGGGGATGGGCCATCCAGATCATCTGGGTCAAACTCATCATGGGAGCTGTCTTCCTCCACTGACTCCATCTCCACGTCTCGCGCTCCATGTTCGTGGGGCACTTGCGCCTGTGGCAAGGGCGCTTTCATACCCTGTTCGGCCAGGAAACGACTCATCGCAGCTTCGAAGTGTCGCTGCAAGGTGCCCGAGGAAGTGTCGGAAGAGCCTGTGGCCGTCTGGACCACTGGCGAGGCAGGGTCCGTGAGGCGATTACCTTGAACCCGATCAGACGATAACCCCGCTGGCTTCTTGCTGAATCTGGCTCATCCTGGTTGGATTGTGTTAGATCACGGGTAGGGCGTACTGGATCCCGATCCTTCACACTCGAGGGCACTTCCTGTCCCCGGATCCTCGCCCGCGCTTCCAGCATGGATGCCCTGGAGGGACCCAAAGTCATGCGTCGTGGCTCGGACGACGTGTCTGACCCATCCTCCGCCGCAGATTCGTAGTTAGAGTATGCTGCGTGGCTGATCCTCGGCGACGACACTAGATCCATGGTGTGCGACCTTTCTCCGGTGATAGACTTCTCTGACGAAGAGGTCCCGCGTCGCTGATACTATGAGATCCAAGTCTAACTCGAAGATGTCCTCTGCATCGAACGCCCCCGCTACGATGCCTGAATCCTTAAGCAGACGTAATCTTCTAGATCCGGATCCGGATCCATCTCTCTTCCGTCGACAGAGTGCCTCCCAAAACTCCATCGATCCGCGGATCTTGCTTCATTCAGCAGCATCTTCGTCGATCCGACCTCCGACGACGCCTCTTCCCCTGGCTCAATCTTCACTTGAGCATCTTCTTGGGACTCACGGTGAAATCCCGAGTCACCAAAAGATCCGGGCACGCGCACCATTGTGGTGTAGCGGGACCAGCGAAATCTGCGAGATTGCTGGCTCCGGCTTACCAACAGCGCCCAGACACCGACTAACGGAGGGGGTCCCCCAAGGGAACACACTCGCAAGGCAGCCCTACGGCCAGATCCACGATCTAGGCCCTGGATCCACTTAAGCTCGAATATTCGCTTAGGATCCAGAACCAACCACGGACGCAGAGTGAAGATTTTACCACTGCTGCTCCACCCCATCCCTACGTCTCGCCAAGACACTCAAGCTTCACCACTTGAACCCTTCGGTAGTTACCGAGAGAGCAAGATCCCGCCCTACCGACGGGTACACAAGGTGAGGAAAGTTTAGCAGAACACGGATCACCGCCTTTGCGTTTCCTTTGCGTCGTACTTGCCGCCTCCTGTGACGGGATCTTGAGAGTTGAGGTCTTCTTAGGTATATCCGGCCAAGTAGTAAATCCGGTTAGCCCTGTGGATCTGCACGTGTAAAGGAAAGCTCACTAGGTTGTAGGATCTGGCCAATGTATTATCCAGTTATCGCTACCAACACTAGATTCGCAATTCCCAACCTTCTCTGAGCTCGTACGGCCAATGTAGGTCTGATTCTTGAGGGCAGGAAGGCACTTGCGCGTTACTGTGCAATTTGATGTCTGTATTGATACTTAAGCCTACACCTGCCTGGATTTATACCTTCTATGTATTTTACCTGTTAAATCCCTTACCAGGCTCGGCTGCATGTCCTTTCTCTCCTTAGCCCATCATCCCAGCTGTATTATCATCAGATCCACCGGATCCATGGCGTAATCATTATGGTCGCCAAATTATGGGTACACTTGTCCGGATCCAGGCCACCTTAATCCACCTCACTGCAAGTGTACACCCGTCATGGATCTGAGCCCTCCATTCTCCCAACATTGCTTTACGACCGGTTGTGGTCTTCTTCACTCCACGAAAGTTCGAGATCCACTGCATCCACCATCCCCATATCCAGGATCCAGGCCACTCTGTGCGGGATCCTCATCTCCTTGGATCCGAACTCGGAAGTATGGGATCTGGGGCATATCGTGGTCGATCTTGCCATCTCGTTAGTCGTTGAAACTAGATCCACCTTCAGATGATATCTACCATCATTCCTTTATAGGTTCCACACTCGATCCACCCGCACATAGTATACCCCCCATATCACCCCAAGTGAACTCCGGTGAGGGTGGATCCGAGTCTTTCCTTGGTGGATCCTGCCTTCCCATACGTCACCCATACCAGATCCATCGTCGGCTCATACGGGATGCCGCTCATCATGGCCAATCCACCTCAGGCAACGTGAATCCCTGCCTGGTGATCCAAATCCTCTCTAATCACTTGAAACTGTCACTGATTCGGGATAGTGACCCCTTGCTAGGTCCATTCTCTTATTTTTCTTAGAAAGCACTTCACCACAATTTCTTCGGTAAGGTCCGGCAGGAATGCCAGCTCCTTCGCGTAGTCTTCGAAGCCAATGTTGTTAGCTGGGTGCTCACAGAAATCCCTTCTTGTATCCTCCGTTGCTTCATTTCCTTCGGTTGTTAACACCCCTGCAACCGAGATGTACGTTTCGTCCAAAGTAGCTACGGACTCTTCTCTTGACTCCAAATCGACATCTGTCTTGAGTTGAACAGTCGGTACTGGGTCCATCTCCTTCCCATCCTGGTTTCCCATCTCTGGGCCACCTGCCGAGTCTTTGTTTGCAATATTGAATGCGCAGGCAGCCGACATATATGGCTGTTGACTTCTGTTCAGCGCTTCGGATGACCGTTGTCTTGACAGTTCGGCATTCGCACCAATCTCGCAACGAACGCTCGGAGCCGTACTCAACACCTTCAGCGCGACGTCTGCAACCTCTGGCCCAACCACCGATGTATCGTTCGTAAATTTGACTGCGCACAAGGCCGGGTAACCCCGTCGAAACTGGTGGCTCCATCGAATACAGTGCTGTTAGTTGTCGCTTCAGTTGTCACCCCAGACTTGAAACAAACACTCGTTGGCAAATGTACAACGTTTACCGGACTCAGTAGTTCGTGTGTACGCGCTACCGAGGCTTCGTTTGCAATATTGCCCTCGCCGTGAGCTGTCGTATAAGTGTCCAAAAGTTCTTCGGAAGACTGACCATCGGCCGAGTCCCCGGCTGTCACCCCAGACGCCAGACAGGCCTCCACTCGTTCCCGCTCTTTCATGATCATTGCTCAGCGCTCTGCACATGTCAGACGATCACTAGAGTCCATTAGCGAGTCTTCAAGAGGCCTTGGTAGCACCCCCACTGGGTTCTGGATAGTCTCGTTGCTCGACTGCCGAAGGCTGAGTTACAAGCCATTGCTCGTAGATTTCACATTCACGCTGAAACAGCTCGCGGTCTCTGGAATTTTCGTTAGCCAGCACCTGCCAGCCTTGGTACTTCTTGGAATCCAGACGCACATAGCCATCACCTCGCGGCAAATCCCCATCTGGAATCCACATTGCGATCGAGTCGTGTGCTGGTAGGTACACAGTCTGGTCCGACCCATTGGTCAACCGAATGCTCTGAGGCCGTCCACGTCGAAACCTCGCCACTGACAGGGTTAGCTTGTTCGTTCGACGAACCCACAACACGTGTTTCTCCAGCCCGACTTGACGCTTCGCTAGTCGATATTCTCGCCACTCGTGCGCTTGAATGTCCAAACGCTCAGGTGGCCCGGCGTTAACATGGGAGCCGTACGCTTCGCTGTCAATCATGTTCTTGGTCTTGATCAGTGGGATTTGGACTTCGTGCGGTAGTTGCGCTGCGCCGTGAAACAGGTCCAACCAGATCCCAGCTGGGATCATAAAGTCGGTTTCGAGTACCACGTCGACGCCTGCACTATGCGCCATTACCCACATCTCGAATTCGTACACCATCTCCCATCCGAGCGTAATCTTGACGCATGCTCGTCGCGTTGTAGACACCTGGCCATCGTTGATTCCTTTAAAATGTCAATGCGGCGTCCGTGATCATGTACATTTCGGAGCCGTAACTTCATGGAAAAGGCGTCAGTGATCACACTACCGTTCGCTCGTGTGTCGAGGAGGATCCGTATTCGCTGGTCGCTTACAGCGCCTTGCACCAGAGCTCTCATTCTGATCCGTCGGTCGTATTTCTTGGCCGACCACCACCCCTGTCTCTCGCCAGGCTTCATCATCTTGGAGTGACTCTTGGGCTCGTCTAGCGCTGCACTCGAAACCACGCCGAGCGACCCCTCGCTGGTGCCCTCATCAGCATCAGCACACTCCACTCTCTCTCTAACACCTCCACCGAGGATTCTACTCCTCTCCTTTTCATTTTCCGTCGCGTTCACACTTGCTACGTAATTGTCAGGCCATTCACTCTGCCCTATGAAGCCAAAAATACACTCTGCTTCCATTGAAGGCTCGTTTAACTGTGGCAGTCCGATAGGGACCAACCCAGTTGTAGTTGGCGGGCTGCCTAGTTTAAGTGACGTTCTTGAACGACGGCCTTGAGCTCTGGTGGGAGTTCCTCCTTCGTGCCTTTAGTGCGCACGAATTTGGTAAGGTCTTGGAAGCTGCGGAAAAGTTTGCATTGTCCAGCATTGTGGAGCTGCTTGCAGAACTTGCATCGCTTGTTACAGTAATGGGCGGAGTGACTCATGCCACCGCACACCGCGCATGGTCCGTACTGTGGGCGTCGGTTGTCGCGGTTGAAGCCACGTCGACCGCGTTGGTCCTGATTGAACCCACGGTCACCACCTCGGCGATCATGAGGGAAGCCATTCTCGCGACCAGGCGTATTTCCACTCGGTTGACGATTGTCTGAACGTGCGTAGGTGCCTTCAGCAGCTGCACGGCGCTCATTTTTGTTAGCCGAGGCGATATACCGGGCATTTTCATCCAATTAGGAATCACCATCCGTATTATCGGGCTGAAAGTCGTTGTACTCGTCTTGGACATCGTTGTAAGCGCTCGGATCTTCGTTTGAATACTCGGTGCCTCCCTGAGCAGCTTCACGACCTTCTAATTCAGCTAGTAGGTCATCCACTGTGGCTTCAATGAGCGTCACTCTTGGTTTGTTTCGGTTGTCATCGCGGCGACGGTCATCACGCCGGTTGTTGCGGGCGTACCCATCGTCGCGTCGCGTATCACGACTCTTAGAGTATCGGTACTCACTGTCACGCTTGGCCATTCTCTCCTTGCCCTTGAGAACATCTTCGATGATCTCTTCGAGCTCGTGAATGTCGGCAACTCGAGCGTGGTAGAGACTTTCCGCCAACTTGTCATCATCGCATGTCGCCAGGAACTGCTGTACGTGTTCTTTCGCATCGCGACCACGCTTCTCGAAGTGTAGACGGGCGGTCCGAGCGTAGCCATTCAGCCTGTTTATGTAGTCGCACAGATGTTCGTTACGTTCCCGCTTTGCAGAGTAGTAACGAGACAGTGCCGTTTGCGTGAACTGCGAGCGGTAGTAGCGGATGAACGCGTCTCTCAACAGCTTCGCCTTGCGCTTCGTTTTCTTCAGAAGTTGACGAAACCAATGAATGGCTCCGTCCCGGAGACTAAGCTCAAATGGAATGCACCATTTGTCGGCATCTGTGTGGGTTCCAGTCATTTCATAGACGAACTTACGGAGCCACTGCATACAGTTCTCACTCTTTTTGCGAGAGCCTGAGAACGGCGTGATGCGATCCAATGGTCGGTGCGATGCCATTTCAATCCTCGGTGTCGGGTCCACGTCGTTCAGCGTCGCCAGCTCATTCATCTGACGCATCAACTCGACTTGAGGATCTTCCTCGTCGAATGTACGTACCAAAATGTCATCGTCACTTGACGAACCATCGCTGTCGACTTGACGACGTCCGGCACCGCCTTTGGGAGCTCGCGCACCGCCCCGGCGACCGAACGAACCCTCGTTAGCAGCGTAAACACGTTGCATACGGCTCTCCGAACGTGGCGCAGCCATGTGCGAGTCGTGAAAGTACGGTGAAGCTTTGGTAGTGCCAAAGGCACCACGCTCAGCTCCACGCTTGGTCGAAGGAGTGCGGTCGTGTCGTTGGGGTGTCTGCGGCAGCGGAATTGTGGACGGATCTTCATCTTGAACGATCGTTCGACTCACAGGCTGCTTTCCAGCGTTGATGCCAACAGCGCCAAACGCCTTCCGAAGCTTCTTCTTCCGTTTCTAGAGGGCAGCTCCGGCTTCATGAGGACTTCAATCTTGAAGCGACATTGTCGATGGGTACGTCTCATTCTCGAAGCCCAGCGACAACAGTAGCGAAACTGAATCCTCGGCAACTTACTAGTCGACACCGGGTTGACTGGGTATTGAAGTTCCTGCGCAAGCGCAGGCCAGTCGGCCTTTCTCTTGGGGATGGGCTTGAACAGCTGCATTCACTCATTATTCTGCATCAGCGCTTGTACGCGGTCGAAAACGCGCTTGGCGGCTGGTGTATCACCGTCGATAGGTGGGCGAGGTGCCTTCAGCAATGCTGAATGCTTGGCACTCGCCGCCGAAGTTTTGGAACCCTCGGTCCCATGGTCATAATCTTCATAGGCCGGTTCAGGTCCCGCTACGTCATCTAGCTCGTCGGCGAGGTTCCTCGAAAGGGACTTGGTCGCCCCGCTCAGCCCCGATGATAGCGTGGCCGTCTACGGTGTCGCTGCGCCTGGCTCTGGAGCCGGCGGCTTGTCTTCGTAATCTTCATAACCGTGGGCGTCAGGACTGTAGTCCGCCTCGTCGTCAAAGCTCACCGAAAGCTCGATGGCGGCTGCAAAGCGTGCAGCCGGGCTTGATCTCTCGTTGCGAGCTCCGCCAGACTTGGCAGGCGTAACTGGTACCGTCGGTTGTCCTTTCGCCATGTTTCTTGTTTTCTTGTTCTTGTTCTTCTTCTCTTGGTAGCTCGTAAACGGAAAGGTTATACAAACAGTTCACAATGGTCACAATCTGTTCCCGGGTCGCGGCATGTTGGAATTCCCACGTGAACTCTAGCTACAAATGTAGTTAGGACGTTCCCACAACAATACGTCTACTAGGATAGTAAACGATCGTTCGGGCGGACCTGAAGAGCCCAGTTCTGCCCTTGCACCGGGACAAACTGGACCTCGTAAACTACTTATATAGGCCAACCAGTAAAAATAAGAACACGCTACTAGCACGAGCAAAGCTGATAGGTGTTATGAATCCTCATGGTCCCAACAGCGGACGGGTTACCAGGTACGGGTAAGCCTTTTACGAGGGCACCATGTGTTCAACACTCGGTTGGGAGAATAAAAGGGAGGCAATTTAAGCACTCGCAGTCGTGCAAATAGGCAACAATAAGCCGTCACGTAAAACCTCCCGATAGTAATCGGCCAAAATACACAGTCTCTGGGCCTTGCCGGATGAACCCTCGCTACAAAGCTTCGAGTTCACCGACAGGCATAACACACTCAAACAAGCTTGACCAGACGCTTACCTTGAAGCCGGACGTTGCTCTGTGTGCTTGAGTGGAAATTCTGTTCTGTATTTATGTTTACCCTTTCGGGTCTATTCCTAATAAGAAGTCCTAATCAAGTATACAAATATCAAGTGAACAATGATCCGTTATGGATCTTCTTGCACGCCAAGCGTCGTCTGCACCGTCGCATGAGTATCGTTAACGGCCCGTGCCCTGTCCCAGACGGTGAACGTGTCTTCCAAGGGTCGTTGTGTCTTTCGCGAACTCATCCCAACCGCCACCGAGGGTTCGTACCGTAGATGGTCAGTTCTTGGTCGCTGAATGCGAATCCGGCCAGTCCATTATTAATAATAAGGACAGCCTGGATTCAGTGACATATGGACCGTATCCAATATCCGTTGAAAGTTCGGTAGTGACGCCGTCGAGTCTCTTGCACCTTGGAGTCACTGTACATCACATGACCGAGGGTTCGTCGCTTGAACAACTTAAGCGGTGTCGCGTCTTTGTCGACGGGCGATTATCCGCAACTATGGAGAAATCACTACACCACCGTATTGCATCCCTTTTATTCTTCCAACCGAGTGTTGAACACTCAGTGCCCTCGTAAAAGGCTTGCCCGTGCCTGGTACCCTTCCGCTGTTGGGGCCACGAGGATTCGTAACACATACTAGCTTTGCTCGTGCTAGTGTGTTCTTATTTTTACTGGTTGGCCTATACAAGTAGTTTACAAGGTCCAGTTTGTCCCGGTGCAAGGGCAGAACTGGGGTCTTCAGGTCCGCCCGAACGATCGTTTACTATCCTAGTAGACGTATTGTTGTGGGAACGTTCTAACTACATTTGTAGCTAGAGTTCACGTGGGAATTCCAACACCACACATCCGATGGCAAAATGCACAGACAGAAAGACAGTTCGTACGACTGAATGCGATAACTAAGGATGCACGGAGGTATTTCCCGTTCGGCCCCTGATTGGCTGAAACCCTCCTGAATGTCATAACAAATAGTACGTGATAAATAAGGGAATTCGGTAAGTTGGAAAGTGAATTAGATTGAAAGGCTAAAATATAATCTCCCATGTGCTCTCCACCTACAGCAGGAAGTCTTCTTACCAAGCCTCGCAGTCCCTTGTAACGGGGTCCATGGTCACGTTCCTGATGATGCTCACTCTGTCCTGGAACATCAACAAAGTTCACATCAATGGCAGCAAGACTTGCAGCGCTAGATGTCTTAGTGCCTAAAGGTGTAGAGGTGCGTTTTATCACGAAAACTTTAGTACAGGTACATAATGTTCGTAATAAGATCATTGTGCTTCGTATAATTTACCCCGAAGGATTCTTTCGTCGTGGTTTTGAGTTACAGTGTCACTCTGCGTGAGAAAAAAGTAAGCTGTAAGCTGCTGTGAAAAATTAAGGTTGGTTATAATATATCCGTCGCGTTTATTCCGGTTTTGTTCCAAACTTCAAACTTTCTAGTACTATACAAACGGTACTCCTCAATTTTGAAATTTCAGACGACTTTGTTAATAACGGAGACCATTTATACTAGACCGGTTCTCCCAGGACAGTCTGTCCCCTACGGACCAACGGTCCAGCTGAACCGCAATCTACAATCGATCTGCCGCGCTCTTGCCCTCTCATTTTGATGGTTGGTCGCTGAGTCTCCGCGAGAGCCACCTGCATTTTGTGCAGCATTGTCATTGTCCGATCTGTCTCCAATACCCACACCCACCGCAATGCATCCGAAGCGCACGAAGCGATAAAGAGCCCCCAACCAAGGCTGCGAGAGAGGATTTCGCGAAGGACATACTTCTGGAGGCACGTCGCCAGTGGGAGAAAGCACCACGCTTTGAAGATCACGTAGCCTGCATCGCGCCGACGTCTAACCTTGTGGACAGGGATCCTCAAAAATATATTTACTGAAAATATATTTTTTTCTTAGAGAAATTATTTACTTATGGCCTGGCCACAATTTGAAAATTTATTTGTGGATTTTATGAATTCCTACACGAAATTTATTGTCCTTGTTCGGCAGCCACCAGATTTTCGTTGGCTCTGAGCTGTCTGCAAACTTGGGCCGCCGACTTAAACTCACTTTTCAATTCGCACACAGCCCAAACTACCAGCTTTCGCACCTTCGCCATGTCCGACGCCTCCCTGATTCCTTCCCAGCGCTCGAGGATCATGTTTTCCCCAAAGCCATTAATCTAGTAACGCGATCACGTTTTGATGCAGATATTTATTTGCCACAGTCACAGCACAAATTATTTATTTGCAGATTTCCGATCTACCATGCAGGTATCTATTCTCAATAAGCGAATAAATCCATATAAATTATATTTTGAACAGCCCTGCTTGTGGAGCGCTTTTTCAGCCAGGCGAAGGCTGTGCTGGGAATTTACCGCCTGAGCATGACCCCGTTGCACCTGGAGTCGATTCTATTCCTCAAGGTGAATCGAGCCTACTGGAACGCTGCCACAGTCCGGAAGGTTGTGCGTGGTGAGGCTCCCACCAACTAGACATGTATCAGCCCACTGTATATTGCATGCAATAACACCAATAACTTTTGCACCCGTGCTCCAAGCACTTAAAGTTATTTTATTGCTGTTTTGCCAGTCTCAATAAAAAACATTTTCGGAACCTTTGAGGACAGATATCGGCTAAGTTGTCGTGGGCCGATTTCATCTAGCCCGCTGTTTCGGGGTGAGCCGATCGCAGCTAATGACATGGATTGAAGTTATCTTAGTGAAAGCAAGATATTTTTAGCCAGCCTAGAAATCTGTCGGGGAGGGGCCTCGACCGAAGTGAGAATCTGTCAAAATTTGTCCCCAGATTGGCCATGAATGGTCATTCAGCTCTGTCCGATCTCGAGGGTGACCGATTCAGCGGGAATCGGCCCACTCCAATAGCTTCAGCAATGCTTTTTTTCGCTTACTAGGCTGCGGTGGATCCGGCAGGGATCGCTAATAAACAATGGGAAAATGCTTCGCAAATAAACAAAATGGTACACGTATTCCCAGCAAAGTCGAAGACGATCTACGTAGTAGTAGTTATAAATTCAAATGCATTTGTCCAAATTTCTTTGATCTGACACTTCCTACCTCCGCTCAGAAAAAAATAAATCACCTTACCAATAAAATTACAGACTGCTTAAACTCCATACCCTTGTAAAAGTGTTTTAGCAGTGAACCCTGAAGCTAAACTGATTCCCGCGGTACCCCGTCTAAGGCGATATATTCCCTGCAAAACTGGTGGCTTTTTGAATCTCCCGCCTATTTGCCATCGCTCAGTTCGCAAGATCAGCAGGGACATAAGGAGAGACGGCGCTGGCGGTGGTTAACGGAGGACCTCTACAGCTAAGGGTGGGATGCGTGCGGGCAGGTGAGTCAACAAGTGCATCGCTTACGCTATTAATGATCCTAATCGTGTGTCCATCGTGACAGACGTTGGTGTGCGCTGGACTGCCTTCTGAAGGCAACGTTAGCTGCTAGACACCTTGCAACGACCCCCGATTATTGCATGCGATGGTGAAGGTTTGGACACCTAACAAGTCCACTTTGCTGATGCCGGTCAACGCCTGTGTATCGAGCGGAAGAATGCGACGAAGTCTTCACGCTTGTCGCTCAACGACATCCGCTGTCGTGAATCAAGTCTAGCGTATGCTCGAGGCAAACGTA
The DNA here is from genome assembly GCA_011320135.1 of Phytophthora betacei. NCBI lineage: Eukaryota > Oomycota > Peronosporomycetes > Peronosporales > Peronosporaceae > Phytophthora > Phytophthora betacei. Next base: position 356,724 of record JAANHX010000556.1, read on the forward strand.
TCTGCAGTGGCTCACGGATTCTGTAGTTTTTACGAGCTTGCTGCTGAAATGGCGAACACGAACGCCTGCAGCTATATGGTGAAGTGCTTTCTCAGAAATAAGAGAATGGACCTGACGCGGGGTCACTATCCCGAATCAGTGACAATTTTAATTGATTAGAGAGGATTTGGATTGTCTGGCACGGTTGCAAGTTGCCTGTGGTCGATTAGCCATGACGAGCGGCCCCCCGTACGAAATGACGGTGGATCTGGTGTGAGTGGTGTACGGGAAGGCAAGATCCACCAAGACCTATCTCGGATCCACCCTTACCTGGATTCACTTAGATGGATATGGGATATACTATATAAGAGTGGATCGAGTGTGGATCCTATGAACGGATGATGGTAGGTGCCCTCTGAAGGTGGATTTAGTAGCCACGGCTAACAAGAAGTCAAGATCCACCGCGAGTCGCCCCGGATCCCATACTTCCGAGTTCGGATCCAAGGAGGGAGGATCCCGCATAGGACGACCTGGATCCAAGATGCAGGAATGATGGATACAGTGGATCTCGAACTTTCGTGGGACAATGGAGATCACAGACGGTTGCAAGATGATGTTGGATGATTAGAGAGCTCAGATCCAGGACGAGTGTACACTTACAGTGGATCCAAGCAACCTGGATCCGGATGAGTGTACCCATAATAGGGTGACCATAATGATTATGCCATGGATCCGGTGGATCTGGGTATAATACAGCTGGGATGATGGGTCAAGGAAAGAAGGGACATGCAGCCGAGCCTAATAAGGGATTTAGCAAGTGAAAGACATAGAAGGTAGAAATCCAGGCAGGTATAGGCTTAAGTATCAATACAGTCCTCAATTTGCACAGTATCACGCAAGTGCCTTCCTGCCCTCAAGAACCGGAACTACATTGGCCGTACGAGCTCGGAGAAGGTTGGGAATTGCGAATCTAGTGTTGGAAGTGATAACTGGATAATACATTGGCCAGATCCTACAACCTAATGCGCTTTTCCTTTACTTGTGCAGATCCGACAGGTTAACCGAATTTACTACTTGGTCGGTTACACCTTAGAGGTTCTCAACTCTCAAGATCCCGTCACAGGAGGCGGCAAGTACGATGAAAAGAAAACGTAAAGGCAAGGAAACACACCCGCAAGGCAACCCTACGGCCAGATCCACGATCTAGGCCCCGGATCCATAAGCTCGAATATTCGCTTAGGATCCAGAACCAACCACGGACGCAGAGTGAAGATTTTACCACTGCTGCTCCACCCCATCCCCACGTCTCGCCAAGACACTCAAGCTTCACCACTTGAACTCTTCGGAAGTTACCGAGAGAGCAAGATCCCGCCCTACCGACGGGTACACAAGGTGAGGAACGTTCAGCAGAACACGGATCATCGGGGGACCCCCTCTGTTAGTCGGTGTCTGGGCGCAGTTGGTAAGTTGGATCCAGCAATCTCGCAGATTTTGCTGATCCCGCTACACCATAATGGTGCGCGTGCCTGGATCTTTTGGTGACTCGGGATTTCACCGTGAGTCCCAAGAAGATGCTCAAGTGAAGATTGAGCCAGGGGAAGAGGTGTGGTGTAGTAGAACACTAAAATATCGTCAGATGTGGATTCCTTACACAAACCACAACGAATCGCCGAGTTAGGTCGGCGATTTGTATGGCCTGCGCAGAGGGTGGTCCCCTCGCGGTCCGGCCCTTCCGGGACAGACGAGTGGCTCGCTTCCACCCGGTTCCGACTAACCAAGTCAGATCACTTCCGAGGCTCCGCCGAGTTTGGTTCGGCTGAGCTCGTTCACAACCCTGTGCCCTCCACCAAAGGATGGACGACGGCGCGCGAGCGCTTTTACAGGTCACCGAGCGCAGAGGCAGCTCAGCTAGAAGTGTTACGGCACCCGGGCTATCCGACGTACCGGCCCGCTGAGTATGCGGGACTTTCTTTCGCGCGTAGCGAGACTTTGTCCTACCCGGACCGACCTAATCTCTTGGCGCTACCAGTCAATACCCTACAAGCTATGCCTCTCGAGTATTGACGGCAGGCATAATCCAGCCCTATGCAGGGACTTACCGGAAAAGTGTACACGTGTCTTGGACTAGGAAAATTCTGCTCTGTTATCTTCTGGGAGCCCTTTCGGCTCCCCCTATTTAATCCTATGCTTCTCATACAAATATCTAATGAAATGTAGTCGTTTCGGATCTCTACCGACCCTTCAGCTGAGTTCCGGCGTCCGTTGAGCTCAGCGGCTGTCCGGATAGCATATCCGGACAGATCGCCGAGTACTTACCGTGATCCTTGGCTCCTAAGCTCTGGGTTATCAGACCGAGCCGATTCTTGACCTAAAGTACGTCGGCGTATGGTCGAATCTGGAAATCCCTACACCACAGAGGCGTCGTCGGAGGTCGGATCGATGAAGACGCTGCTGAATGAAACAAGATCCGCGGATCGATGGAGTTTTGGGAGGAACTCCGTCGACGGAAGAGAGGTGGATCTGGATCCGGATCTAGAAGACAAACCTCTCTATCCTCCCCAGGTCCCCTCGGGGACCCCTGCGGATCTTGACGCAAGTCAAGATCCGCTAACAAAACAAGGGAAAGTGAAGGCGAAACGGTATGCATTTGCATATTCACCGGTTAAGCCAACACCGTACCTAAACCTAAGCCCGCTAGTCGAAGAAACGAGAAGGAAGACGAAAACGAGTAAGACTACGCGGAAGAAGATGCAAGCTCCAGAGTCGTAAGAAGACCAAGCTGGATCCATGTCAAGCTGTCCGACAAGGATCTCGAGTTTGTGTATCGCCACCAAGCTTTACGCGACTTTCTGCATCAAGATCCTGTCATGCGGATCCTGAATCCACGACAGATCGAAGATTCAAGGGAACCGGTGAGAGCACCAACGAAAACGGCGAACAAGTTGGTGGCAGTCAAAGATCGATTACGCTTGCTTACGGAGTCAGGCATCGTAGCTAAAGTGTTCGACGCAGAGGATATCTTCGAGCAAGACCTGGATCTCATAGTATCCGCGACGCGGGACCTCTTTGCCAGAGTTAAGTCCATCACCGGAGAAAGGTCGCGCACTATGGATCCAGTGTCGTCGCCGAGGATCAGCCAAGCTGCGTCCTCGAACTACGAATCCGCCGCTGAGGATGAGTCAGACACGTCGTCCGAGCCACGACGCATGACTTTCGGACCCTCCGGGGCATCAATGCTAGAAGCGCGGGCGAGGATCCGGGGACAGGAAGTCCCTGTGAACGTAAAGACTCAGGATCCAGTACGCCCTACCCGTGATCTGATACAATCCAGCCAGGATCGAGCCAGATCCGGCAAGAAGCCAGTGGGGTTATCGTCAGATCGGGCTCAAGGTAATCGCCGCACAGACCCTGACTCGCCAGTGGACCAGACGGCCACAGGTTCTTCCGGCACTTCCTCGGTCACCCTGCAGCGACACTTCGAAGCTGCGATGAGTCGGTTTCTGGCCGAGCAGGGTATGAGAGCGCCCGTGCCACAAGCCCAAGTGCTCCACGAACATGGAGCACGAGACGTGGAGATGGAGTCAGTGGAGGAAGACAACTCCCATGATGAGTTCGACCCAGATGATCCGGATGGCCCATCCACTTCGTCGGCGGTGGTAGCAACAGCCGCAGCCGGGGCAGGTGGATCGTCCATGATCCAGAGGGTACGGATCTCAGCCATATCGGATCGGAAGGAATTCACGGGCAAGGATTAAGATGAGGACCGAGCGAGAACATGGATCAGCAAAGTCAAGTCGGCCCTCATGAGAGATCAAGCGTCGGATGCAGAGAAGTGTTTGACCTTTGCGGATCTGCTAGCGGGGCCAGCCAGGAACTGGTATCGGCAGCTGGGTAGATCCACCAGGAACAAGTGGCCAGATTTGCTGCGCAGTTTCCAGACCCAGTACTGTGGATAGGGAGTGTCGGTGGCACGACAATACTACCATGCTCGCCGCAGATCGGATGAATCCCCGCTAGAATACCTGCATCGACTAAATGTGGCCGGTCTACTGGCCAAGTTGAAGATCAAGGATGGGGGATCCAAGGTACTACGGGAACATGTGGATCATTTCATCGAGACGTTGGGAGATGTGGATCTGGCCGACAGGCTGACCCTGTTACGTCTTCCAGACGCAGATGAGCTCGAAGAAGTTCTGCGGGCTGTGGATCGCGCGAAGCACCGCCAGAAGAAGGCGGCAGTCGGATCCGGCAAGTATCGCCAAAAGGCTCCGACGCCTTCGGCTCCAGCTCGACGTGTCCACCAAGTCACGGCGCCCGACTCAGGAACTGAATCGGGATCCGACAGTTCGGACTCCGACCCAGAGGATTACCGTTGAGTCTGTCTCACCGCATCCAACGATCGAACGGCGAAGACCGAAGACAACTCGCGGTCGGGGGATACCGTACCCGGGGACCGTGGGATGTACAGATTTTGAGATCTCATGGACGGGACCGCACAAATCAGGTGTTCGCAGTGCGGATCCCGGAAGCACACGGAATCTGGATGTTGGAAACATCTGGTCTGTGAGAAGTGCGGCAAGAAAGGTCATCCTAGAGATCATTGCTTCTACGTGTGTCGTGGTTGTGGCGAGATTCACGACGTCGGCAAGTGTCCGATGGAGGAATTCTACAAACAGATCCGCCAGTGGTTTGATCCAGCCAAGCACCGAGGGATGTTGCCAGAAGTGGCCGAGAAGATGTTAAACTAGGACGCTCGCCGGGTTTGAATCCGGTACGAGCCGAGCGTTCTAGGTATTGCATTTATGCATTTGTGAACAAGACATCGCTAGATCCAGGTAGCAGGACCCTAGATCCAGTCGATAATACACGTGATCTACATGAAGTGTCAGTTGCCAAGATCTCTAGTTTGCGCCAAGTGGACGAGTTTACCAGATCCGAAGTCTCTTCAACCCTGGATCTACAAAGGGGAGAGGCACGTGGTTATTGGGAGAAACGCCAACATGGTCGATGGTTTGAGCCTACCAAGGGTGAGGTCACTGCCGATCCACCAAAGGTCTGTGAGGTCACTGGATCCCGTGGATCTGAGGATGTTAGATCCGTGGATCTGCTAACAGGGGAGTCCCGTGGATACTGGAAGTACCATGCCCCAGGAAAGTGGTTCAGACAAGCCAAGGTAGGGGGCAAGATCAACAATGAAAAAGCAATCCTACTCCTAGATAGTGGTGCCGAGGTGTCTGTACTGGAAACCGCCTTTGCTCGTAAGGTTGGGTGCCAAGTGGATGGGAGTCGGATCCAAGATTGTGTTGGGATTGGTGAAGGCGTGTACCGTACGAACGGGAGAACGCGGATCAAGATCACGTTGGCAGGTTGTTTGGTGTACTGGTTTGACATTTGGGTTGGAGATCTCGCTGGTCAAGACGCCATCCTCGGGATGGATTTCATGGTACCAGCCGGAGTGAGGTTGGATCTGGCGGATGGGACACTTTGTTTCCCTGACGAGATGGGGATCCAGCTCAGCGGACGGCGACCGTTGTACGGAGCGAAGATGAGGATCATAAGGGCGATTAAAACGATCTGGATCGAGCCCGGAGAAACCTGGGAACTGCCAGATCGGTTAAAGTGGGTGGAACATGAGAAACTGTGGGTCACTCGGGGCGAGAAATGGGTGCCTACCGTAATCCGGGGACCAGGTCGATCACAATACCTCCAGGTCACGAACGTCAGCGACAAGAGACTATTACTGGACCATTATGAGGAGATCGGACGGTGGTTGGCGAAGGACGGTATCCCTAGGCGACCTGGATATGTGTCAGTGGGATCCCGTCGTTACAGAGAATGGCAGAATCTGGCGTACGAGGCGACTACCGAGATTGAATCTCTCGGAGAAGAGGAGGCCCCGGCGGAGCCAACTGGCCCCTTGGTGGATCGGCCTTCATACCCAACTCCGCGAAAGATCCTACAGAGAGATCGTCGGATTGAGGTCCAAGCGGTGGGGGTTGGATCCAAGACCGGGGGGGGGGTCCCCAGAGCCGGCCCCTAGATAGCTCAGGGTTGGTGGATGGAGGATCGCAGAGAGCGGAAGCCGAGTCGCCAGGTCCCGCTGATCCACAAGTGGATCCAAGCTCTCCATTGGATAAAGTGCCTGGATCCCTATCGAGAGTGGCAACACTAGTCAAACCCGAACTGTCGGGCTTAAACTCGTTAGAGGACCAACTGGATCCAACTGGTGGTTTCCCTGATACCAGGTTACCTGATCCCACGAAGACAGAAGGACTGACAGGTGAAAGAGGGTCGCGGTGCTTGGATCCAATGGTGGATCCGACGAAGACGGAAGATGAACAAGTATGTTACCATGAATGCGGGGATCTACACGCCGAGGATCTCGGGGATGGCCTGGCGGTAATCCCGGATGTACCACTGACCACAGAGGAGGTCACGATTGACGATATTCAAGTGGATCCAGGGGCAAACGAGCCCGCGAAAGTGGATCGGTTACGTCAGAAAATCTGGGAAAGCCGACATTCGCTGATTGGTAAAGGTAATGTGTTACCGCCCGCTGCCCGCGGAGTCAAATGTGACATCGATGTCGGCGACGCGAAACCGATCACTCAAAGGGTGCGGAAGGTGGCACCTCAGTTCTGAGAAAAACTATCAGATCTGATTAAGGGTCTGCTGCAAGCCAAGATCATCAGTTTCTCGACATCCCCGTGGGCATCTCCGGTGGTAATCATCATCAAGAAGAACGGGGTGGATATACGTCTGTGCATTGATTACCGGCTAGTTAACGGCCTGACTCGATTGATGGTGTATCCGATGCCTCTAATTAATGAGCTGTTGGAAGATTTGGATAAAGTACTCTGGTACTGTTCTCTAGACATGGCCAGTGGTTTCTGGGTGGTTACTATGACGGATCGAGCTCGCGCGATATCCGGATCATCACCCCGCTTGGACTGTTCAAGTGGAACCGGATGCCGTTTGGATTGCAGAACGCACCCCAGATCTACCAACGCCTGATCGATAACGCCCTCTATGGATTCACCCGAATACCGGAACCCGAAAAGGGGTGGATCCGGGGAAGATCATACGGAAGTGGATCCATTCGAAGCAAGAGAGCCAGGGGATCCTGGGACCCCGTCTGTGTTAGGACGCAGATCCTATATCGACGACATTCTAATCCCGGAGAAATCGTGGGATCAGTTGTGCGAAAGAGTGACATCCCTACTGGAGGCGTGTACTAAGTGGAATTTCTCTATCAGTGTGGTAAAGAGCTATTGGGGGATGCGCAAGGTGGATTACTTAGGCCATCGAGTTTCCAAGGAGGGATTGGAGGCGAATCCTAAGGACCTGTCTTCGTTAGCCGATTTGCCCTTCCCGCAGTCGTTACGGGCGATGCAATCCTTCTTGGGCAGTTTGAACTACTACAGTCGGTTCATCGAGGATTACGCACTGTTTGCTGCGGTACTCTATGAATGGAGAGAGGTAGACTTTGCTGCGATGACCACTCCAGCTGTCCGGATCAAAATTTAACAAGCTCTGGCCCTGGAGAGGTCGGATCCACGAAGGGATCCAAGTAGTACGACGCCAGAAGAAGACCTAAAACAGGAGCTGGATCCACCCCGGGACCAAGGGAAAGAGGCTTCAATCGGGATAGAGACGACGGATCAGAACTCGGAAAAGGTGGAACCTCGGTGGATCCGAGCTCAACACGCATTCATAGAGCTGAGGAACAGGATCGCGACTACGCCCATCCTCCGCCATTTCGATCCAGAACGTCAACCTACGGTGATAGTTTATGCCAGTGACTGGGCAGTCTCAGCAGCCTTGATACAAGAACATGAAGGGATCTGTCATCCAGTCACCTTCGTCAGCCGGACGCTGAAGCCGAATGAACTGAACTACGGAGCGGTGGAGAAAGAGATACTCGCGCTCCTGCGCGTGTTGGATCTGAATTACAACCTGCTAGTGGGAAGGCCCATCCGGATCCTGACTCGACACTCCACGCTAGCCTGGCTGTTCAAGTCGGCCGGGTTACAAAGACGTTTGGGACAGTGGGCAGCTTTACTCTCGCCTTGGACGCTGGAGATTGTGAAGTGTTCGAAAGGGGAAGACGAGATCCTGGGAGTCTTGGCCGCGAGCATCACTCCTCGAGCTAAGATGGATGAGGCGCTGACTAGGATCGCCCCTAAGAAAGAGCCCAAACGCCGGATCCAGATCCCGATCCCGACGGTACAGGTGGATGAGGATCTATACGTCCTGAGTTTCGATGGATCCGCTCGCGTACGACGCGGAGGAGGAGCATACAGTGCAGTACTGTGGAAACCACCGGATGGGAAGTGGTAAGGGCCAGATCCACTTATGCGGAGGGCCTCACCGTCGATGAAGCAGAGTATAACGGACTCCTGCTGGGTTTGGATCTACTGAAAGGACGGTATCCAAAAAGGCTGGTGATTTGTGGGGATTCAAACTTGGTGATCAGACAGGTGCGAGGTGAGACTGACTGCAAGGCCCCGCCCTAACACTGTTACGGCAGAAAGTGATGGTCCACCTGCGTGGTTGGATGAATCACGAGTTGGTGCATGTCAAGCGAGATTGGAATGCCAGTGCAGATAGCTTGGCCAGTACCGCTTTACGGAATCAATGTGGTGTCGAGGTGGAGAGAGAGGCCGAGCATCAGGATCTGGTTACGTTGAACCGACTAGATGAGGTGGTGGTGGTTGGATCCGAAAAAAGGACAGCCCAGGTAATGGCTGTCACTAGGTCTAGAGGAAGGATTGGATCCAGCCCCCAGATTCTCGATGAAGCCTTTGTGAAGGGAGTCCGCATTGAGCGGATCCTCAAAGCACAGAACGAAGAAGTGTGGATCTTGGGACTAAAGAAATATCTGATGGGGGATGTACGAGACCTGAGTCGGGAGGATACTAAATCCTACAGTATTATCGCTACGGATTATGCAGTGGATCTGAATGACTTGCTCCTCTATTGTCCCCCTACGAAGAGAGTCAACGAGGATCGGGATGGATTGATGAGACTGGTGATGCCGGAAACCTTACAACAGGATGTCCTACATCAATATCACGCTAGTTTAGAAGGTGGACATCAGGGAATTGGTCGGACCTACCAACGGATCCGGGAATGTTTCCACTGGAGGGGACTGTTCAAGAGCGTGCAACGATATGTCGGTGAATGTGTGGATTGTGAGACAGGCAAGGGCAGGCCCACAATCGAAGGGGAGTCACCCGGGAATGTCCAAGCGACTTACCCTTTCCAAATCATAGCCATGGAACACATCCCCTCGTTGCCCAAGGCGTTCAAAGGAAACACAGAATTGTTGATTTGGGTGGATCTGTTTACCGGATACGTGATAACCAAAGCTAGTGCGTCTAGAACTGCGCAAACCATTGCCGAATCGTACGAGGAGTGCGTTTTCCGAAGATTTGGGGCTAGTGAGATGATTAGACATGATCGGGAGCCAGGCTTTATGTCTGATTTCTTTTGAGCTTTCAACCGGATCCTGGGGCAGAGACAGCGGGTAACCATGGCATATCGTCCCCAAGCTAACGGGTCGGCCGAGCGCATGGTGCAGACGATCACGAGGGCACTCAAGATATATGTCCAGGATTTGGATCAGAGGGATTGGGATGAGTACGCAGAACGACTCCCCTTCGCGATGAACACCGCCCAAGACAGGATCCGGGGTGATACCCAATTTTACTTGGTACATGGGTGGGATCCCAAATCCACCCTAGAAGCGGCCATTCCAGTATGTAGCACCAAGAAGAGAAACCGAGATCCAAGGCGTTGGCGATACCAAGTCCAGAAATACTACCGGCAAGCCAGATCCCAAGTGAACGAACGGCTGCGGAGTGCGATACAGGATCGAGCGGATCGACACAACGAAGACGTCCCCATCAAGTGAGATCGCAGGTGTGGCTTTATTTAGATCGGATGAAGGAAGGGTACGCCCGCAAATTGGCCCATCTATGGCACGGACCGTTCCGGGTAAGCGAAAAGATAGGAGCACATGCGTGGAAACGGCAGGTACCGAATATCGCTTGTTCCATGTAGTACACGTATCCAAGCTGAAGTTGGTCAAGGAATATCCAGATCGGCCGCAAACCCGTCTTTCGGTGGATGGATCCGACCGGGTAGACTTCGACGAAGTCCTCCTACCGGAAGATAGTTGGAATGTGGACCTCGAGGCCGACGAGTTCGAAGTCGAGAAGATCACCGACATGAGGTCAGGGAAGCGAACTAGATACGGGCGGATTTACCGTGAATTTCTGGTGTATTGGCGTGGATATGACAAACCCAGTTGGGTAGACGAGGCAGATCTGAACTGTGGAGCATTACTCTATGATTTCTTGCGGGATCGTACGAATCGTAACAGATTCGGCGTGATGCAGTCTCATGAAGAAGAGTAGGAAGGGGATCCATGGATGTGAGTTGGTCATGTCGATGGGAGTATGACGAATGACCCACAGGAAGGGTGTGGGTCGGGAGGAGGAGGACCGCTGATGTGAGTTGGTCACGTCGGAAAGAAAGAGAAGACGAATCCACAGGAGAAGGGTGAATTAGGAGGAAGGAGTGAATGTTTATGCATAAAGAGTGACGTTTTACGTGCGAAGAGTCCGGCTTGATTTCAAGCGCGAGCGTTCGAGAGCCTGAACTATACTTACCCAATTGGGACGGGGTCGTAGGCGCTGGATCCGGATGTAATCCAAGCGTCGATCCAACCGGATCTGGAATCCAGCCCAGCTCCAGGTGTACACTGAAGGGGTGGATCCAGCCCAGATCCAGGTGTACACTGAAAGGGTGGATCCAGCCCAGATCCAGGTGTACACTGAAAGGGTGGATCCAGCCCAGATCCAGGTGTACACTAAAGGGGTGAATCCAGTCCAGATCCAGGTGTACACTAAAAGGGTGGATCCAGCCCAGATCCAGGTGTACACTGAAAGGGTGGATCCAGCCCAGATCCAGGTGTACGCTGAAAGGGTGGATCGAACCCAGATCCAGGTGTACACTGAAAGGGTGGATCCAGCCCAGATCCAGGTGTACACTGAAAGGGTGGATCCAGCCCAGATCCAGGTGTACACTGAAAGGGTGGATCTAACCCAGATCCAGGTGTACACTGAAAGGGTGGATCCAGCCCAGATCCAGGTGTACACTGAAAGGGTGGATCCAGCCCAGATCCAGGTGTACACTGAAAGGCTCTGACTGGATTCCTCAACCGACGAGAGAATGTTACAGACATTTTCAAGTAAGGGAGGTGGATTTGGCGCGGGGGACCCTCCACGCGCCGACCCTAAGGCGGATCCGCCATGGGTGGATCCCACATAGTCGTTGGTTACCACCTCCTCTTGGGTCAGGCGCAACTCGTCACGGAGTCGATCCAAGCTCGCGTCCGCGGCTGCCCTGGCAGTCTGGGAATCCTCCAGATCCCCCTCGAGGTCGTGGATCCGGGATTGGAGCTGGTGGATCTCAGCTCCGGCGAGCGCCATCTCCCTAAGGAGATGGTCGTTGTCATCTCGCATGCCATCTCGTTGACGGGAGGCGCGATCCAGCCGTCCGGTCAGGTCGCGGATCTCGACCGCTTGATCAGCCAACAAGAGTCGTAGGTCCTGCGAACGAGAGGCCGCACGGTGCTCCCACCCCTGGATCTCCATAGCCTGGTCATGGACCTGGGCTCGCAAGGTTTGGAATTGGGTGGCGTGCAAAGACGCAGCTTGGTCGCTAACATCTTGGGCCGTCTGGAGCTCCGCCGTCAAGGTTTGCACCCGATCGGAAAGAGCTTGGGCCAGAGTACGCAGATCGGTGGGCGACATTGAAGAGGGACTGACCGGAGGAGTGGTGGATGGAGCCTTGCTCGGCGATTGACTGGTACGCTTGGTGGGAGACATGTGTCACGAAGAGGAGAAGGCGGTTGTGGATGCTAGTAGTGCACGTCGTGAACGCTGTTGTGCAGCGCCGACAACGTACAGGAGGCGATTGTGGTGAAGTGCTTTCTCAGAAATAAGAGAATGGACCTAACGCGGGGTCACTATCCCGAATCAGTGACAATTTCAAGTGATTAGAGAGGATTTGGATTGTCTGGCACGGATGCAAGTTGCCTGTGGTGGATTAGCCATGACGAGCGGCCCCCCGTACGAAATGACGGTGGATCTGGTGTGAGTGGTGTACGGGAAGGCAAGATCCACCAAGACCTATCTCGGATCCACCCTTACCTGGATTCACTTAGATGGATATGGGATATACTATATAAGAGTGGATCGAGTGTGAATCCTATGAACGGATGATGGTAGGTGCCCTCTGAAGGTGGATCTAGTAGCCACGGCTAACAAGAAGTCAAGATCCACCGCGAGGCGCCCCGGATCCCATACTTCCGAGTTCGGATCCAAGGAGGGAGGATCCCGCATAGAGGGACCTGGATCCAGGATACAGGGATCATGGACGCAGTGGATCTCGAACTTTCGTGGGACAATGGGGATCACAGACGGTTGCGAGATAATGTTGGATGATTGAAGAGCTCAGATCCACGACGAGTGTACACTTACAGTGAAGTGGATCCAAGCAACCTGGATCCGGATGAGTGTACCCATAATAGGGTGACCATAATGATTACGCCTTGGATCTGGTGGATCTGAAGATAATACAGCTGGGATGATGGGTCAAGGGAAGAAGGGACATGCAGCCGAGCCTGGTAAGGGATTTAGCAAGTGAAAGACATAGAAGGTAGAAATCCAGGCAGGTATAGGCTTAAGTATCAATACAGAACCTAATTTGCAAAGTATCACGCAAGTGCCTTCCTGCCCCCAAGAACCGGAACTACATTGGCCGTACGAGCTCGGAGAAGGTTGGGGATTGGGAATCTAGTGTTGGTAGTGATAACTGGATAATACATTGGCCAGATCCTACAGCCTAGTGAGCTTTTCCTTTACTTGTGCAGATCCGACAGGCTAGCCGAATTTACTACTTGGTCGGTTACACCTTAGAGGTTCTCAACTCTCAAGATCCCGTCACAGGAGGCGGCAAGTACGACGCAAAGGAAACATAAAGGCAAGGAAACACACCCGCAAGGCAAACCTACGGCCAGATCCACGATCTAGGCCCCGGATCCATAAGCTCGAATATTCGCTTAGGATTCGGAACCATCCGCGGACGCAGAGTGAAGATTTTCCACTGCTGCTCCACCCCATCCCCACGTCTCGCCAAGACACTCAAGCTTCACCACTTGAACTCTTCGGAAGTTACCGAGAGAGCAAGATCCCGCCCTACCGACGGGTACACAAGGTGAGGAAAGTTCAGCAGAACACGGATCATCGGGGGACCCCCTCCGTTAGTCGGTGTCTGGGCGCAGTTGGTAAGTTGGATCCAGCAATCTCGCAGTTTGCTGATCCCGCTACACCACAGCTACACTGATGTGGTGGAACAAGCACACCCGCAGTTAAGCAATTTGAACATAAAATGTCGGGTCTATTATCATTTCAAAGGTCAAAACTCCCGAAACGCAGTGTACAGTATTCTGCGTGAATAGTGAACGCCTGATATATATGCCAGTCTGTAGTATATTCCTCAAAGCAATTTGGAGCGAAAAACAGTCTGTATTGATATAAGTTAACAAAGCAAGTAATTGATGCTCGCTTTGTTAACTAAACCCGAATGTCGAATGGTTGTCGCGCTCACCTTTGATCACACCCTCCCACCCCATCAATGCAGTTAGTAAATCCACTTTTTAAGGCTCGGCGTGTCCTTCTCCTAAGCGATTTAATACATGCATCACTTTTTTGATAATAGAGTAGCCTTCTCCACTGGTTGCTTCAGTAGTGTAGCTGACGACTTGAAAATACAGCACATGGTGGCTTTGCCGGGAGTGGTTGGGAGACAGAACTCGTTTACGGCCCATTCAGCGATTGCCTTGTAGGACATAGTACGAGAGAGTGACCACCTTCTCAGCCCAGGTAAGGCGTAGCCGCCTCGTAGGATTGCGGGGCATGGCGGATTAAATAGCTTAGTAACGGCGGGATGTGAAGGTCCGTTAAACTACATGCGCATAGTATGCATGTATTTCATACATGTGCAAGGCGCCAAAAGCGCGCCAATTTGAAATGTTGAAATGTACTGGATTTTTTGCTTGTAGGTGGATTCAATCTTAGCTCAATACATGTACCTTTGCACATCTCCTTCTTGTCGTGCTGATAGGGTGGTATTATTCTTTGTGGTAGTTTATGCGTTCATCACCCGCTCACTATTCACGCAGAATACTGTACAGCTAAGTTGGCAGCACAGTACACAGAAGGATCATTAGCCCTCCGCAACTTTATAATCATGAAAAAGAACGAGGCGGAGCGTCGTTTTTTTTTGGAAAGTGATATATTTTCTAAGCGGAGATAGTAAAATATTACTTCGAGGTATTACGTACTGAAGTATATTCATCCCGGCCTTGTTTGTATGCTCAATACTAGTACAAAATAGTAGTACTACAGTACAGTTTTGGGTTGATGCTTACCGCTGTACCACTATTACCCTGAAAGCTAATCCATTTCTAGCCACAGCTCGTGAATGTACTGCTGCAGGTCCTCCGCCGGCATACTCGAATTCTCCGCAAGCCCAAGCGCGATCTTTGTGACCGTTTTGGCCTCGTCCCAGTAGTTTCGAGCAAGCAAATTGCCAGCGTAGTGGTAGTGAACCATGGCAGCCGTGGCGTTGAGATCGGCAAGAAGAGAGATATCCGAGCCCGATATCTTACCCCCATCAGCATCCAGGGCCGACGCTTGGTCGCAATGCTCCTCGTACGCTCCAATGGCGTCTTCAAAGTACGTAGCAGCTTCCTCAGATTGACCACTGGCAACCACGCTTCAGTCAGCAACGAGTTAAGAGCAAACAGCAAACAAGTATGACATACAGGTTTTCGTGACACACTGCAAGAGCAGCAAGCGTAGTCACTCGCATATATGCACCCCAAGCCGTTACGTTCGTCGAGATGGTCTCTAAAATCTCAAAGGCTTCTCCATAGTACTTTGTGGCCGTCTGTCCATCCTCGAGCAGGTTATCGTATATCTGCGCAATGCCGAAGGCTACTTCGAATGTATCAGCATCTGCGAATTACGCAAACCAAACATAAAATACTGTCCCATTACAGAGGCCCTTACTTGGCCCTTAGCATGTAGTACCTGGTTGGTTGCGCAGTTTGAGGAGGGCGTAGAGCTCCATGGACTGCTTCAGCTCCCGCTTGTTATGTCCCTATCCGCACCATAGTAAGCCGTCACGCTGTCAGTAGCAGCATTACCGATATTCTTTTACTATTAACACGACAAACCTCCATGCGACTCTCTTTGAACAATTCAATCAACTCGTTCATTCGAGGGTTAGATCCCGTCGGAGCACCCGCATCATGCTGCAGTAGCAGCACAAACGCAAGAATTTAAAAATTTAACAGTTGTATTGACTGCGAATGCTTTGCACGTCGATCGCACCCCCTCCACCCACGTGTCCTTGTTTCTTCCAGAAGTTGTCGATAAATCTCGAAACACTACAGCACAATCGCAACGCTGGACCCCCAGAGGCAGTCGCTGAGAGGGTAGTTTCGTTAATATGGATGAAGCAGCGCGTCGATTGCTTCTAGAAGCAAATGAGGCAACACGTGGAGCTCGGCGGACGGCACAAGTTGCAGGTCGGAGCAGCATATTTATTTTAATTGCAAAGCCCCTCCTTTAGTGTAACGCACACCATTCTTAAAACTCTGATTTATCTCTCTATTAGGACAAAAAGGGTCTTTGTTATATCATTTCCCACTTTCGCTCGAAATTTACCTCCTTTTAGAAACTTAAAAAAGGGGTGACTGAAGACTTCATTTAGAGCCCTGAAAAGTTACCTTCCGTGTTTGATCTAACAGTCGCTAAAGTGAGGACGAGCTTTTATGGAACCCGTGAAGAGGCGTTCTGTATCAGGCACGTAAGGATTAGCTGATTCTATGGAATTTTAGATCAGCTTTATGACTGACGTAGAAATATACGATTCACACGTAGGGATCCGTACACACACAATATCCCATCTCCCACAATACACACGGACAGTGCAGTTTTCCAATGCCTTTGTGCCCCTGCCCGACGGTGCACAATGGGGATAGGGGCCGCCAGACCTGGGTGACGCAACGGTGTCACTGCTGCTGAGGTGCCGCTGAGGTGTCTATTACTTTCGCCGGAATGTGGCTTGAGTGTAGTGTAGGGCTCGGGTGGTACCCGCGAAACGTGCGTCACGCCACACTCAAATCATCCATAGCCGCCAGCGAGTACTGCATCTGATTTTGCCGCGCGAGCGAGAAATTTCTCCGAAAGGCCTCCGTTTCGCTAATGAAATCCTCTCCTCACCTGCCGATGTACCGGGTTCCTCACCTTCCAGGCTCTCCCTAACCTGCGGTTTATCGAGTCAAGTGATGTCTTCGGCTATACAGCCTCCTTTGACTATACAGTCCGGGTCGACCATACAGTCACCCACGAGTAAACGGCCTGCTTTGACTATACAATCCATGTCGTCTATACAGCCATCCAAGTATACACGCCCTCCGGGGGGCAGCCCATCCAGGTCAGTCGATCTGAACACTAGCGAGTTTGACGAAACGACCGATGCGACAATACGAAGTCTACCAAGGTCAAAATCCCGATGAATCCCGATGTATCTGCAAGCATGCCTCCGACGTCGATTACAAGTCAAGCAAATCCAGCCAAGGTACACTCGGCTAACAGAGATGGCACAGGAAACATACTTCGGATCGGAAAAGCCCCACGTCGCCCTGTAGTCTCAAGTAAAACCGCGGACCAAATGCATGAGAATGCACGCCGGCGACGGAACCTGAACCGACAAGTTCAAATGACTACGCTCGGGAAGGTTATGGACAGCTTCGGCATAAAGCTACCAGCGCCTAATTTTCTACAACAAAAGAAGGCACTGATGAACCTGTGTACTTGCTTAATAAGTCATTGCAACGCTCTCTATCGGAGCTCGCACGCCGTTCAGCATTACCACTACCGGTGTTCGTGGAGCTGGTTCAGAGACAAACGGAGCGGACTATCGCTCGAACAAGAATCTGGTCCCAGTGGTTCTTGGCGGTCTATGCAGAGAATACAAGCACTTGGCGCAGGTGCAGAAGATTGCTCGAGAAGGCGTCGAAGCTCAGCTTAAAGAAACGCCGCCTCGGTAGTCTGTTCGATCAGTGAATCATGGTTCTGCTCGGGACAGGATCACCATCCTGCGCAAGAATATCAGGAAGGAACAAGATGCTTGGAGGTGCCTGGTCCTCGACATGGATCTTCTGAAGCAGTGGCCAGAGATAATCAGTAGCCCCTTCGGCGTCGTAGACAAGGGCAGCGAGGACACTAAGGTTTCCGGCCGTACGAACCACGATCCGTCATACCCTGAAGGAACATCGATCAACGATTGCACTGATCAAGAAAGCATTACCAAGCCTGATTACGTTCATTGCGCGACGCAGTAGCCCGGGCGATTTTAAAAATGAAGCTAACATTTCCCGATGTACCCGTATACGTGATGGCGGGCGACATGGCTACGGCCTTCCGCAACATTAGCATTCACAGCAACAGCGTCTACCTGTTTGCCGGGATGATCGAGGAGGCGAACGCACTGGTGATCGAGCTGTCTGCGCCTCTCGGATGGACAGGCTCTCCTGGATTCTACGAGATCTTCGGCGGAGCGATTTACCACGTTCATGGCTGTCATACGAACGCAACTTCCCCGGACGGTTTCTTCAACTATCACTGGGTGGATGACCCCATCAACGTTGCTTAGGACGGAGGAATGACATGCTCCGACATGGACCGCCCCCTCCGCTACGCCATGGTGGCCATTCTTGCCACTCAACTCCAAACCTTGCGAACCCAGGTCCATGACCAGGCTATGGAGATCCAGGGGTGGGAGCACCGTGCGGCCTCTCGTTCGCAGGACCTAAGACTTTTGTTGGCTGATCAAGCGGTCGAGATCCGCGACCTGACCGGACGGCTGGATCGCGCCTCCCGTCAACGAGATGGTATGCGGGATGACAATGATCACCTCTATAGGGAGATCGCACTCGCCGGATCTGAGATCCACCAGCTCCAATCCCGGATCCACGACCTCGAGCGAGATCTGGAGGATTCCCAGACGGCTAGTGCGGCCGCGGACGAGAGCTTGGATCGACTCCGTGACGAGTTGCGCCTGACCCAAAAAAGAAGCGGTAACTAACGACTATGTGGGATCCACCCATGGCGGATCCGCATTAGGGTCAGCGCGCGGAGGGTCCCCCGCGCCAAATCCACCTCCCTCATCGCCGGATGTAGCTCTGGCTCGTCTCTCTGAGGAGTTGAAAGATACCAAGGAGTCACTCGAGAAGGCTTCTGCTGGACGAGATTACGCGCTCGAAGAATTCGTACGTATAACTTAATTGCGCGACGAGATCCAAGCGAAGTTGGCGGACACCGAACGCCAGCGGGACAAGGCAGCTACCGAGTGGGAGGATGCCCAGCGAACGCAAACGGAGCTGGAATCCAAGCTTCGCCGCACGAGTACGTGGGTCCTCTTTTGTCCCCCGCTAGTATCCCCATATTCACCTGTTATGTCGATCCAGGTGACAAATTGAAGGATGCTGATGCAACCGCAGTGAAACTCCGGGATCAACTCGCTGCAGCTCATGCTTAGTTCAGGAGCGCGATCGTGGCTTATCGGAGCGGGATTTGGCACGCCCACGACTGGCGCTGGTGACAGCTGCTATCTCGGATCCCCTTCCTCCCATGTCTGGGCCTTCTTCTGCTGCCAGTGTTTCTGCTCCTCTACCGTCTGTAAGTGGGGCGGATCCGTCGGCTGCAAAACGACCGCGTAGTGCGTCTTCCGCTCCTAGCACTGGATCCCCCCGTCCTCACAAGCATGCCCGAGCTTCCCCAAAGGCCAAGCCCAAAACCGGTTCGGCCTCTAAGGTGGCTTCTCAGGCGGGATCCACATCCACGTCCAAGGCGGGATCCACATCCACGTCCAAGACTTCCGCCTCCCCTTCGAAGTCTGGGGCCGGATCCAAGTCTGGATCCACCACTACATCCAAGTCGGCATCAGTGTCTAAGACTGGATCTGTAGCTACGTCCAAAGCGGGAGTGGGATCCAAGGATGGATCTGTAGCTACGTAAAAACCTGGATCTGGACCCAAGACTGGGTCTACGGCGTCCAAGACTGGATCCGTAGCTACGTCCAAAGCGGGAGTTAGATCCATGACTGGATCCGTTGCTGCATCCAAAGCGGGATCCACGGCATCCAAGTCCGGATCGACTGCCAAGGCTGGATCCGTCGCTATATCAAAGTCGGGATCGGCGTCCAAGACCGGATCCACGGTCGCGCCGTCGTCCCAGGCAGTGGTATCAACTGGATCCACAGCAATTGCTGCTCCTACGACGGGGTTAGCCACATCCACAGCTAAGTCCAGTTCGTCCCAGTCGGGATCCACTGCTGGCCCTTCGGTGACGACGCCTGCCGTCCCCCAGCCAGCTTCCACCGGCCCTTCGCCGGCCAGCACTGGATCCGGAAAAGGGAAAGCCAAACGTGTCATTCCCACTGGTTGTGGGCTTGGCAGCTCGGAGGATGACGAGGATGAGGGATCAGACTGGTCCGACGGCTCGGGGCCTCCTATCCGATCGTCGTCCAAGCGTACGTCGTCCTCCGGCCCTTATCCCTTCACTCTGGACGATGAAGACGAGGACGACAACGATGACGATGAAAGTCCGGAGGATTCGGAGGAGGCTCGCGCCGCTGATGATGCCTTGGAGGAGGACACGCGACGGGCCTTGTCCCTGTCCAGATCCGAAGCCCGGCGGAGATCCCTCTCGACACCGCCTCCGCAAGTCACTGGTACAGCAGGATCTGGAGCCGGCACTGCGGGATCCGCGATCCAAGTCGACAGTGACGGTGGGTCGGATAGTGATTGTGGAGGGGGATCGCCTCATGGTGGCGGATCCCCCGGATCTGTCTTGATCCCTGCTCCTCCTAACTCGTCATTGCCAGGGATGCTCCCCGTGGCCCCGTTCGGTCCGGATGCTGTCTTCATTCCTGGTCGGCGTGCTCCTGTGGCCTTCGCCACCAGAGACATCGAGCCTTGGTCCGCCAAGAAATTGAACCGGGTCGCCATTATTTCAATGAAGATCACTGTCCTGTTTCCTGAGCTGCCATTTCGAGCTGAATGGATATTCCCTCGGGAAGCGGATGTCATCCCGACGGCCGGATATGTGGATTCGCTCATCACCAGACCTCACGTGGAAGAACTTCAAAATGCTGCCCCGTGGGATACGCTGGCCACCACACTGGTGGATCTGGTTAGCTTCAGGGGTGATGTGCGCGGACGTCTCGGGTTGTTCGTTCGCGCGTTCCGGGATTTCGTTTCCAAGCACCGGGCTGCCATATGGGAAGGCACTCACCGATTCCCTATCTCTCGCAATCAACTGCGGGGTTCGACCTGGTTGTCCAACTTCAACAAGCAGCGTGGTAACCGACGTAGCCATGCCGGTCGAGCTTGGAAGAAAGTTCTCGTGATCCTCGTGTTGGCGATCCAGGACGGTTGGTGTGACGTGGATGTTTTGTTGGATCCATCCTTCTTGCACCTCCCCCGACGCGGGGATAAGGTAACTTGGTTTCCGGGATCCGTATCCCGTCAAGCCAACTTGGAGGATCCCAACCTCCATCGCCCAGAACCCACGAACCTACTGGAGGCCTTGCAAGAGATTGACGAAGCCGAGCCTTGGCGCATCCAGTTTCGTGGGTACCGAGCCAACACCCAGGACACCAGATCCAGCGTCTGGTGGGCAAGTTCTTCAATGTCCAGCCCAAGACCACCTGATCCTCATCACTCTTTGACGCCACGCCCCCAGTTTCAGTCTTCGTGGATTCGTTTCGTAGTAGTAACTAGCGACTGGAAACTGGGTCGAGCTAGCCTTTTTGCATAAGCTATTCTAATCCACGCTTTCTTACTTGAATATGTCTGTAACGTTCTCTTGCTGGCTGGATCCACCCTTTCAGCGTACACCTGGATCTGGGCTAGATCCACCCTTTCCGCGTACACCTGGATCTGGGCTGGATCCACCCTTTCAGCGTACGCCTGGATCTGGGCTAGATCCACCCTTTCAGTGTACACCTGGATCTGTACTGGATCCACCCTTTGATTTCATCCGGATCCAGCTCCTACGACCCAGTCTCAATTGGGTCAGAATAGTTCGGCTCCCGAAAGCTCGCGCTTGAAATCAAGCGGGACTCTTCGCACGTAAAACGTCACTCTTTATGCATAAACATTCACTCCTTCCTCCTAATTCACCCTTCTCCTGTGGATTCGTCTTCTCTTTTTTTCCGATGTGACCAACTCACATCAGCAATCCTCGTCCTTCTGGCCCACACCCTTCCTGTGGGTCATTCTTCATCCTCCCATCGACATGACCAACTCACATCCATGGGTCCCTTCCTACGCTTCTTCATGAGACTGCATAACGCCGAATCTGTTCCGATTCATACGATCCCGCAAGAAATCATAGAGTAATGCTCCACAGTTCAGATCTGCCTCGTCTACCCAACTGGGTTCGTCATATCCACGCCAATACACCAGAAATTAGCGGTAAATCCGTCCGTATCTAGTTCGCTTCCCTGACCTCATGTCGGTGATCTTCTCGACTTCGAACTCGTCGGCCTCGAGGTCCACATTCCAACTATCTTCCGGTTGGAGGACTTCGTCGAAGTCTACCCGGTCGGATCCATCCACCGAAAGACGGGTTTGCGGCCGATCTGGATATTCCTTGACCAACTTCAGCTTGGATATGTGTACTACAGGGAACAATCGATATTCGGCACCTGCCGTTTTCAGCTCTACCGCATGTTCTCCTATCTTTTCGCTTACCCGGAATGGTCCGTGCCATAGATGGGCCAATTTGCGGGCGTACTCTTCCTTCATCCGATCTAAATAAAGCCACACCTGCGATCTCACTTGATGGGGTCGTCTTCGTTGTGTCGTTCCGCTCGATCCTGTATCTGTAATGGGCCCAACTCCAATTACATAAGTAGGTAGATATTTCTTTAGTTATTACATAAGTAGGCAAAGTGGCACACGGGTAGCGTGTGCCAAGGTGTCATCATCTGATTGGTTGATAGTGAGGAGCCAGACTCACTTATTCATCAATCAGATATAGACATGTGTTTGAGTGGTTCACACGAGGCCAGGGGTAGCCGCCCTGGTCCTAAATAAATCAGAGTTGAATTTGACACAAACCTAAGACTTGGTTTATTATTGCGAGCTTCCTCCGCACTATAGTGTAAGCTAGTAACGGTATCTCTTACCCCGTTACACCTGGTAGCACTTTGTAGTCCTTCCAACGACCAAGTCTACGATGAGCCAAGTCCAGATCTCCGGGGCGACCCTGGAGCATGCTGCATTCCCCCATCTCACTCGCGTGGAGTGGGAAGCGCTTCACCGCCTCGTGGCGGTGTCCGGAGACGCTGTCGTCGCATCGCTGCTGAGCTCAGCGACGCCCGACCAGCAACGTCTTGCAGCACAAGGGTTCATGGAACGCGAGCTCGCCGATGCGAATCGGCGGGTGTCAACTCCCTCGCGTCCATCCCAGAATGACGTCGTCAAGATGGAGACGTCTACGTACTCTGGCGCCGGTGAAAACCGGCTTCCGCTAAACCGGTGGTTCCGCGAGATCGACATCGCTATCGCCTCGCGACGCATCGAGGCGTCATCGGCCAAGATGAACTTCTTCTCTCCCGGTTAACCGGGAAGGCCAAAGAATGGGCCCTCGGGAAGCTGGTTGTCGACCCCGAGGCTTTCCCGACTCTGGAAGCTCTCCAGAGCGACTTGCGCCTCGCGTTCGAGCCCCCGCAAGATGAGTCTCGCGTTCGCGCAGAGCTCTTCGCTCTGCGGCAAGGGCAGATGTCCATGCGTGATTACGTCCAGAAGACGCGACATCTGGCGTCATGCATCGTGACCAAGCCAATCGACATGGCCTCGCCAGTCCACGTATTTGTGTTCGGCATGCGCGAGGGTATGATCCGCTACTGCCGAACCAGAGCTGAGCCCTCCTCTCTCGAGGAGGCGTTTGCACTCGCGATTCGCGAGGATTACATGGTCGCTGCATCGTACGCCGCAGCCATACCTGCGGAAGCCCGAGAGTCTACCCCCGAGCCCATGGAGATCGATGCCATCAACGCGTCGAGCAATCGACGTCGCGGGTCCTACCGCGACAGCGCTGGGCGAAGCAATCGCTTCCTCATTTGCTTCCGCTGTGGGAAGAAGGGTCATCGCGCGGCGGAGTGCCGCGCGCCAGCTCCCGTCGTATCTCACGTCGACGCGGAACACTCCTCGGTCGCTCATTCAAAAAACGACAGGACCAGTAGGTGCGGGGCCCCCTACTGGTTTTAACGAAGGACCGGGCCCTCCGGTGGCAGCCCAACCTTCGAGCCCTCCCGTGCTCCAAGCACACACCAATGCCACCACTACGCCGGGCGACTCGAGACTGATCATTGTCAGTCTCCACGTCACCGGTGCCCGGCGACCACTGCGCGCGCTCCTTGACTCAGGAGCGACCAACAACTTCTTTCGCGCGTCGTGTTTGTCGGTACTACCCAAGAACGTCCGCGTCCGGAATGGTCCGGGCGAGATCCAAGTCAAACTCGCAGATGTTAAGGCTCGCCGCGTTGCGCGGCGTGACGTGTCTTTGTCGTACACGTTCGACGGCTTCCGTAGCAAGGACGACTTCTTGGTGATCGAGATGAACTACGCGTTTGACTGCATCCTGGGCATCCCTTGGCTTGCGCGATATCAGCCAGAGATTGACTGGCTGGCCCAATCAGTCAAGCGTCGACGTGTATTCGACGCGAGCGAGGTCTTCACACACCTCTTGGTGGCGCCAAGAGACTGGCCCCACGTCACAGTCGTCGACAAAACAGCAACGACACAAGCAGTGCACAGAGCGAGCGATGGCCCTCTCTGCATGGCTTGTGCTACGTTGTTGGACGAAGAGCCCTCGCGGTTTCGCGAGGTAGATGATGAGGTGGTTGAGCAGCGGCTCCCACAGTACACAACGGTGGTCGAGCAGGGGCTCCCACAACACGAGATGATGGTCGAGCAGGGGCTCCCACAACACGAGACAGTGGTCGAGCAGCTCCCACACAACGAGACGGCGGTAGAGCAGAGGTTCCCTCCGAACGATTCGGCGGTCGAGCCGATTGGGCTCCCGTCAAACGATGTCGCGGTTGAGCAGGGGCTCCCGCGTGTTCCCGACCCGGTCGAGTACGGTCTCCCGCGCCTAGAGGAGGGTGATGCATCGTCGAGTAGCAGTGCGTCAGACTCGAGCGTAAGCTCGAAGAAGTCGAAGCGACGACGCCTGAAACCTCGTCGAGACTACACGACCAGCGATAGCCCGCCGATGGAATCGGTCAGCGCGCTGGAGTACGTGGAAGGAGGCCCGAATCGGTCGCGCAGCATCGCAATCGCGAGCCCGCCGCGCGAAGCGGCGGCGATCACACGCCTTCCAGGCTTGTCCTGGAAGAACTTTCTTCGGGACCTCAAGGCCGGAGACGTAGAGCAAGTATGCTTGGTCACCGAGGCAGTCTCGGTGGATGAGGCAGCAAATGCGGTCGCAACGGACAGTGAACGTTCACGTCCGCTAGGTGCTGAACCTAAGTCTGCTCGAGAGGAACGATTCCAAACGCAGTCTTGGGAGGCCTTGCGGGAGTCAGCGAATCCCGTATACGACACCGCCTGCGAGTACGCCGACGTCTTCCCGGATGAGATCCCCGCCGAGCTACCGGCGGATCGTGGGGTCAGCATGAGATCGACCTCGCGCCAGGTACGAAGTACTGCGTTACCAGACAATGGCCACTTCCGCGTGATCAAGTGAAAGCGATCGATGACTTCTTCGAGGGCCGCCGAAAGGCGGGTCACGTGCGTGAGAGTACCTCTCCCCATTCCAGTCCAACGTTCTGTGTGAAGAAAGCTACAGGGGGATGGCGTATCGTTCACGCATTCAACAAGTTGAATGATGCCACCATCCCCGCGCAGACTCCGATCCCTTGGAAGGACATGGTACTGGACTCCATGGCTGGCAGCGTCATCTACAGCGCCATCGACCTGACCGATGGATTCTATCAGATCCTGATGAGAAAATCTGATGTGCCTCTCACCGCCGTAAGTACACCGAGCGGGATGCTCTGGGAGTGGCTCGTGATGCCACAGGGCCTCAAGAACGCGCCTGCCACCTTCAATCGCATGGTCTCCCATGTGCTTCGCCCGCTTCGAGACTTCGCGCCGAGCTACTTCGACGACATCTTCGTGCACAGCCGCGCTGAGGGCAACCTCAGTGCCGTGGACGTACATCTGAAACACCTGAGACAAGTCTTCCAGGTGATGCAAGAGAACAAGCTCTACGCAAACCTGAAGAAATGTGTCTTCTGCGCACCGGAGATTCCGGTGTTGGGATGCTACGTGAGCAAGAACGGTGTGCGCGCGGATCCCGAGAAGGTATCGTCTATCTGTGCTTGGCCAACGCCGACAAGCCCCACTGAGTTCCGTCAGTGGCTTGGCATGGCCAATTACTTGCACAAGTGCACGAAGAATTACGCTGGGTTGATCCAGCCGCTGTCCGCGCTGCTGAAGAAGGACGTGATCTGGGAGTGGAAATCGGACCACCAAGCTGCATTCGACTCGGTGAAGAAGAGCTTGGCGTCTGCGCCGATCCTGAAGCTTGCTGATGACTCAAAGCCATTCCACGTCGTCTGCGACGCGAGCGATTTTGCCATCGGCTGTGCGCTGATGCAGTTCGATGATGACGAACACGAGCGCGTTATCAGCTATCAGTCGCGCCAACTGAAGCCAGCCGAGAAGAATTACCCAGTCCACGACAAGGAGCTCCTGGCAATGCGGTACGCTCTGATCAAATTCAGAGTGTACTTGCTCGGTGAACAGTCATTTGCGGTTTACACTGATCACGCATCGCTGCGGACAGCGATGAAGAGCCCTCACTTGTCGCAACGGATGGCCCGTTGGCTGTCCTTCTTCTCCGAGTACAACTTCGTTGCTCACTACAAGCCGGGCAAGAATAACATTCTCGCCGACGCGCTGTCTCGGCGTCCGGACTACGATCCCCGTGAAGCGCTAGGACATCAGCTTGCTGATGAGGATGACGACGAATGTGCGGTCTGCGTGTCGTCAGGCATCAACTTGACGCTGACCACGCCCACGCTCCCGCTGGGCGACGAGATTGCTACAGCGTACGATGATGACCCTATATACGGTGCCATCATGAAGCACCTGCGTGCTCCTAGTAGTGACACGCTAAGGGCCCTGTCAAAGACCACGCGGAATCAGATCGATCGATATCGACTGGACGGCAATCTGCTCAAGTACAGCATCGACAGGTTCGATGGACCTCGAGTCGTCGTCCCAAACGACGCTGATCTACGTGCGCGCATAATCCACGAGTATCATGACGCCCCGACTGGAGGACATCTCGGTCGCGAGAAGACGTACGCGGCTCTGTCGAGAGACTTCTATTGGCCGCACATGTACAAGTGGGTACGCAAGTGGGTCCGCACATGTGAAACTTGCCAGCGAGTCAAACCGTCTTCGACGTCTCAGGCCCCATTGCGCCCTCTTCCGGTCGCCACGGAAGCCTGGCGCTCCATTTCGATGGACTTCATCTTCGGTCTTCCGCCCGATACAGCCGGGCGCACAGGTGTACTTGTGTTCGTCGATCGTTTCAGCAAGATGGTCCATCTCGTTCCGGTGGCGGCCTCAATCACCGCGGAAGAGTCCGCGGCCCACTTCGTCGACGTGATTTTTCGTTACCACGGCCTGCCGGAGTCTATCGTGTCCGACCGCGACCCGCGGTTTACATCCGCGTTCTGGTCCCGCCTCTTCGAGCTCTTGGGAACCAAATTGCTGATGTCAACTGCGGCACATCCGGAGACGGATGGACAAACAGAACGCGTCAACCGCGTCCTTGAAGACGTTCTCCGCAGCTATGCAACTTCGTACACGAGCTAGAGCTCGTTCCTACCGCTAGCCGAGTTCGCACTCAACAACGCCAAGCACTCCTCGACGGGTATGACGCCGTTCTTCGTGAACTCGCTCGCCACCCACGTGTTCCGGCACTTCTCGCCGTGGGTCACCCCACGGATGCTGGCGGCTCCACCCTTGGTGGGGGAGAACCTCCTTCGGTCGACATGGATGCTGCAGCTGCGCTCAGCTCTAGGGACAACGTGTCCGTGTCGTGGTCATCACCGGTACGTGAACCGGTGTCTCAGCACGCACCGGTAGCCTCACCGGTGTCAACAAGCCTGCCGGCGCACTCGACTTCAGGGTTATCCTCGGGTGTAGCCAGTGCGAACGCCCTGACTCGTTCTCCGTCCAAGCAGTCCATCGAGCCTCCTCGGCATACTGCATCTCCGATAACGAGATGGACGTCGCAGAACTTGATCGATCCAGGCAGCAAGATTCGTGAGCAAGAAGTTACCACGGCAAACTATACACCGAAACCCTCGGTGCTTCCTGCCGATCGCTCGGCAGTTGCGGAATTCGTCATGCAAAGGCAATCCATCGCAAGGTTCGTCCGCGACGCACTGCAGAACGCAGTGGACAAGCAAAAGGAACAAGCTGATAAGCACGGTCGAAAGAACGTGAATGTATTCAAGATAGGAGATCGCGTTCTCCTATCGACCGAGGGAATCCGCGCTTCCGCCGTGACCAACCTCGGCGCCAACAAACTTGCCCCACGCTTCATCGGTCCTTTTCGTGTAACCAAGGCTGTGGGCGACGCGTACACCTTGGACATCCCGTCGTCACTTAGACTCCACCCGACGT
The DNA here is from genome assembly GCA_011320135.1 of Phytophthora betacei. Classification (NCBI taxonomy): domain Eukaryota; phylum Oomycota; class Peronosporomycetes; order Peronosporales; family Peronosporaceae; genus Phytophthora; species Phytophthora betacei. The sequence goes on from JAANHX010000556.1 coordinate 384,568, forward strand.
TTTACGTCGGGCGACTCAAGCGGTACTTCCCTGCGACGATTCCTGATTCGAGCCAGCAGACGGAGCATGCGTCGGGCGACCAGCCCGACGAGCCTGACGCGCCAGAAAGTCATCAGCCCCTGGCGCCCGCTCTTGCGGACGATCTCCCTGCTGGGCAGAGCCAAGCACATGCGTCTCCAATCCCCGTAGGCGAGATCACAGCTCCCGATTCGACTGACGTAGCTCCGACGCGATCTGCTCAGCCCGCCAGGCACGATCTTCCACCCGCTCAGCCCCAACCTGAGCGTCCAATGCACGGTTCGAAGCTGCCTCCACCTCGCCCTGAACGTACAGGGCGTACGCCGTATCATCGTGAAGGCCCACCACCGATAATTGACTCGGTGGGTGATGCGCGCTGGATTGTGGAGCGTATCGTTGACCACGAAGATCCCCACAGCTCGACCGCTCAACGAAACGTCCGTAGTCGTGTTCCTCACGCGGTTCCGACCGCGCGCCGCTATTTGGTACGTTGGATCGGTTATCCCCCAGAACATGATACGTGGGAGCCCCGCGACAACCTTCTCCGCGACGTTCCGGACGTGGTCCACGAGTATGAGACCATGCTGCTTGAGAAGAAGAATTCCGCGGGGTGACCCGCGGAAACCGTGAACGAGAACGAGAAAGGCCACGAGAACGACCCGCACGAAAAGGCGACAACGATGTCGCGCTCCGACGCGTGCAACATCGGCGTGAGCCGCGGCGAACACTGACACAGCTTGTCAGTGCAAGAATGAAAACAAGAAACCACCGGCGACATCGAACCGGTGACCAGTGAGTTGCCAACCCGACACGCTACAACTGCGCCGAAATGACTTCGATTACCAGCGGCGACACGGTGGCCAACAAGTACCTGATTCTGGTGACACCAGTGGCGACAACGTGGTGCTCACTTGGGTTGCTCAAGTGGTTGACTTCCGTCGACAAGTCTCATGTCTTCGAGATGTTCGAAGCTGTTCCGCTCTGGCAGCAAAACAACACTCGCGTGTGCGTGAGTGAATGCGGCTGGTGGGAATCGAACCCTGGCGCTCTGACTGGAAGCCCCATGCATTGACCACTGCGCCACGAAGTCGACTTCGTGAGGTTCCTCGTGTCCGTGATCCAAGTGCCTCCAGCTTGGAGTCTTCTAAGTCGCATGTACGCTGGGCACTTCGTCGATGTGTGTCCTGGGAACCGAGACGCGCAGTGACGGTCCTCGCAGTACATCCAGACCTTGTGGCGCACCTGTCGGCCCTGGGCTTGCCCTTGTTACCACCGCCAGCGACGCGCTGGCGCTGCCGCCCTTCGCGCTGTCCCCGATGTCTCCGCCTTGTCGGTTTTCGAGTTTTCTTCAAATGTGTTCCGTGCGCTTATGTTGCGTAAGCGCAACTTAGAGAGGAGGGTGATGTAATGGGCCCAACTCCAATTACATAAGTAGGTAGATATTTCTTTAGTTATTACATAAGTAGGCAAAGTGGCACACGGGTAGCGTGTGCCAAGGTGTCATCATCTGATTGGTTGATAGTGAGGAGCCAGACTCACTTATTCATCAATCAGATATAGACATGTGTTTGAGTGGTTCACACGAGGCCAGGGGTAGCCGCCCTGGTCCTAAATAAATCAGAGTTGAATTTGACACAAACCTAAGACTTGGTTTTATTATTGCGAGCTTCCTCCGCACTATAGTGTAAGCTAGTAACGGTATCTCTTACCCCGTTACAGTATCGCACTTCGCAGCCGTTCGTTCACTTGGGATCTGGCTTGCCGGTAGTATTTCTGGACTTGGTATCACCATCGTCTTGGATCTCGATTTCTCTTCTTGGTGCTACATACCGGAATGGCCGCTTCTAGGGTGGATTAAGGATCCCACCCATGTACTAAGTAAAATGGGGTGTCACCCCGGATCCTGTCCTGGGCGGTGTTCATCGCGAAGGGGAGTCGTTCTGCGTACTCATCCCAATCCCTCTGATCCAAATCCTGGACATATATCTTGAGTGCCCTCGTGATCGTCTGCACCATGCGCTCGGCCGACCCGTTAGCTTGGGGACGATATGCCATGGTTACCCGCTGTCTCTGCCCCAGGATCCGGTTGAAAGCTCGAAAGAAATCAGACATAAAGCCTGGCTCCCGATCATGTCTAATCATCTCACTAGCCCCAAATCTTCGGAAAACGCACTCCTCGTACGGTTCGGCAATGGTTTGCGCAGTTCTAGACGCACTAGCTTTGGTTATCACGTATCCGGTAAACAGATCCACCCAAATCAACAATTCTGTGTTTCCTTTGAACGCCTTGGGCAACGAGGGGATGTGTTCCATGGCTATGATTTGGAAAGGGTAAGTCGCTTGGACATTCCCGGGTGACTCCCCTTCGATTGTGGGCCTGCCCTTGCCTGTCTCACAATCCACACATTCACCGACATATCGTTGCACGCTCTTGAACAGTCCCCTCCAGTGGAAACATTCCCGGATCCGTTGGTAGGTCCGACCAATTCCCTGATGTCCACCTTCTAAACTAGCGTGATATTGATGTAGGACATCCTGTTGTAAGGTTTCCGGCATCACCAGTCTCATCAATCCATCCCGATCCTCGTTGACTCTCTTCGTAGGGGGACAATAGAGGAGCAAGTCATTCAGATCCACTGCATAATCCGTAGCGATAATACTGTAGGATTTAGTATCCTCCCGACTCAGGTCTCGTACATCCCCCATCAGATATTTCTTTAGTCCCAAGATCCACACTTCTTCGTTCTGTGCTTTGAGGATCCGCTCAATGCGGACTCCCTTCACAAAGGCTTCATCGAGAATCTGGGGGCTGGATCCAATCCTTCCTCTAGACCTAGTGACAGCCATTACCTGGGCTGTCCTTTTTTCGGATCCAACCACCACCACCTCATCTAGTCGGTTCAACGTAACCAGATCCTGATGCTCGGCCTCTCTCTCCACCTCGACACCACATTGATTCCGTAAAGCGGTACTGGCCAAGCTATCTGCACTGGCATTCCAATCTCGCTTGACATGCACCAACTCGTGATTCATCCAACCACGCAGGTGGACCATCACTTTCTGCCGTAACAGTGTTAGGGCGGGGCCTTGCAGTCAGTCTCACCTCGCACCTGTCTGATCACCAAGTTTGAATCCCCACAAATCACCAGCCTTTTTGGATACCGTCCTTTCAGTAGATCCAAACCCAGCAGGAGTCCGTTATACTCTGCTTCATCGACGGTGAGGCCCTCCGCATAAGTGGATCTGGCCCGTACAACTTCCCATCCGGGCAGTCTCCACCGTATTGCGCTGTATGCTCCCCCTCCGCGTCGTACGCGAGCGGATCCATCGAAACTCCGGACGTACAGATCCTCATCCACTTGTACCGCCGGGATCGGGATCTGGATCCGGCGTTTGGGTTCTTTCTTAGGAGCGATCCTAGTCAGCGCTTCATCCATCTTAGCTCGAGGTGTGATGCTCGCGGCCAAGACTCCCAGGATCTCGTCTTCCCCTTTCGAACATTTCACAATCTCCAGTGTCCAAGGCGAGAGTAAAGCTGCCCACTGTCCTAATCGTCCTTGTAAACCGGCCGACTTGAACAGCCAGACAAGCGTAGAGTGTCGGGTCAGGATCCGGATGGATCTTCCCACCAGCAGGTTGTAATTCAGATCCAACACGCGCAGGAGCGCGAGTATCTCTTTATCCACCGCTCCGTAATTCAATTCATTTGGCTTCAGCGTTCGGCTGACGAAGGTGACTGGATGACAGATCCCTTCATGTTCTTGTACCAAGGCTGCTGAGACTGCCCAGTCACTGGAATAAACTATCACCGTAGGTTGACGTTCCGGATTGAAATGGCGGAGAATGGGTGTAGTCGCGATCCTGTTCCTTAGCTCCACGAATGCGTGTTGAGCTCGGATCCACCGAGGTTCCACCTTTTCCGAGTTCTGATCCGTCGTCTCTATCCCGATTGAAGCCTCTTTCCCTTGGTCCCGGGGTGGATCCAGCTCCTGTTTTAGGTCCTCTTCTGGCGTCGTACTACTTGGATCCCTTCGTGGATCCGACATCTCCAGGGCCAGAGCTTGTTGGATTTTGATCTGGACAGCTGAAGTGGTCATCGCAGCAAAATCTACCTCTCTTAATTCATATAGTACCGCAGCAAACAGTGCGTAATCCTCGATGAACCGACTGTAGTAGTTCAAACTGCCCAATAAGAATTGCATCGCCCGTAACGACTGTGGGAAGGACAAGTCTACCAACGAAGACAGGTCTTTAGGATTCGCCTCCAATCCCTCCTTGGAGACTCGATGATCTGAGTAATCCACCTTGCGCATCCCCCAATAGCTCTTCACCACGCTGATAGAGAGATTCCACTTAGTACACGCCTCCAGTAGGGATGTCACTCTCTTGCACAACTGATCCCACGATTCTGCCGGGATTAGAATGTCGTCGATATACGATCTGCGTCCTAACACAGACGGGGTCCCCGGACCCCCTGGCTCTCCTGCTTCGAATGGATCCACTTCCGTATGATCTTCCCCGGATCCACCCCTTTCGGGTTCTGGTATTCGGGTGAATCCATAGAGGGCGTTATCGATCAGGCGTTGGTAGATCTGGGGTGCGTTCTTCAATCCAAACGGCATCCGGTTCCACTCGAACAGTCCAAACGGGGTGATGAAGGCGGATATTGCGCGAGCTCGATCCGGCATAGTCACCACCCAGAAACCACTGGCCATGCCAAGAGAACAGTACCAGAGTACTTTATCCAAATCTTCCAATAGCTCATTGATTAGAGGCATTGGATACACCATCAATCGGGTCAGACCGCTAACCATCCGATAATCAATACACAGACGTATACCCATCTCGTACTTCCTAATAATGATAAAAAAACTACAGGAGACGCCCACGGGGATGTCGAGAAACAGATGATCTTGGCTTGTAGCAGACCCTTAATCAGATCTGATAGTTTTTCTCAGAACTGAGGTGCCACCTTCCGCACCCTTTGAGCGATCGGTTTCGCGTCGCCGACATCGATGTCACATTTGACTCCGCGGGCAGCGGGCGGTAACACATTACCTTTACCAATCAGCAGATGTCGGCTTTCCCAAATTTTCTGACGTAACCGATCCACTTTCGCGGGCTCGTTTGCCCCTGGATCCACTTGAATATCGTCAATTGTGACCTCCTCTGTGGTCAGTGGTACCTCCGGGATTACCGCCAGGCCATCCCCGAGATCCTCGGCGTGTAGATCCCCGCCTTCATGGTAACATACTTGTTCACCTTCCGTCTTCGTCGGATCCACCATTGGATCCAAGCACCGCGACCCTCTTTCACCTGTCAGTCCTTCTGTCTTCGTGGGATCAGGTACCCTGGTATCGGGGAAGCCACCAGCTGGATCTAGTCGATCCTCTAGCGAGTTTAAACCCGACGGTTCTGGTTTGACTAGTGTTGCCACTCTCGATAAGGATCCAGGCACTTTGTCCCATGAAAAGCTAGGATCCACTTCATGGGTAGCGGGACCTGGCGACTCGGCTTCCGCTCTCTGCGATCCTCCATCCACCAACCCTGAGCTATCTAGGGGCCGGCTCTGGGGATCCCCCCCGGTCTTGGATTCAACCTCCACCGCTTGGACCTCAATCTGACGATCGCTCTGTAGGATCTTTCGCGGAGTTGGGTATGAAGGCCGATCCACCAAGGGGCCAGTTGTCCCCGCCGGGAGCTCCACCTCTCCGAGAAATTCAATCTCGGTAGTCGCCTCGTACGCCAGATTCTGCCATTCTCTGTAACCTTAGGTGGATCTGCAGTGACCTCACCCTTGGTAGGCTCAAACCATCGACCATGTTGGCATTTCTCCCAATAACCACGTGCCTCTTCCCTTTGTAGATCCAGGGTTGAAGAGACTTCGGATCTGGTAAACTCATCCATTTGACGCAAACTAAAAATCTTGGCAACTGACACTTCATGTAGATCACGTGTATTATCGACTGGATCGAGGGTCCTGCTACCTGGATCTAGCGATGTCTTGTTCACAAATGCATAAATGCAATACCTAGAACGCTCGGCTCGTACCGGATTCAAACCCGGCGAGCGTCCTAGTTTAACATCTTCTCGGCCACTTCTGGCAACATCCCTCTGTGCTTGGCTGGATCAAACCATTGGCGGATCTGGTTGTAGAATTCCTCCATCAGACAATTGCCGACGTCGTGAATCTCGCCACAACCGCGACACACGTAGAAGCAATGATCTCCGGGATGACCTTTCTTGCCACACTTCTCACAGACCAGATGTTTCCAGCATCCAGATTCTGTGTGCTTCCGGGATCCGCACTGCGAACACCTGACTTGTGCTGTCCCGTCCATGAGATCTGGGGATCTGTACATCCCACGGTCCCCGGGTACGGTGTCCCCCGGTCGAGAGTTGTCTCCGGTCTTCGCCGTCCGATCGTTGGACGCAGTGAGACAGACTCGACGGTAATCCTCAGGGTCGGAGTCCGAACCGTCGGATCCTGATTCAGTTCCTGAGTCGGGCGCCGTGGCTTGGTGGACACGTCGAGCTGGAGCCGTAGGCGTCGGAGCCTTTTGGCGATACTTGACGGATCCGACCGCCGCCTTCTTCTGGCGGTGTTTCGCGCGATCCACAGCCCGCAGCACTTCTTCAAGCTCATCTGCGTCGAGAAGACGTAACAGGGTCAGCCTGTCGGCCAGATCCACGTCTCCCAACGTCTCGATGAAATGATCCACATGTTCCCGCAGTACCTTGGATTCCCCATCCTTGATCTTCAACTTGGCCCGTAGACCGGCCGCATTTAGTCGATGCAGGTATTCTAGCGGGGATTCATCCGATCTGCGGCGAGCATGGTAGTATTGTCGTGCCACCGACACTCCCAATCCACAGTACTGGGTCTGGAAACTTCGCAGCAAATCTGGCCACTTGTTCCTGGTGGATCTGCCCAGCTGCCGATACCAGTTCCTGGCTGACCCCGCTAGCAGATCCGCTAAGGTCAAACACTTCTCTGCATCCGACGCTTGATCTCTCATGAGGGCCGACTTGACTTTGCTGATCCATGTTCTCGCTCGGTCCTCATCTTAATCCTTGCCCGTGAACTCCTTCAGATCCGATATGGCTGAGATCCGTACCCTCTGGATCATGGACGATCCACCTGCCCCGGCTGCGGCTGTTGCTACCACCGCCGACGAAGGGGATGGGCCATCCGGATCATCTGGGTCGAACTCATCATGGGAGTTGTCTTCCTCCACTGACTCCATCTCCACGTCTCGTGCTCCATGTTCGTGGAGCACTTGCGCTTGTGGCACGGGCGCTCTCATACCCTGCACGGCCAGAAACCGACTCATCGCAGCTTCGAAGTGTCGCTGCAGGGTGACCGAGGAAGTGTCGGAAGAACCTGTGGCCGTCTGGTCCACTGGCGAGTCAGGGTTTGTGCGGCGATTACCTTGAGCCTGATCTGACGATAACCCCACTGGCTTCTTGCCGGATATGGCTCGATCCTGGCTGGATTGTATCAGATCACGGGTAGGGCGTACTGGATCCTGAGTCTTTACGTTCACAGGGACTTCCTGTCCCCGGATCCTCGCCCGCGCTTCTAGCATGGATGCCCCGGAGGATCCTAAAGTCATGCGTCGTGGCTCGGACGACGTGTCTGACTCATCCTCAGCGGCGGATTCGTAGTTCGAGGACGCAGCTTGGCTGATCCTCGGCGACGACACTGGATCCATAGTGCGCGACCTTTCTCCGGTGATGGACTTAACTCTGGCAAAGAGGTCCCGCGTCGCGGATACTCTGAGATCCAGGTCTTGCTCGAAGATATCCTCTGCGTCGAACACATCAGCTACGATGCCTGACTCCGTAAGCAAGCGTAATCGATCTTTGACTGCCACCAACTTGTTCGCCGTTTTCGTTGGTGCTCTCACCGGTTCCCTTGGATCTTCGATCTGTCGTGGATTCAGGATCCGCATGACAGGATCTTGATGCAGAAAGTCGCGTAAAGCTTGGTGGCGATACACAAACTCGAGATCCTTGTCGGACAGCTTGACCTGGATCCAGCTTGGTCTTCTTACGACTCTGGAGCTTGCATCTTCTTCCGCGTAGTCTTACTCGTTTTCGTCTTCTTTCTCGTTTCTTCGACTAGCGGGCTTAGGTTTAGGTACGGTGTTGGCTTAACCGGTGAATCTGCAAATGCATACCGTTTCGCCTTCATTTTCCCTTGTTTTGTTAGCGGATCTTGACAAGCGTCAAGATCCACAGGGGTCCCCAAGGGGACCTGGGGAGGATAGAGAGGTTTCTCTTCTAGATCCGGATCCGGATCCACCTCTCTTCCGTCGACAGAGTTCCTCCCAAAACTCTATCGATCCGCGGATCTTGTTTCATTCAGCAGCGTCTTCGTCGATCCGACCTCCGACGACGCCTCTTCCCCTGGCTCAATCTTCACTTGAGCATCTTCTTGGGACTCACGGTGAAATCCCGAGTCACCAAAAGATCCGGGCACGCGCACCATTGTGGTGTAGCAGGATCAGCAAAATCTGCGAGATTGCTGGATCCAACTTACCAACTGCGCCCAGACACCGACTAACGGAGGGGTCTCCCGATGATCCGTGTTCTGCTGAACTTTCCTCACCTTGTGTACCCGTCGGTAGGGCGGGATCTGCTCTCTCGGTCACTTCCGAAGAGTTCAAGTGGTGAAGCTTGAGTGTCTTGGCGAGACGTGGGGATGGGATGGAGCAGCAGTGGAAAATCTTCACTCTGCGTCCGTGGGTTGTTCTGAATCCTAAGCGAATATTCGAGCTTGTGTATCCAAGACCTAGATCGTGGATCTGGCCGTAGGGTTGCCTTGCGGGTGTGTTCCCTTGCCTTTGCGTTTCCTTTGCGTCATACTTGCCGCCTCCTGTGACGGGATCTTGAGAGTTGAGAGCCTCTGGGGTATAACCGACCAAGTAGTAAATTCGGTCAACCTGTCGGATCTGCACGTGTATCGGAAAGCTCACTAGGTTGTAGGATCTGGCCAATGTATTATCCAGTTATCCCTACCAACACTAGATTTGCTGTTCTTAACCTTCTTCTAGCTCGTACGGCCAATGAAGTTCCGATTCTTGAGGGGAGGAAGGCACTTGCGCGTTACTGTGCAAATTGAGGTCTTTAGTTATTGAGTTAATCCCTAGGGTCGAAGTATAAACGAAACTTGTCCAGGTCAATGCTCATATCCGCTACGATTGTTCTGCGAGGCCAAATCCAATCCCCGTCGAAACGCCATACGTAGTTGCGCTCCACTTGCTGATCCCGTTACGATTCCGTGGCAACTTGCTCTCTAGTTCGTGATCTTGATTACTCCATAGTGAGACCTGATGCTTGGCAAGCGAAGTAGACGCTGTCCTTGTCCAGGGCCAATGTTCACTCCTGTACGACGATCGCCCGAGGCCAAATCCAACCCCCGAGACGACTACAGGTCACTTGCTCTCTCCAGTGCAAATTGAGGTCTGTATTGATACTTAAGCCTATACCTGCCTGGATTTCTACCTTCTATGTCTTTTAATTGTTAAATCCCTCACCAGGCCCGGCTGCATGTCCTTTCTTTTCTTGACCCATCATCCCAGCTGTATTATCTTCAGATCCCCCGGATCCATGGCGTAATCAATATGGTCACCCTATTATGGGTACACTCATCTGGATCCAGGTTGCTTGGATCCACTTCACTGAAGTGTACACTCGTCATGGATCTGAGCTCTCCAATCATCCAACATCTTCTTGCAACTGTCTGTGATCTCCATTGTCCCACGAAAGTTCGAGATCCACTGTATCCATCGTTCCTGTATCCTGGATCCAGGTCGTCCTATGCGGGATCCTCCCTCCTTGCATCCGAACTCGGAAGTATGGGATCCGGGACACCTCGCGGTGGATCTTGACTTCTCGTTAGCCGTGGCTACTAGATTTACCTTCAGTTGACACCTACCGTCATTCCTTCATAGGATCCACACTCGATCCACCCGTATATAGTATATTCCATACCGTTTCTGTTCGGACAAAAATAAAGTTGATCGGACAATCGGACAACCTCTGAAAGAATATTAATAATTTTTTAGAACAAGTGTGTCATACATCATAAGTTGCCATCAGCGAGGAAGCAGTTCTGAAGTGTGGCGTGAAGGGCTCGTGAAGTGAAGTGCGGCGTATTGAATCTGCGGTGCGTGAGATCCTGTGACGAGACGCTTGTGGAGCTGAAGGCGGGGGAGGTGATGGCCCTCGCCACCTTTACGTGCAGTGTGATGCAGTGTGGAGCTGGTGGCGGGGAGGTGATGGCCCTCGCCACCATTACATGCCGTGTGGAGCTGGTGGCGGGGAGGTGATGGCCCTCGCCACCATTACATGCAGTGTGGGGCTAGTAGAGGAGGAGGTAATGGACCTCGCCGCCATTGTATGCTGTGTGGAGCTGATGTGGTGCCAAGTGGCCCCGTGTGGGGCTCGTGGCAGGGGAGGTAATGGTCGGTCGGGTCGGTGATCACAACAGCGTCCCAGTGAGATGCATTTTCCCCCTGTGGCAGGCTTAAACACTGTTCTTGTATTGTGGTGGTTGTGGCCAAACAAGCACAAATTTCAGGTACCAGTAAAGTGTGTGTAGTATTGAGGGAAAAGTGTATTTACAAAATGTTTTGTAGTTTCATGCAGGTCATGACCCGCAAGTTGTTGGCACAAGGCCGTCGTCAACTCGATGCAGTACCCGGTGCGATGACTCGAAATGTTGGCGACTGGTAGATGTAGCCTCATGTTGAATCTTGTTTGTTGCAGAGTGAAAACTTGTAAAAGGACTTTGGAGGCGAGTCATCGGTGACGCGTCCTTCGCGGACTAGTGCGTGGTAATGCTGAATTTGGCCGTTTAGCTTGCCCGCCTCGTGCATCTCTTTTAGAACTCTAATCACAGTCTCGTATGATTTCGCCTTCTTGTGATGTGGATCTAGCAGGACTCGGATATTCGCTTCAGCTTTACGACCAGTCTCCAGAATTCGCTCTTTGTCGGCAGCGCAGCTCCCAGTGGCGTCATACCCATTCGGTACGAATAAACGCATAAATGCAACCGTAACTTTCATCTCATGGTAACGTCTACGGTCTTAATGTGCATAGGGTTCCAACTTGCAGAACCACTCGAACCACACTGCCGTTAGCGACTTGGGTCCTGATTTCCTTCGACCAGCAGCGGCGAGCCTTGCTGCTGGTCGATTGACTTCGCTGGCACCAGGTTGAAGCGGTGGTACAGGAAGCGGTGTTGCCGGACCACAAGATGAACCTTCAAGCTTCTGTACGCGGTCGCTGAGCAGGCGGACTTGCTTCAGTAAGCCGTCCACAATTTTTGTTTGCTGCTCAAGCAGCGTGGTTTGCTTGCGAAGTAGCTCATCAGTTCTCGTCTCATCGGTCTGGCCGCGACCCGCTTGTTGAGAATCTCCGTGTTGTGTACCCATAAGGGTCTTGTGAATGGTAAGGCACCATGAGGCCACCTCGCTTTCTGTGATATGGAGCTTACCTAATGCTTGTCGTACCCGTGTAATATAGGGGGAACTTGGAGCCATTTGAACCATGTCGTGATAATGCAAGATGATAACCGCCATAAAAACTTCCACCACGTCATCGCGTAAGCTGAGAGTATCTGAGAATCCTTGAGCAGCTCTAAAGAGGAGACCTTGAAGTAGACGAACCCGACGGACGACTACATCATCGAAGCCTTCAAAAGTTGGTAGACGAGATTCACTCTTTAAATCCCATCCAGCAAGCGTTTTTCCCACAGCTTGATCTTCTTGCGTTGTGTTCACTGTGGTGTTGGAAATCCCACGTGAACTCTAGCTACAGATGTAGTTAGGATGTTCCCACAACAATACGTCTACTAGGATAGTAAACGATCGTTCGGGCGGACCTGAAGACCCCAGTTCTGCCCTTGCACCGGGACAAACTGGACCTTGTAAACTACTTATATAGGCCAACCAGTAAAATAAGAACACGCTACTAGCACGAGCAAAGCTAGCAGGTGTTTTGAATCCTCGTGGTCCCAACAGCGGAAGGGTACCAGGCACGGGTAAGCCTTTTACGAGATCACCGAGTGTTCAACACTCGGCTCGAAGAAATAAAAGGGAGGCAATTCAAGCACTCCCAGTCGTGCAAATAGGCAACAATAAGCCGTCACGTAAAACCTCCCGATAATAATCGGCCAATACACAAAGTCTCTTGGCCTTGCCGGATGAACCCTCGCTACAGAGCTTCGAGTTCACCGACAGGCATAACACACTCAAACAAGCTTGACCTGACGCTTACCTTGAAGCCGGACGTCGCTCTGTGTGCTTGAGTGGAAATTCTGTTCTGTATTTAAGCTTACCCTTTCGGGTCTATTCCTAATAAGAAGTCCTAATCAAGTATACAAATATCAAGTGAACAATGATCCGTTATGGATCTTCTTGCATGCCAAGCGTCGTCTGCACTGTCGCATGAGCATCTTTAACGGTCCGCGCCCTGTCCCAGACGGTGAACGTGTCTTCCAAAGGTCGCTGAATATTCCGCGAACTCATCCCAACCGCCACTGAGGGTTCGTACCGTAGATGGTCCGCTGAATGCGAATCCGGCCAGTCCATTATTAATAATAAGGACAGCCTGGATTCAGTGACATAGGGCCGTATCCGATACTTGTTGAAAACTCGGAGGTGACGCCGTCGAGTCCCTTGCACATTGGCGTCTCCGTACATCACCTGACCGAGGGTTCGTCGCTTGAACATCTTGGGCGGTGTCACGTCTTTGTCGACGGGTGATAATCCGCAACTACGGAGAAATCACTACACCACAACTGCCCCTGTCGCAATGGAAGCCACGGTACTGGTGCCCGTTGTGACATTTCTTCATTCTTCAATTCACCATCACGCCACCGTATGTCCAAGCGTCTGAATCGAGCCGTGTCCGACGCTTTTCAGCGTCTCAATCCTCGTAGACGTCGCGAACGTGAGCAGCTGGAGGTACGTAAGCCCATCCTTCTCCTGAATCATCGGTACTTTGCTCATCACCTCACTTTACTCGACTTGTTTCTCATGAGGGCAAGACCGAGGGTTCGAACGCCTCTCAGTCTTTTTGCACTTCCTCCGACAGCAGCGTCATCAACCGGCCCTCCAGTGCCTGCTGCCCCGGACTCTTCACTTCCTCTGGTAGCTCCTGCAGCACTCCCCGTCGTCGCTGAATCCGCGGAGATGGCTCCTGCTGCTCCTCCTGTTGAAGCTGGTACCGAGGATTCGCAGGGTCCGGCTTCAGCTCCAGCTGCCGAGGCTCCGGTTCCTGATGAAGAGGAGAAGGAGAGTGGTGACTCGACTTCGTTGACACTCTTGGCCACCGCGGCCAGGCACTTGGAATCGATTTGAATCCTCGCTGCACGTTCCACGACGTTCTCCAGCATCTCAGCTAACTGTTGAGGTGTCCCGCGTGACTTCGTTTTCAGTGGTTGCTCTCCGGTCGGCATTCATGTTTTCTTATTCTTAATCCACTTCCACAGCGTAATCATGTTCATGTTGTTCTTCAAATGCATATACAATTTGTTGTTGCAGTAACGTTTTTCGTCTGTTACCACAGGCTGCATCGCCCTGTGGACAGTTCACACGTGATCCAGTCACGCTAGTCTTCGTCCGCCACTTTCGCCATCTGCAGCCGATTCTCGCTCTTCTTGGCTCGCAAATAGTCGTACAGCAGACCTCCACATGACAAGTTGGATGATGGTTCCCAAGTTGAATCTTCATAGCCCACCCACTTGACTTTGAACTCGCGTACAGCACGCTCCGTGCTCGTCGTTAGTGGTGTTCTGTCGTCGAGGATGGCCTCGACTTCATATTCACCGGCAACTTGGTCTGGTTCCCAGCTGTCCTCAGGCAGTAGTTCCTCATCGAAGTCGAGTCTTGCTTCATTAGTCGCGTCAAGTACCAACCGAGTGTTCGGTCGACTGTTGAATTCGTTGACAGCTTTGAGTCTTGACACATGCACTACTGGGTAAAAGCGATACCCACTTCGATCAGGCAGTTCCAGCTCGTACGCAAACGCTTCCACCTTGCGCTTGATCCGAAAAGGTCCATGCCATCGGTGAGCTAATTTCTTCGTCAAGCCCGGTTTGACGCGTTCCATGTACAACCACGCCCGGCTCCCAATCTCAAAAAGAGATCTCGGTGGAGCTCTTGCAGGATCTTCCATCTCTTCCGAAGCTTCTGGAGGGTTCGCCGAGTGTTCGTTTCCACTTGGTTGAGGTACAGCAGCTTTTTCCAGTCGACTCAGGGCCTCATTATGCTTTTTAGCCCTTCGCTCCTTTTCTACAGCCTGATAATCTTTGGCCATAGTGAGGGCGACCTCATGTTGTCGATTGATCTCGCGCCGCCACGCCAGTGCGTCAGACTGCTTGCCGAGTCCTCGTTTGAGTGATGACGACATTGCCCGCAACGTCGACTGCGCATCCCAACCATGAACGAGGTAGAACGGCGTTTCCTTCCTCGTAGTGTCTTGAGAAGTATTAATAGCAAATACTAGCTTCTCCGCGATTTCGTCCCAATCTTGCTGTAGAGGGTCTTCCGCGTACACCCGTACGGATCCCATCACCGACTTCACCGAGCGTTCCTGCTGTCCATTAGCCTGTGGCCGATAGCTCAAAGTCGCTCGTGATCTTGACTGCATCATCTCTGCAAATGCTTGGAAAACCTCGCTCATGAAGCGTGGGTCGCGGTCGTGCCTTATTAATGATGGGGCTCCGAATCGTCGGTACACACATTCTTCGAACACTTGGGCAACGCTCAGTGCAGTCGTATCTGACATAGCCTTGGCAATAACGAATCCCGTGAACGAGCACTGAAATAGGAGCAACGCCGTGTTGCCCCTGCGAGATTTCGGTAGTGGGATCACAAAATCTATCGAGACGATCTGAAAAGGTCGTTCGGCTAGTACGTTGCCAGGTGAGTATCCACGAAACTGTGGACGGCTTTTACTCGAACTGCAATCTGGACAGGACTTCACGTGCTTCTCCACGTCTGCGTACAAGCCGATCCAATAATAATCGGACTTAACGCGGTCGAACGTTCTCACCACACCTTGATGTCCTCCTTCCAGCGAGTCGTGACAGTTTTGCAGGACCTCTTGAATCATCGTTGTTGGTACCACAAGCCGCAGCTTGGTCTCCTCTTGCCAACCGTGGTCGTACCGACGATTCAATTCAAGATAGTGAAGCACGCCGTCTTCTGATAACACGAACCGGTCAGCATACTTCCAGGCATCTCGAGCTTCTTTGTAACTCAGCTCTTGTGCTTGGCCCTGAAGCACCTTCTTGATGTTAAACCACTTCTGTTCCTCGTCTTGTGCCACTAGTATCCGTCTGCGTCGCTCCCGCTGTATCGCTACCGGGTCAACATCTTCCGCATCGGGAAATGCCGCTGGTACAGTCTTGTGAAGATGGTCTGGCAAATCCTGGCCGATTGAATCTTCGGTGGACGTCTCTCGTCGTTCTTCATGCTCTTCTTGAGCTTTTGAGACATCCTCCGAGTGTTCATCTGCAAACCTGACGCCTTTCTTGGCTTTCGTCTGTCGCCGAGTCATCACTGCTATATTACCATAATCGCACTTTGGTGAGCTGTAATCAACCACGAAATTTTCGAAAGTTTTCCACTTTCAAGACTCGCTGCCTGACAGTACATGTACTTGACGCTCTGCTCCTTGTGACGAAACATCTACCGAGTCTTCATCCGGCTCGTAGATCATTTCCTGGATGCGGTTCAGCGATGCCAATTCCGACTTGCGAGTTTCAGCCAAGATTACCCGACTGACCTTTGATTCCAGCGCTTCAGTGGCTAACGAATCCGCGGCCGCGTTGTATTCTCGTACAACGTGAAGATATTTAACTGATCGAAGCTTGGCCGTGAGTTCCTTGTGAGTATTCAGCAGCGCTAGCAAAGTTTCCTTCCTGCATGCGATCACCCCTAGTGATTGTTGAATCGCGAGCCTTGAGTCCCCAACGATGACTAAATCCTCGGCACCGTGCGCAATAGCAGCCTTGACACCGTTTATCATACCTGTGTACTCTGCCTCATTCACCGTGGTGGCCGAGAGGTAAGCGTTTGCAGCAATCACTACCTTCCACTCAGGAAGGCTCCACAGCACCCATGAACAACTCCCGTAGCCACCGTACTTCTCTGTCTTCGCTGATCCGTCAAAAGACATGACGAATCCGCTGTAATTACGGGAAAGCCTGGCGTACAGCAACGCGGGGTCCATTCGAACAGTCGGGGAACCATTGTTTGGAGGTGCCACCGGCGCGAGCGAGTCCTCCAGGTCAACGAAGCTCGTGATGCTTATCTGCAGTAGCTGCGCAAAGGCGACATCCTTCTCCTTGACGCGCTGCACCTTAAGGTGCCACTGCGATAGCAGCACTGCGAACTGGACCGCGCGTCCGAAGAGAGACTTCGACTTATGCACCCACTCTAACGTCGAAAATCGTGTATAGACATGTAGCGTCTTTCCTGCCAGCTGGACGTAACAGATCTTCAACAGCAGAAGTAACGCCAAAACTTCCTTCTCAGCAGGATGGTAGTTCATCTCGGCCTCCTTGAGCACCCGACCGAGGAACCGTACGGGGTGTAACTTGCCTTCATGTTCTTGCATTAGCGTAGTGCTCAACGCCCATTCATTAGCAAAGAGCATGACGTGAACTTCTTTCGACCGATCGAAGTGCCTGAGGATGGGTGAATGTGAAACACTCGTCTTCAATTTTTTGAAGGAACGACGTGCCACAGAAAGGCCACCTTCAACGACAAAGTCTTCATCCTTGAGCTGGTACAGCGCCGCACCGTAGACCGCGAAGTCTTGAATGAAGCGGCTGTAGTAATTAACCGCTCCAAGAAACGACTGCATGCCCTTCTTGCTCGTTGGAAACGAAAGCTCGGTGATGGCCGCAAGCTTCTTGGGGTCAGCTCTGATACCTTCTGGCGAAATTTTATGCGACAGAAAGTCCACCTTGGGTTGGCAAAAGATGCTCTTGGTGAAGCTAATGCTGATCCGACACTGTGCGAATCTTGCTAGCAATCGGTCCAGCGTCGCCAGGCAGCTGTCGAAATCCTCGCCACCGAAGCAAATGTCATCCACAAACGACCGTCGACCAAATACAGGTACCAGCGATGATTCGTCTGGCTCCCCGTTCGTAAACATGTCAGCGACGGGGCTGTTGACGAGTTGTAGTACAGGGTCGGTCTCTACCGGTGCTTCGCGGTCTGCCGCGAACTTCGTTTGAAACGAATTCTCGGCGCTTGGCCCACGACGTTCCTTGGCCTGTTCTTCAGCTAAACGCATCCTCTCCGAGTATTCAAACCAACCTCCTTTAGGTTGAACGAACCCCCAGAGTGCGTTGTCAATCATACGCTGGTAGATCATCGGCGCGTTCTTTAACCCAAAGGGCATGCGTAACCACTCAAAATGTCCTAGTGCGCAGACGAACGCTGACACTTTACGCGCTCGCAAGGTCATCATGACCGCCCAGAAGCCGCTTGCTGCATCCAGCGAGCAGAACCATAGGTAGCGCTCGAGATCTATTAACAGGTCGTCGACTAGCGGCATTGCATACTCCATGATCGCGGTGATAGCATTCACCATCTTGTAATCAATGCAGAGCCGGATGTCCAGCCCGTTCTTTTTCTTCACAATCACGATCGGCGATGCCCATGGACTGTCTGAAAAGACGATCAGTCCTGCACGCAATAAAGCGCGCAGCAGCTCGTACAGCTTGCCGAGAAATCGCAGCGGCACGCGTCGGGCACGCTATTTAATTGGGGCGTGCCCCTGTGTGTCGATATCGCATACCGCTCCGTAGGCTGGCGGCGGCAGTGCGTTACCACTAGCAATCAGGATGTGCTCGTGGTTCTTTAGCGTCGCGACTAGACGTTCTCGGCGTTCAGTCGACAGCTCAGGATCAGCCACATTAGGCGCAGTGTAGTCAATTGTCGTGTTGATCTCTTCGGTCAGGTCCGGCAGGAATGCCAGCTCCTTCGCGTAGTCGTCCAAGCCAATGTTGTTAGCTTGGTGTTCGTAGAAATCAATTCTCGTATCCTCCGTTGCTTCATTTCCCTCGGTTGTTAACACTCGAGCAACCGAGATGTATGTTCCGTCCAACGCCGCTACGGATTCTTCCCTTGACTCAACATTGGCATCCGCTTTGATTTCAACAGTCGGTACTTGGTCCATCTCCTTCCCATCCTGGTTTCCCATCTCTGGGCCACCTGCCGAGTCGTCGTTCGCAATATTGAATGCGTGGGCCGCCGACATATTGGGTTGTTGACGCTTGTTCCGCTCCTCGTTCTGCCGCTGTCTTGACATTTCGGAATTCGCACCAATCTTGCAATGAATACTCGGTGCCGTACTCAACACCTTCTGCGCGATGCCTGTATCCTCTGGATCAACCACCGGTGGCTCGTTCGCAGATTTGGTGACACACAAGGCCGGGACAGCTTCGTCAAATCGGGTGACTCCATTCAATCCAGTGCCGTTGCTTGTCGCTTCCGTGGTCACCCCTGACTGGACACTAACACTCGTTGGCGTATGTACCACGTTCACCGGTCTCAGTAGTTCGTGTGTACGCACTACCGAGGCTTCGTTCGCGTTATTGCCTCCGCCATGGGTAGTCGTGTACGTGTCCAAAGGTTCTGCGGAAGGCTGACCGTCGGCCGAATCCCCGGCTGTCACCCCAGACGCCAGACAGGCTTCCACTCGTTCACGTTCTTCCAGGATCAGTGCCCAGCGCTCTGCACATGTCAGACGATCACTAGAATCCACTAGCGAGTCTTCTAGAGGTCGTGCTAGCACCCCACCGGGTTCTGGGTAGTATGGTCGATCAACTGCTGAAGGCTGAGTTGCAAGCCATTGTTCGTAGATTTCGCATTCACGCTGAAAGAGCTCGCGGTCTCTACAACCTTCGTAGGCCAACACTTGCCAGTCTTGGTACTTCTTGGACTCCAGACGCACATAGCCGTCACCTCGTGGCAAATCCCCATCTGGAATCCACATCGCGATCGAGTCGTGTGCTGGTAGGTACACAGTTCGATCAGACACGTTGGTCAATCGAATGCTCTGAGGCCGTCCACGTCGAAACCTCGTCACTGACGGGATTAGCTTGTTCGTTCGACGAACCCACAGTACGTGTTCTTCCAGCCCGACTTGACGCTTCGCTAGTCGATATTCTCGCCACTCGTGCGCTTGAATGTCCAACCGCTCGGGTGGCCCGGCGTTAACATGGGAGCCGTATTCTTCGCTGTCGATCATGTTCTTGGTCTTTATCAGCGGGATTTGGACTTCGTGCGGTAATTGCGCCGCGCCGTGGAACAGGTCCAACCGGATCCCGGCTGGGATCATAAAGTCGGTCCCGAGTACCACGTCGACGCCTGCACTATGCGCCATTACCCACATCTCAAACTCGTACACCATCTCCCATCCGAGCGTAATCTTGACGCACGCTCGTCGCGTCGTAGACACCTTGCCTTCGTTGATTCCTTGAATGTCAATGCGGCGTCCGTGATCAGGTACATCTCAGAGTCGCAACTTCTTGGCAAACGCGTCAGTGATCACACTAACGTTCGCTCCCGTATCGAGGAGGATCCTCGTTCGCTGGTCGTTCACAGCGCCCTGCACCAGAGCTCTCATTCTGATCCGTCGGTCGAATTTCTTGGCCGACCACCACCCCTGTCTCTCGCCAGGGTTCAACTTCATCATCTTGGAGTGACCCTTGGGCACGTCTCGCGCTGCACTCGAAATTAAGCCGAGCGAATCCTCGCTGGTGCCCTCATCAGCATCAGCACACTCCACTCTCTCTCCAACACCTCCACCGAGGATTCTACTCCTCTCCTTTTCATTTTCCGTCGCGTTCACACTTGTTACGTAATTATCAGGCCATTCACTCTGCCCCATGAAAGCAAAGATACACTCTGCTTCCATTGAAGGCTCGGTTAACTGTGGCAGCCCGATAGGGACCAACCCAGTTGTAGTTGGCGGGCTGCCTAGTTTAAATGACGTTCTTGAACGACGGCCTTGAGCTCTGGCGGGAGTTCCTCCTTCGTGCCTTTAGTGCGCACGAATTTGGCAAGGTCTTGGAAGCTGCGGAAAAGTTCGCATTGTCCAGCATCGTGGAGCTGCTTGCAGAACTTGCATCGCTTGTTACAGTAGTGGGCGGAGTGACTCATGCCACCGCACACCGCGCATGGTCCGTACTGTGGGCGTCGGTTGTCGCGGTTGAAGTCACGTCGACCGCGTTGGTCCTGATTGAACCCACGGTCACTACTTCGGCGATCTTGATTGAAGCCATTCTCGCGATCAGGCGTGTTTCCACGCGGTTGACGGTTGTCCGAACGTGCGTAGGTGCCTTCAGCAGCTGCACGGCGCTCGTTTTCGTTAGCAGCAGCGAGGTATCGGTCGTTTTCATCCAATGAGAAATCGCCATCCGTATTATCGGGCTGAAAGTCGTTGTACTCATCTTGGACATTGTCTAAGCGTTCGGATCTTCGTTTGAATACTCGTTGCCTCCTTGAGCAGCTTCACGACCTTCTAATTCAGCTAGTAGGTCGTCCACCGTAGCTTCAATGAGTGTCACTCTTGGTTTGTTGCGGTTGTCATCGCGGCGACGGTCATCACGCCGGTTGTTGCGGGCGTACCCATCGTCGCGTCGCGTATCACGACTCTTAGAGTATCGGTACTCACTGTCACGCTTGGCCATTCTCTCCTTACCCTTGAGAACATCTTCGACGATCTCTTCGAGCTCGTGAATGTCGGCGACTCGAGCGTGGTAGAGACTCTCCGCTAGTTTGTCATCGTCGCATGTTGCCAGGAACTGCTGTACGTGTTCTTTCGCGTCGCGACCACTCTTCTCAAAGTGTAGACGGGCGGTCCGAGCGTAGCCGTTCAGCCTGTTTATGTAGTCGCACAGATGTTCATTTCGTTCCCGCTTGGCGGAGTAGTAACGCGACAGTGCCGTCTGCGTGAACTGCGAGCAGTAGTAGCGGATGAACGCATCGCTCAGCAGCTTCCACTTGCGCTTCGTCTTCTTCGGAAGTTGACGGAGCCAATGAATGGCTCCGTCCCGGAGACTTAGCTCAAATGGAATGCACCATTTATCGGCATCTGTGTGGGTTCCAGTCATTTCATAGACGAACCCACGGAGCCACTGCATACAGTTCTCGCTCTTGTTGCGAGAGCCTGAGAACGGCGTGATGCGATCCAGCGGTCGGTGCGAAGCCATTTCAATCCTCGGTGTTGGGTCCACGTCGTTCAGCGTCGCTAGCTCATTCATCTGACGCATCAACTCGAGTTGAGGATCTTCCTCGTCGAATGTACGCACCAAAATGTCATCGTCACTGGACGAACCATCGCTGTCGACTTGACGACGTCCGGCACCACCTTTGGGAGCTCGCGCACCGCCTCGGCGACCGAACGAATCCTCGTTACTTGCGTAAATACGTTGCATACGGCTCTCCGAACGTGGCGTAACCATGTGTGAGTCTTGAAAGTACGGTGAAGCTTCGGTAGTGCCAAAGGCACCACGCTCAGCTCCACGCTTGGTCGGAGGAGTACGAACGAGTCGTTGGGGCGTCGGCGGCAGTGGAATCTTAGACGGATCTTCATCTTGAATCATCGGTCGACTCACAGGCTGCTTTCCGGCATTGATGCCAACGGCGCCAAACGCCTTCCGAAGCTTCTTCTTCCGTTTCTGGAGAGCAGCTCCGGCTTCATGTGGACTCCAATCCTGGAGCGACATCGTCGATGGGTACGTCTCGTTCTCGAACCCCAGCGACAACAGTAGCGAGACTGAATCCTCGGCAACTTGGCTAGTCGATACCGAGTTGACTGTGTATTGAAGTTCATGCGCAAGCGCAGGCCAGTCGGCCTTTCTCTTGGGGATGGGCTTGAACAGCTGCATCCACTCATCATTCTGCATCCGCGCTTGTACGCGGTCGAAAACGCGCTTGGCGGCTGGTGTATCACCGTTGATAGGTGGGCGAGGTGCCTTCAGCAGTGCTGAATGCTTTGCACTCGCCACCGAAGGTTTAGAACTCTCGGTCCCATCGTCATAATCTTCGTAGGCCGGTTCCGGTCCCGCAACATCATCGAGCTCGTCGGCGAGGTTCCTCGAAAGGGACTTGGTCGCCCCGCTCAGCCCCGATGATAGCGTGGCCGTATCTGGCGTCGCTGCGCCTGGCTCTGGAGCCGGCGTCTTATCTTCGTAATCTTCATAATCGTGGGCGTCAGGACCGATGTCCGCTTCGTCGTCGAAGCTCACTGAAAGCTCGGTGGCGGCTGCAAAGCGCGCAGCCGGGCTTGAACTCTCGTTGCGAGCCCCGCCAGACTTGGCAGGCGTAACTGGTACCGTCGGTTGTCCTTTCGCCATGTTTCTTGTCTTTTTCTTGTTCTTCTTCTCTTGGTAGCTCGTAAACTGGAAGGCCATACAAACAGTTCACAATGGTCACAATCGGTTCCCGGGTCGCGGCACCAGTTGTGGTGTTGGAAATCCCACGTGAACTCTAGCTACAGATGTAGTTAGGATGTTCCCACAACAATACGTCTACTAGGATAGTAAACGATCGTTCGGGCGGACCTGAAGACCCCAGTTCTGCCCTTGCACCGGGACAAACTGGACCTTGTAAACTACTTATATAGGCCAACCAGTAAAATAAGAACACGCTACTAGCACGAGCAAAGCTAGCAGGTGTTTTGAATCCTCGTGGTCCCAACAGCGGAAGGGTACCAGGCACGGGTAAGCCTTTTACGAGATCACCGAGTGTTCAACACTCGGCTCGAAGAAATAAAAGGGAGGCAATTCAAGCACTCCCAGTCGTGAAAAATAGGCAACAATAAGCCGTCACGTAAAACCTCCCGATAATAATCGGCCAATACACAAAGTCTCTTGGCCTTGCCGGATGAACCCTCGCTACAGAGCTTCGAGTTCACCGACAGGCATAACACACTCAAACAAGCTTGACCTGACGCTTACCTTGAAGCCGGACGTCGCTCTGTGTGCTTGAGTGGAAATTCTGTTCTGTATTTAAGCTTACCCTTTCGGGTCTATTCCTAATAAGAAGTCCTAATCAAGTATACAAATATCAAGTGAACAATGATCCGTTATGGATCTTCTTGCATGCCAAGCGTCGTCTGCACTGTCGCATGAGCATCTTTAACGGTCCGCGCCCTGTCCCAGACGGTGAACGTGTCTTCCAAAGGTCGCTGAATATTTCGCGAACTCATCCCAACCGCCACTGAGGGTTCGTACCGTAGATGATCCGCTGAATGCGAATCCGGCCAGTCCATTATTAATAATAAGGACAGCCTGGATTCAGTGACATAGGGCCGTATCCGATACTTGTTGAAAACTCGGAGGTGACGCCGTCGAGTCCCTTGCACATTGGCGTCTCCGTACATCACCTGACCGAGGGTTCGTCGCTTGAACATCTTGGGCGGTGTCACGTCTTTGTCGACGGGTGATAATCCGCAACTACGGAGAAATCACTACACCACATCACTATGTAATTGAAGGCCTTACTGACCGCGGTCATGCTCCAACCGCCCCTATCCATTATCCAAGGGGTACTAATGCTGCTGCTACCATTTGCACTTTGAGCAGCGCCGCGCCGAAATGAATGGGATGACAGCCCTTTCGTCAAAGCGGCTCCATCTTTTGTGCAAAAAGCACTCCACTTTCGAAGCAATCGGTTAACGTACGCGTGGATTCCTGGAACTGTGGAACGATGCTGCTCAAGCTGGGTCTTCAGAGCATCTCCTTCTCTTCCAGAGGCAACCTTCGCTTCGAGGAGCTCAATTAGAGACGTCTCACCCAGGTGGAATTGATGGATGTCTTCCGGTTCGCGAGGGAGGTGGTCAAGCAAATATTCGCTTGGAGTAGATTGCATTATTGTGGCCACGGCAACTGTGTGAATAGGGCAAGATGCAAAGTTTGCACGGTCGTGAAAAAGTGAAGCACCTTGACAGCTAGCAGACTTCATTCGCTTAAAATTGATGTAGATACATCCTCCTGCCAAATAAAATAAAATTAGCAAAAATCAATGGTAAAAACAAATTATGAGGTAGCACCTACCAGGGTAAACTGCTATTTGACTTCTGAGTAAAGACATCGTATCTGAAGACCGGCCCAGGAGATACCAAAGTAAATTCATAAGTGCAGCGGCCTTGTAGTCGTCATCATGAGTAGCCTCACTCAGTATTGCAGTAGTCAAAAGACGTAGGTCTTTCTTGGTGCACGGGGGCGCTTGGTGAATAAATTTAGTACTCCTCTTCGAGCAATACTTGTCCAGTACAGAAGCTATTTTCTGCAATCGACGACCTGCCACAGCCCCAACAGCTGGAGAAAGCTCTATAAGATGGTTTTTTACGTTCCCAAAGTAGCTGGCCACGGAGTTTTTAGACAACAACGACCCCTTCGAGCTTTCTTTAAAAGCAAGAACGACGCCAAACTTGTCCAACACAAGGTAGAGTACTTCTCCTGTAGAATCGTCACCAATTAGCTTGTACATAGTCTCCATGGTCATGTTCTCAGACGCCGCAAAGCGTTCAAACGCATTCAGCGCCGTCAAGCGGGCTCGCTGGGAGTTTCCAGGAATCAGAGCCTTCGTCGACATCGATGGGGTTTAAGTGGTTCACAGTGGCTCCTCTGAGGACCCTGACATATATGATATTTGTCCGAATATTTACGATATTTTAATGATATTCATTTGATTTGAAGTTACTGAAGAATATTAAATATTCACAATATATTCGGACACAATATGTCCGTATTGTCCAAGTTTAACACATTGATTTTTTTTCTGGATTTGATTGGGTACAATCAAATTCTATTCATATCCCATTGGCTGACTACTAATACAATGTTTAAATGTCATAAAGCTGATGTCCGAATAGACACGATATTCTTC
This sequence comes from Phytophthora betacei, assembly GCA_011320135.1. Lineage (NCBI taxonomy): Eukaryota > Oomycota > Peronosporomycetes > Peronosporales > Peronosporaceae > Phytophthora > Phytophthora betacei. The sequence continues at coordinate 409,518 of JAANHX010000556.1, forward strand.
CATTTCCACCTAAATGAATCCAGGTAAGGGTGGATCCGAGATAGGTCTTGGTGGATCTTGCCTTCCCGTACATCACTCATACCAGATCCATCGTCATTTCGTACGGGGTGTTGCTCGTCATGGCTAATCCACCACAGGCAACTTGCATCCGCGCCGGACAATCCAAATCCTCTCTAATCACTTGAAATTGTCACTGATTCGGGATAGTGACCCCGCGTTAGGTCCATTCTCTTATTTCTGAGAAAGCACTTCACCACAATCTGATTAATTGCAAATATAGTTTTTCGAGCTTAGACGAACCATAGTATTGCAACGAAATACTTCTTTGAACCATCCAGTGGTTCGTCGATTAAAATCAGCTTCTTCCTTGCTCCGGTCACTCGGAAACCAGTCGTATTTGTGCCGAGTGAAGCGCTTACGAAGGGCTGCATTCATCGAAGAATTTATCACAGGTAAAAGCGATATAAGCTGAATCAGTATCCATTTCCTGGTATTGAAAATCACTACGATCGATATAATAATTGATACAATCATAATAGAATTGAAGCATACGTAGCTTCGCCAGCTGGTAGATGGCAATTGAAAGGTTAAATGGATTGTTGAGCTTGATGCGACGTTTCTTCAGAAACTTCATAGGAACCAGCAAGCTCCTCAACATTGACGATATTTTGCTTTTCAACGATAGCCCGAACCTTTGCGCTATCAGGCTCATTTAACACTTCCTTATGTTTGCTTTTGTCCATTCCTGAGCGTCCGAAAGCGCTGTTACCAACGAGTTGCAGCATCTCGATCGTTTCCTTATTATTGCCTCCTTTGACGAGAGACTTGAGCTGTGTCAATAGCTCAGCAATAACAGTAAGCTTAGACTTAGAAGACAGTGACATCGAAATACTATCAAGAGCCTCCATATCAATGTTTTAGGATCTAATAGAAGGTTCTTCATTGCATGAATGAGTTCTATTTCAGTGGAATGATAATTTTTTTTCATCTTCTCAAAAATGGTTTCACGAATCGTTTGCACTTTGGCATCACCTTCTCAGCGAGCATCAGAAAAATCATCCATAAATAAAGCGAACACCTTGTGGGATTTGGCTTTGATGAATGAATAGGTCAAAGTAAGTTCCAGTCGATGAGCCAAATACCATTTGGGTAGTGGTGTATATAAAAATCTTCTCTCCGAAGTAGCTTCCAATAACTGGCGAGCAGGTTTTGCACGAGATGCTCCACGACGCTGATTGGATTCATACATGTGGGTACCAATGATTGCCTCGTTGTTACAATCAATCTCAATGTTCTTGAAAATGGGCATCATCTGTGAGAAGTACTCCTTGTGCGCCCCGGCGTACGAATATCACACTCTAGGAACCCGAATACTTTGTTGGCCTTAATAACATCGATGATGTCGTCATACGCCTAGATAGTAGTCAACCTTCCACATGGCATATCATTTCCAAGTGCCCGTATGTACAGCGTGTTTGCGTCATATCCGATAACTTTCTAACAGAGCTTTCCGCCACGGATCGTAGTCTCATTGCGTTTGCCAAATCTGCTATACACGATTGATGGACCTTCTGCTATGTTGGCCTTCATTTTGGGATATATTTTGTTTTCCTCTTCATCGATAGAATAGACAAGGCGATCTGAATTGAAGTCAGTTAGCTTCTGATATCGGAAGACCTTTAGCGACATATCCTTACGAGCGACATTACAATTAGCGCAGCTCATGAGGATGTTACCATCAACGTCCTCACGTTGATAGTTGACGCGGTCACCTGATGCAGTCTCAGGGGTGAGCTTGTAGTAGCACAGGCCGCAAAGATACTTCTGATTTTTAAGTAATCGATTCAAATGTTCCATACCCAATCCGAACTCGCGTCCAGCATGCTTATCTTGTGAAATATATCCTAAATGCCGTTTTTCTGGGAATGTGAGTGCATTTGTTGAATCACGTGGCTGCTTCTGAAGGAACTTAAAGCAGGTTTGATACATGAATTTTTCTGATAGGCCAGGAAGAGATACACCATCACCGAACATGTCAAGATCAAATTTCTTGAACAGTTCACGTTGAGCCTGGATAGCTTGAACTTAAGGTTTGACATCGAGATTGTTGTACCAAACCAATAGATCCTTAATACTCTTCATATTAAAATATTCCCAAACGAATTTTACGCGCTCATAGTCTGTGTCACGAATCTTCGCTCCACGGAAGTCACTATCAAAAGCAGACTTTACTAGTTTCACAAAGGGCATCGAATGTTTTGATGTATTTATAGGGAAAGACACGTTTACTCAGGCCACATGTGCATCGAATCTTGTCTCCACACATGCAACCCCCAATGTACGTTGATAAGTAGTTTTCATAGGACGTCCCTACTGGGACCTAGTTGAGAATATCAAGCAGCTTGAAAGTACTTGAGCTGATGCACATGTAGCTACGATTCTTAATGAGAGACTTGGTATTGCTGACCCTGAGTACTGTGAATAGATCGTTCTTGATCAAGTTGATATCATAGCGACCGCTATTGAAACCAAACACAGGAACCGGATCGATTTTTTTTCTTCTTAAGATCGTCATATGGGTGCTTCTTAGCGGTACCGATAGAGCTATGGAAGTCATAGATTGATTCATATTCTCCATCACGAAACCATTCCTCAACATCGCTGATACAGTAGCCCCCGGATATAGCCTAGTTAGGGATATCCATTCCAGAGAGGATATTTGCCTACTATGGCTCTAACCAAGGCGTCGTACTTTAATAGGTTGTAGTTCTGAATTTCTCTAGCTATTTCTTCAACATAGGCAAACATGTCTCTGAGGAGGTGTAACAAACTGGCCCTTGTCGGAGGGAGAGGAGAACGAAGAGAGTCTTGGGGCTGGCGGGGAGAAAGCAAAGTGTGCTGGTTTCCTCGACCAATTGCCCTCATCCAAACCGAAGACGTCTTCAGCTCGAAGTGCCGCGACATCGCCCCGCTGGCACGTCTGGATCATTTCTGACCGTCTAAGCGTGCAGGTATCCCGATCCTCTAGCTATTATCTTGAGTACATCATTTCTGCAGGGAAAACCGAGGGTTCTTGGGAGCCCCGTTGGCTCCTTGAGGAAGATGGCTTCACTGAGTATCTTGAGCTCGTTCATCCACCGGCGGTCCCATGACCTCGCTGGATTCTCTCTCGCGCAGCCGGACGACTCTTCACATGCCATGGGAGCCTCCCGCGATGGCCGTTGCGCCTTCCGTGCTCTGGATCTCGCTGCCGACGCCCTTGGGATCTCCGACTGGTACTCGGAAGCTGCTGTCGGTGCGCTGTACTGTGTACGTGCTGCGACTGGCAAGCCAATCACATTTTCTGGGATTGTGGCGTCCACACCGTGGATCTTCATTCGGAATTCCAACCGCGCCACTCGTGCTGCTGGTCTCGCTAAGATCTGTGAGGATACGATTGGTGTAAATCAGGTCCAGTTTCGTCTCGAAGGCGTTTAAGCTTGCGTCGGTCTGGATGTTCTGCTGCTGTCGCCTGGCGTGTATCTGTGCGCAGGTGTTCTCCCAGGTCCTCAGCGTAAGTCGCACGCGTTCATGCTGCAGGTGTCGAAGCACGGTCGCTTCTTTTCCGACGAAAGCCTCGTGCAGATGCCGCTGTTGGAAATGCGCCTTTTCGTGGCTGGCGAAAGTGCGCTTCGTCCGACGCGTCCTGATTCGCTAAAATACCGGTCTAGGGAAAAGTAAGCTAACTTGATAATAGCACTGCTCCTTTTCAGCTTGACGTTTGTATACTTGAACTTGCGCCTAGAACTTGAAGATAATCTTGAAGTTTGTATTCTTTAAAGCTTAAGTGGATCTTGAACATAATCTTGAAATGAAGTCGCTAATCTTAATTCTGGAGCTGCTATCGTGTCCGTCGACCTACTATATCGTCCTCGGAAATTTGACGTCGTCTTTTTCTTGATCTTTTAGGCGTCTTAGCTTCGTTCGCTTGAATCAACCCAGTCACTTGGTGTAAGTTCTTGAGCGGTTCCCACGTCGTCTTCCTCTCACCCACCCACCGAATGAGGTACTGTACGTTCCCCTTGCGCTGACGCTTGTTGATAATTGTTTCGACGATCTGTCCCACCTTGCCATCGTGCAATATTACCTCGTGAAATCGCGAGAGACGCGTCGGAGACTCGTACGGCTTGAGTGAGCCGGTGCTGAAGACAGGATGCAGCTTGAGTCCGGGCGGCAAGTTGATCTCGTACGCGTGTCAATGTACCTTGCTCACAACGGAATACGGTTCAATCCACTCGGGTCCAAGCTTGCGTGAGTTGGGAAACCCCGTGTGCGCCGTGTCCAGGTTCTTCGTGCGTAGGTACACTTGGTAACCAACGTTGAAGTCTTGATCTTTACGTTCGCGGTCGTACACGTTGGCCATACGGGCTTGCGCGTCCTCGAGGGCCACCTCACACTGGCGAAGTACGGCTGCTTGGTGTTCCGTAAACGGAACCCCTTGGCGTCGTCCCCCGCGCAATCTCGCCGACTTGACTCAGCAACAGCAAATAGTGGGTTGTGCGAGACGTATCCAATGTCGGCCTCGAATGGTGACATCTTGGTGCTGGAGTTGACCGCTGCGTTGATGGCAAACTCTGCGCTCGCAAGATGTACATCCCAGTCATCTTGTCGTGGAGATACAAAGCAGCGAAGGTACTTTTCAAGCGTTCGGTTTGTCCTCTCCGTTTGACCATCACCTTGAGCCCGGTACGCTACCGTCACCTTGAGCTTGGCTCCCACATTGTCGAAGACTTGACTCCAGAGACAAACTTTGTATCTCGATCTGACACGATATCACGTGGCATACCGTGAAGCCTCAAGATGTTGTCGATGAACATCGTCGCATCCTCTTGCGCAGAAACTGTCTTCATCGCTGCGATGAAATGTGAACGCTTGGTTAGGCGATCCACCACAACCTAAATCAAGTTCTTCCCGGTTTTTGTATCCGATAAGTCCGTGATTAAATCCATCGAAATCGAGCGCCATCGTTCTTCTGGAATCGGTAGAGGCTCGAATCGCCCAGGGGTCTTCGTCAATCGAGGTTTGTTCCATCTGCAATCTGCACAATCCGTGATGTACTTCGTGATCGTACGAACCATTCGCGGCCAATACCAGTCAGCACGTAGCTTCAGATATGTGCGATCGGCGCCGGAATGTCCACCGTAGTTTGAATCGTGTACTTCGGAGATGACGCGATGCTTTAGCGCCACCACGTTTGGAACGAAATCCGTGGCTTCTCATCCGTTGTTCCTTGGTACCAGATCAGTTTCTTCTCATCAAAGAACGTCTCGTATTGCTTCTCAGACGTACCACGAGAGTTCGCTGTCGTAGCATGCTTCCTGATCGCGCGTCGGATCTCTCGAATGATTTTGTCCTTAGCGTACCTGTTGATAATCAAATTTATCAGCTCATTTGTTGGCCGAATCTCGGTAACACGAAGTTGGTAACTCGTCTCGTTGAAGCTTGGGATGAGTAAATCGTGGAACCCCTTTGTCTAAGGCTTAAGATCCGGGCTTCGGCTCAGTGCGTCCGCGATACCGTTCTTCGCTCCTGGTAAATACGCGAAGGCTGGCAGGTATTCTGCGAGGATGTCGTACCACCGTGCTAACCGTCGATTCGCCATCTTCTGCTGGAAAATGCCCTCGAGTGACTTGTGGTCCGTCTCGATCATCACCGGTCGATCCAAACATTAACTCCGAAATAACGCCAAAGCGTTAACAATCGCAAGTAGCTCCTGCTGTTGAGTTGTGTACTTCTGCTCTGCTGACTTCATCTCCCGGCTGGTATAAGCGATTGGCCGCTCGATTTCATCGACAACTTGAAAGAGAACACCACCCACAGCGAACAGACTTGCTTCCGTCTGCAAGTGCATCTGCTTTGTGAAGTCGGGTAAATGTAGAACTGGTGTGTCGGATAGCTGTCGTTTCAGATCCTTGAAGCTCTTCAACTGCACTGCATTCAGTGTTATCTTCGCATTTCGCTGGTTTTTCTTCTTCAACAGAGTAAACGGTGCTGCCGTCATATCAGCATACTGCTCACAGAAAAAAGCTGCACGTATCCAGTTAAACCAAGAAAGCTGTTAAGTTGTTCTTGGGTCCTTGGGACCGGCCAATCGCGAATTGTCTGTACTTTGTCTGGGTCTATACGAACTCCGTTTCGGCCAATAAAATCACCAAGACACGGAACGCTTCAGCGCAGAACACACACTTGGACAATTATACGTACAGCTTGTTCTCCTTGTGTATCCCCAGCACGTCGCGTAGCGCTTGCAAATGCGCGTTGATGTCCTTCGACTTCGTGTACACGTAGATATCATCGTAGAACTGGTGCGCGAAAACCCCTTGAACAACGACGACGTCAACCTATGCATAGTTGCAGGAGCATTGCTGACTCCCATAGGTAGTACCAGGTATGCATAGAGGCCGCTTGGCGCTTGGAATGCGGTGTACTTTGCTTGATCCATCTTCATTCGAACTTGGTAGTACGCTGACATTAAATCCAGACACGAACAATAGCAGGCGCCAGCCATACTTTCGAACACGTCTTCCTTGCGAGTCATCGGCACGCTCTGTCTGATCGTGTTGCTGTTGAGGTACCGGTAGTCGTGAACGATACGCCATCCCACGGGTTTGAGTACGCAGAATGTCGGTGCGGCGTGAGGGCTGATGCTTGGTCGAATCAGCCCCTTCGCGATCATCTCGCGTACCCACCTGTCGATTTCCGTCTTCCGCTCTGGCGAGAGACGCCACTGCTGCCGATACATTGCAGTGTTCGGGTCCTTCACGTCGATACGGTGCTCAATGTCGCGCTCCATTGACAGTCCATCGGGCAACTCTGGCTTGAACACATTATCCTTGTACTCGACGAGAACAGGGTATGCCGGATTATCCCTGAACGGCTCCCAGTCCGTGTTTAGGAACCTTCTGGCCTTCTCGGATCCAACGTTGTCTGGTTCATCGTTCCTCTTAAGGTCGCGTTCGATCTCCTTGATCAAATTGTTCGTTCCCATAATCATGAAGTCGTGTACCGATTGGTCCTTCGCAGGTAAACCGTAGGAACTTCCGTAGCTTGTTCCTAGTGATGTACATGGTCTCAACCCCTTCCGAATCAACCGTTCCGAGAGTAAACATTGCTTTAGCTCTATGTTCTTCTTCTCACGCTTCGAGAGCGTCTCCACGTCCTCAGCTGGTCTTTTAAGCCTTTCAACTTCGCCCTCCAGCCGTGTTTCTGGCATGGCGGCTCGACAGGAATCACGGCTTATCGCGGAAGAGCGTTCGCAAGCCGCAGAATCGGGAAGCCCAGAGCTATTAACCTGACTGCACTTCCCACAGGGAGTCGAAATGTCAGCCGTCGAGGCTCCATCTGAGACGCATACCTTGAAGCATCGATTCTTCCAGTCGATTTCCGGATGTACATCCACAAAGAATGGCATCCCGAGAGCACAGTCAAACGTTTCAGGAATATCGAAAACAGCTGGTACACACTGGTAACGTGGGACACCTGGGAGTAGAATCTCGATCTTAACCAACTCCAGGATAGACTCGCCGATCTTGTTGTCATCGAGCTTGACCTTGATAGTCCGGTCGATGTAAGAGTGTGGCTTCAGCTCGTGCTTCTTGACGAATCCACGAGACACGTATACGGTTGCTGCTCCACAATCCAACAGGATATTGGCACCGAAATTGTTTAGACCCTGTACTATTGATCCTTCAATCGAAAACAATGGCGCACGAGTGTAGACGAGAGGGACTTCGCAAAGCAGATTCAACGTATCCTCGTTTACGGTTAAATATCTTGCTAGCCTTCGCCACGTCAGGTCCCTCTTCAACTGGCGTGGCTGATCGTTTTCCTCGTCACTCTTCAGCTTCTTGCAATCACGCTTGAAGTGCCCTGGCTTCTTGCAACAGTAGCACACGGGTCCTTCCTTGGCTTGTTCTGCGGAAGAGTAGCGACCGGGCTTGAAGGACATTTTGCTGAACGGCTTCTTGTTGTTGGACTGGTTAGAGCGTGTTCGTTCGCGGGGCTGTTGCTCACGCTTCGGCTTCTCGCGGGTCGGTTTGCGCTGGCCACCGAAATGAGACATCTCATACTGGCAGCATGGCCCATCGCCTCACACAGCGTCATCGCGTTTTGAAGCTTAACAAAGGCTTGAGTCGCACGCTTGAGACCGTCACAATAGTAGCTAAATTGGTCGACTTCGCTCATGTCCTCAACGCGAAAGATCAACGACGAATACTTCTCACTGTACTCTTCCATGTCATTGGCCTGACGGAGTTCACGTAGCTTCTGTCGTAGCACCGCTTGATAGTTGGAGGTTTCGAAGTGAGCGAGGGCATCATTCGTTAACCGACGCCACGTCTGCATATCTGCGGGAGTTCTTGAGGCCCAGAATAGGAATCATCCTGACGCCGGTTCCTCCATCGCCGTCTTAGCGATCGAAAGAAGCGTGAAGTTGTCGTCCGTCGCGTCCTGACCGTTGATTTCGCACAGGGTCTCCACTTGGAAGGGCCACTGGCGCACATCGTCGTCACACCTCCCCTTGAACGTCGGCAGGCCGCTCGGAACGCGAGCCTTGGACGCTATCGGCGGTTGACGCTGCGCTTGATTGTTGGCTTGGAGGGCTGTAATCTCGGGACGTAGCTGTGTGATCTGCGCTTCCAGCACAGCTTGTCTATCTCCTCCCGGTGGCGCGTCTTGGTCGCTATTGCGCGTCGCGGGGGTCATGGTCGTCGAGTCTACACCAACAACTGCTACCAGTGTAACAAACAGGCCCCTTGTCGGAGGAAGAGGAGAACGAAGAGAGTCTTGGGGCTTCCTGGAAAAAAGCAAAGTGTGCTGGTCTCCCCGACCAACTGCCCTCAACCAAACAGTTGGTTGAGAGAGCCCCTGTATTATTTAATATCAATCTCTAAAGTGATATCTCTCTATCTCGATACTATAGGATATTCGATACAGGAGATCAATCGGCGATTCTCTGACAAAGCATCGAACCTCTTGAGTTAGGCTATTACATATGCTTACCGATACGGGGATGTGTTGATTAGTAAGTATTGTATTTACAACATTCTCGATTGAAGTTTGCTTTAGAACGGCATCAAAGTCATATATGATGAAATGGTCAATGTAGTGATCAATTTCCTTAATACCAAATCTGGTCAGAAGCTTTCGAATTTGGTTTTGAGGTGGCCGATACACCGTTGGTGACTTCGCAAATGAGTCTAGTACTTCAAATTGGCATTTGGTCTTTTTATGAGCGTCAAGCTTATCACAGTTAGTGAATACGGCTTCGCATACGTTACAGGGATACTTGGACAAGACCATATCGAGATTAGATATGTACATCGCATGGGACTTGTAGTCTAAGAGGTTGATGCGATTTGAGTATTCCTTCTTAGATTCGTGAATGAGTGATACTTCAAGCGAATCTTGGTTCATCTCATAAACGTTCATTCTTAGCGTGTAGCAATCTTCCAGCTCATCAAACTGCATGATATCAAAAGGCTCAATTTGTTTGTAGAATGAAGTGGAATATTCGATACCTTTGAACGCACAAAATCCCCTAACTTGATTCTTAACGAGTGAAGCCATCCTATCCAATCTAGCTTCCTTAGCTAGATGATAGGCGATACAGAAGAAAACCTATTTGTTATCCGCTTTTGGGAAATCACAAATATATCGGTTCTTCTTGATCACATCGAAAATGAGCCGATTTTTCCCTAGTGAATAGTTTCCGTATGATATAACGATATTTGTCATAGTAATCTCCTTCGGTTTGTAGCTGGAACTTGGGTAGCTGATGCGATCGGCAAAAGCTTTGGGTTGAATCGTGCCCATTCCTTTACTGTCGATATCATCCTTGCTATTGATACCAATGGGATTGTCAAAGAGTGCTGTGTTTGTTCCGGGCCAAAAGCTTCGCTCGAGCCCGCTGACCCGATCAATTAGCTTGTATCCCAGTTGAACATTAGCCTCGAATGGTTTGGATTGACTCTTCAAGGTAGAGCGAATATTTTAATATATATCATCCTAACTATAATAATCATATGAATGCGTCTCTCGGACTTTGCTCTTGAAGAAAGAATATACTCCAGGACGCTTGTAGTCCTTGGGAAAGTTACTGTGAACTCGTGACTTTGAAAGTTTGTACTGCTTTGCGAGTAGCTTATGGTTGCTTGCTTTCGATAACGAAGATATATTAACAACTCGTCCATACTTGTTCATAACCTTAACACGGAAACTGAACCCCATCGCTTAACGGGAATCTTTAAACGCTTCAAAGCTTCGAGTTCGTTGGACAACATTTCCGAGTATATGAGACATGAGATTAAATTATATTTTCCACAAAACAAATTTGTATAAATTATTATCAGCAATTCTTAAGATATGCTGACTTTCCCTAAGATAAAAAATCACTAGTCTAGAGCGATTCGTCCGGTCTCTTTCTTATGGTATTTCTTTGTTTTTCTTTGATTTGGTCTCTATGCTGATCATCATAAGTCTTCTGGCGACCAAGAATTTTTTCTCGATTTTTCAGATAGTAGCGACGTTTAGTTGCGCTAATACTAGCCTTATTGGCCTAGTACTTTCCCGGTGAGTATGCCATTGGACTTTGTACTTGTTAAAGCTCGACTTTATATATATTAACTTTTGTATGAAGATAGACTTTATATTAATCACTTTGTGTGCATCATGATAAGACAAATTAAGGGAGATCGATAAATGGTACTTGGATCGAATTCTAAAAGATCGACGACCTCCAAACTTCATGCTCTTACCATCAGCACGGGCCCCACCAAGCGAGATCTTCTGTATCGTTTCTATTTCAAATGTTTTTCTTTATCACAATGTTGTGCAAAGTTCCATCTCTCCATCGAGGATCGACACAAGCAAGTATTTCTTTTAGGCATTGGAGATGAAATTATTTTCTTCTTCATCTCTTCACTAACGTTCGGTAAATATACTTCAACGATAGGAAATTTCGAAAAAGGTGCCTACCACAACGCTCATGCAATGACTTTCCCGTACACTTCAATCCGCTGTCCAAAATGCAATTGCCCATTCCTGTTACTAGTAGTAATTAGTATTTACTTAATAAAACTTGCATTAGGATCAACTAAGACATTAGGATCAGCTGTCTTTTCCATCCATAATATTCACCATTCTCACGATGCGTTATTATAAGATATGTAGGTATGTTTATATAGCTCAAAATTTACTTTTAAATGTTAGCATAAGGATTGGTGCTCTATCCTTCGTACATGGAAGTTAAGAAAAAGTGCAATCTGTGCACGTAATGGTATAGACAGTACCCACCGCACTATCTACGTGCGGCGAAAAAAAACGGTATTGAAACATGTTCTGCCTAACTACTCAAGTGGTGGGGACGATCGATATCGGTATGTCCTCCCCGGTCTGGTAGCGGAAAAGCTGGCGTTAATTACCTGCTTGGTCTGGTAGCGGAAAAGCTGGCGTTAATACCCGGTCTGGTAGCGGAAAAGCTGGCGTTAATTACCTGCTTGGGGAAGAACCAGTATTGTGCCACTTCGTACAACATTGTGAGTAATGCCTGCTCTCCAGCGTTTAAAACAATGCTGTTTACTCAAATGCATATAACTACCGTTGTTGTAGGTAACCCTGGTGACGTACATGATGTCGGCGGACACGAACACGCAGATTACCATGCTTCCCACACTGCTCAAGTGACTGCAGTCAATGCCGACCACGACTAATGGTCCAGTGATGAAGCTGGAGTAGCGGTTGTAGCTGACAACGAGCATGACTTAGTCGCACGCTCGGAGCACAGCAACATTGGTGGTACATCCCTCACTCGTGGTATGAGTGATGGCAATCGATACGTCAAGAGCTCGGGATCCCCACAGGACGTTTGCTACGAATATAGTATCAGAACACATTTCAGGTCGATGGCGAGAAGCGCCCAGTAACAGACGAATGCCGTTCGGCAGCAGCGTTGTCACAGAAACCGCAGCCGCCCCCAGTGCTACTTCTCCAAGCACAGGCTTATCGATGGTCCCGATACCGACTCAGTTGGCACGGTGTGAGGCAATATCGTCAAAGCAAATGTACAAGAATTAGAGCAGGAGGAAGCGTGAGTGCAGCACAAGTTACAATGCAAATTCGTTACCCAACCAGTGGGAGGAGATCTAGCGAGTCAACGCAGCCCATTAGATGGGCACCGTTCACCAGGGCAACAAAGTGAAAGCAGACAGCAACCCACCGATCCAACAGCCTAGAGTCGCACGACAAAATTTCGAGTAAACTTGAATATATCTTGAACAAACTATTGCCGCCGTTGTCTCTGTTCTAGATACTCTGTATTAGCACCGGTCACCAGGGCAACAAAGTAAAAGCAGACAACAACCTCAGCAGAGCCCACCAAACCAACAGAGTAGAGTCACACGGCAAAATTTCGAGTAAACGTTAATATATCTTAAGTAAACTATTGATGTTGTTGTCTATGTTCTAGATACTTCTTTTTATAACAACTGCTGCGGCATATCGCTCCCCAATGATATCGTCGTGGCGTGGGCCTTGAAGTCATTCTCGCTGTCCGTGACCAGGATCGTCGAACAGGGTGCCGCTCATGATCTGCCACAGCTCCAAGTCGATAACACCCACGCTCTTGGCCGTGCTGTACGTGGCGTCATGGCGCCGAAGACGGGGTGTCGATGGGCGGGTGCACCCACTCGCTCTTGTGCTCGAGGTTCTCGATCATGGTGGGCGCTCCCTCGCCGTCGCCCTCATTGTCCCAGGCCTCGGGTGGACCGGGTCCAAGATGGTCTTGGGGTGTCGGTGTAGTCCGCGGGCTTCTTGTCCTGCGAGTCTGGGACGTGCTTGGAGTCCACCCTGTCCTTGGTTTTAAACTGGTTGGGGTTCTTGACTTGTTGCTCCGGTAGGAAGGGCCGGACCTTGCTTGGTCAGCACTCATTCTTTGACGCTCTCGCCGTCGATCTTGAGCCCGTGCGTGTTGACCTTCCTGAGCACGAGCGAGTGCAGACGTTGGGAGCTGCCGCAGATAACCAGCTTGAACGTGACCACCGACGGCGAGCCACCGTCGGTGTATGCGCGTTCTACGCCCGCGGACAGCTGCTTGGTGAACGTGTGGTCCACGCCCGCGGGTGGCAGCTTGGCATACGCGTTGCCCATGTCTCTGGAAATCAGCTTGACGTACGAGCTGCCATAGGCCACCTTCTCCTCGTGATGGGCTAGGTACGACAGGAACATGTCCTTGCCAGTGCCTTGTCGAACTTGACCGACCGCGCGAAGAAGGGCACGTCCTCGCTCGTCTTCGGCCACTTGCCTGCCTTGTCCTTGTGAATACTTGCCCCAAAGACCGTTCCATCATCAACGCACTATAATCTCCCGTCACGGGACAGTCGTGCACATGTAGATCGGGATTGGAGGAGACTTCCAGCTACCCCGTCGTCCATATGTGGCTTTCGCGAGCCTCCACTTGGAGCAAAATTTTCCTCGGCGGGAATCGCGATGGCAAGGACAATAGCGAGACGTATAAACGATCAAACGCACACTCGGCATCATATACAGCTCCTCTTGTACGGCCAGCTTTGCTAATTCATCAAACAGGAAACCGTTTAGAAAAAGTTGGTGCACGCTAAAATGGTTTACGCGACGAAAGCGGTGTATCAAGAACGTCTCCTTGCCTCAAAACCACTTTTGGAGTAATAGCAGTATTGGTGCATGCGCTCTCAAACAATGAACACCTCGACGAAAAACCTCCTCGATTCCCAAGCATTAGCGTGCAATCGTCTGAATCGCAAACTGCGCCGCAACATTCATCAGGCCGGCACCAATGTCAAGAAAGACGTCGTCTTGATGCACAGCTCCAATCATTTAAATCACGCTTGGTATACCGGCAGGCAGCATCTCACCTGCGCTCGCTCCGCCTTTCCAGCTTGTTGACGAACGTCCGCGGCCGAAACGCTGCTGAAGATATCGCGGATAGGTCGTTCTGCTTGGCTCCGTTCCAGAAGACGAAGCTGCTGCTTGTGAGAGTATGTTGGCGTCGACGTGGAGAAAAACACGGCGGAAATCTTGATAGATCACGCCCATACGTGCGTTTCAGAGCACGCAGCCGAATCTCAAGCGCTTGGACAGAATGTTTACTCGTGACCCGCGCCACCTCCTTTCACTTTACTCGCTTGTGTTGGGATTCATACTCGAGTGCAAGCGCTACAATTCGTTTGTCTTGTGCGTCGGTGAAGTTGGTCCGCATAGCAAAGCATACTGAGAGAGACGGCAAGCATGTAACCTAGGTGTAGCGGGGTACAATCCTGTAACGGGGTAAGATTTACCGTCACTAGCTTAGACTATAGTGTGAAAGAAGCTCGCAATAGTAAAACCAAGTCTTAGGTTTGTGTCAAATTCAACTCTGATATATTTCGGACCAGGGCGGCTACCCCTGGCCTCGTGTGAACCACTCAAACACAGGTATATACCTGATTGGTCAATAAATGAGTCTGGCTCATTACTATCAACCAATCCGATGATGACACCTTGGCCCACGGGTAGCGTGTACCACTTTACCTACTTATGTAATAACTAAAGAAATATCTACCTACTCATGTAATTGGAGTTGGGCCCATTACTTCACCCTCCTCTCTAAGTTGCGCTTACGTTGCGTAAGCGCATGGAACACATTTGAAGAAAACTCGAAACCCCAACGGAGCGAAGATGGCCGAGGACAACACGACACAGTCAACGGGCGTCCGCACCAGCGCGACGCTGGTGACAGCAGCAGGCATCGACACACTAACGACGGCGGTAACTCAGACAGCCGAGACACCGGCAGAGCCGACAGTGACGAGGATCAGCTCCGGAAGCACGCGGTCGCGCGTGATGGATGACGCTTTGGTTCCCTGGGACCTGTACGACTTGTCAGGGGCGGAGAATCTGGATACACTCGACACTATGAAAAATTGCTTCCGTCGCTTCCGCGCGACGCGGAAGAAGTACATCGAAGGCGCTGATCGTGAGGGACTTTGTCGCTCTTGGTGTGCCTTCATCCGGCGATGGAACCGGATGTCGCGTGCCGGAGAAAGCTTTATCGACTGGTTAGCGTATCGCGAGGAGACCCTCGCGGATCATTCGATTAGAGAGCTACGCGTGAAGGTCTACAACAACGCGTGGGGATATGGATCGACTCTGCTTCGTGCACGTGAGAGAGGGATGTGAGTTCTGTGGTACTTCAGCCCGTCCGACTCAGCGTGAATGGAGGGAACATCTCGCTGAGCGGCCACTCAGCGAAGAAGAGTCGGGATGGATCGGGAAGCACGTGCACATCCTGTATGGATCAGGCGGCTAATCGCGGCGGCTCACGCCGACGTTGCACGCGTCGGAGCGCGGCATCGTTGTCACCTCCTTGTGCGGGTCGTTCTCGTGGGCGTTCTCGATCTCGTTCACGGTCTCCGCGGGGTGACCCGCGGAAATCTTCTTCTCAAGCAGCATGGTCTCATACTCGTGGACCACGTCCGGAACGTCACGGAGAAGGTTGGCGCGGGGCTCCCACGTATCATGCTCTGGAAGATAACCTCGCCAGCGTATCGGATGGCGGCGCGCGGTCGGGGCCGCGCGAGGGGAACGACTACAGAGGTTACGCTCCCCTCGGTCGATAGGAGAACGCGATCGCCTATCTTGAATACATTTACGTTCTTTCGACCGTGCTTATCAGCTTGTTCCTTTTGCTTGTCCAGTGCGATCTGCAGTGCGTCGCGGGCGAACCTTGAGATGGATTGCCTTTGCATGACGAATTCCGCAATTTCCGAGCGATCGGCTGGAAGCACCGTGGGTTTCGGTGTATAATTGGCTGTGGTACCTTCCTGCTCGCAAATATTGCTGCCTGGATCGATCAAGTTCTGCGACGTCAATCTCGTTATCGAAGCTGCGTATGCCCAGGAGTCTCGATGGTCTGCTTAGACGGAGAGCGAGTCAAAGCGTTCACACTGGCTACACCCAAAGACAACCCTGAAGTCGAGTGCGCCGACGGGCCTGTTGGCACCGGTGAGGTTACCGCTGCGCGCTGAGACACCGGCTCACGTACCGGTGATGACCACGACACGGACGCGTTGTCTGCAGGACTGACCGCATCTTCAGCATCCATGTCGACTGAAGGAAGTTCTACCCCACCAAGGGTGAAGCCGTCAGCATCTGTGGGGTGGCCCACGGCGAGAAGTGCCGGAACACGTGGGTGTCGAGCGATGTTCACGAAGAACGGCGTCATGCCCGTCGAGGAGTGCTCGGCGTTGTTGAGTGCGAATTTGGCTAGCGGAAGGAACGAGCTCCAGCTCGTGTACGAAGTCGCGTAGCTGCGGAGAACGTCTTCAAGGCCTCGGTTGACGCGTTCGGTTTGTCCATCCGTGTCCAGATACGCCGCGGTCGACATGAGCCGTTTAGTTCCCAAGAACGCGAAGAGGCGTGACCAGAACGCGGATGTAAACCGCGGGTCGCGGTCGGTGGTGACGAAAAATCACGTCGACGAAGTGGGCCGCCGATTTCTATCGCGGTGATTGAGGCTGCCACCGAAACGAGATGGACCATCTTGCTGATACGATTGACGAACACAATGGCTGTATCGGGCGGAAGACCGAAAATGAAGTCCATTGAAATGGAGCGCCAGGCTTCCGTGGCTACCGGAAGGGGCGCAATGGGGCCTGAGATGTCGAAAACGATTTGACTCGCTGGCAAGTTTCACATGTGCAGATACTTGTACATGTGCGGCCAATAGAAGTCTCTCGACAGAGCCGCGTACGTCTTCTCGCGACCGAGATGTCCTCCAGTCGGGGCGTCATGGTACTCGTGGATTATGCTCGCACGTAGATCAGCGTCGTTTGGGACGACGACTCGAGATCCATCGAACCTGTCGATGCTGTACTTCAGCAGATTGTCGTCTAGTCGATATCGATCGATCTGATTACGCGTGGTCCTTGACAGGTCACTTAGCGTGTCACTACTAGGAGCGCGCAGGTGCTTCATGATGGCACCGTATATAGGATCATCATCGTAAGCTGGAGCAATCTCGTCGCCCAGCGGGAGCGTGGGCGTAATCAGCGTCAAGTTGATGCCTGACGACATGCAGACCGCACATTTGTCGTCGCCCTCATCAGCCACCTGATGTCCTAGCGCTTCACGGGGATCGTAGTCCGGAAGCCGAGACGGCGCGTCGGCGAGAATGTTATTCTTGCTCGGCTGGTAGTGAACAACGAAGTTGTACTCGGAAAAGATGGACAGCCAACGGGCCATCCGTTGCGACAAGTGAGGGCTCTTCATCGCTGTCCGCAGCGATGCGTGATCAGTGTAAACCGCAAATGACTGTTCACCGAGCAAGTACACTCTGAATTTGATACCGCATTGCCAGGAGCTCCTTGTCGTGGACTGGGTAATTCTTCTCGGCTGGCTTCGGTTGGTGCGACTGATAGCTGATAACGCGCTCGTGTTCGTCATCATCGAACTGCATCAGCGCACAGCCGATGGCAAAATCGCTCGCGTCGCAGACGACGTGGAATGGCTTTGAGTCATCAGCAAGCTTCAGGATCGGCGCAGACGCCAAGCTCTTCTTCACCGAGTCGAATGTAGCTTGGTGGTTCGATTCCACTCCAAGATCACGTCCTTCTTCAGCAGCGAGGATAGCGGTTGGATCAACCAAGCGTAATTCTTCGTGTACATGTGTAAGTAATTGGCCATGCCAAGCCACTGACGCAACTCAGTGAGGCTTGTCGGCGTTAGCCAAGCACAGATAGACGATACCTTCTCGGGGTCCGCGCGCACACCGCTCTTGCTCACGTAGCATCCCAACACCGAAATCTCCGGTGCACAGAAGACACATTTCTTCGGATTTGCGTAAAGCTTGTTCTCTCGCATCACCTGAAAGACTTGCCTCGGGTATTTCAGATGTACTTCCACGACACTGAGGTTGCCCTCAGCGCGGCTGTGCACGAAGATGTCGTCGAAGTAACTCGGAGTCTCGGAGCGGACGAAGCAAATGGGAGACCATGCGATTGAAGGTGGCAGGTGCGTTCTTCAGACCCTGTGGCATCACGAGCCACTCCCAGAGCATCCCGTTCGGTGTAGTTACGGCGGTGAGAGGCACATCACATGCTCTCATCAGGATCTGATAGAATCTATCGGTCAGGTCGATGGCGCTGTAGATAACGCTGCCAGCCATTGAGTCCAGTACCATGTCCTTCCGAGGAATCGGAGTCGGCGCGGGGATGGTGGCATCATTCAATTTGTTGAATGCGTGAACAGTGCGCCACCCCCCTGTAGTTTTCTTCACACAGAACGTTCGGCTTTAATGGGGCGAGGTACTCACACGCACGTTACCCGCCTTCCGGCGGCCCTCGAAGAAGTCATCGATCGCTTTCACTTGTTCACGGGGAAGTGGCCATTGTCTGGTGACGCAGTACTTCGTACCTGGCGCGAGGTCGATCTCGTGCTAAACCCCACGATCCGCCGGTAGCTCGGCGGGGATCTCATCCGGGAAGACGTCGGCGTTCTCGCAGGCGGTGTCGTATACGGGATTCTCTGACTCCCGCAAGGCCACCCAGGACTGTGTTTGGAATCGTTCCTCACGAGCAGACTTGGGTTCTACACCTTGTGAACGTGAACGTCCACTATCCTTGCAACTGCATTTGCTGACTCATCCACCAAGGCTACCTCGGTGAACAAGCACACCTGCTCGACATCTGCAGCTTTCAGGTCCCGCAGAAAGTTCTGCCAGGACAAGCCTGGAAGGCGTGTGATCGCCGCCGCTTCACGCGGCGGGCTCGCGACTGCAATAGTGCGCGACCGACCCGGGCCTCCTTCCACGTACTCGAGAGCGCTGGCCGAATCCATCGGATGCGTTAATTACCGGCATGCTCAGCTCATCGTCTGCTGAAAGATCCAAGTCACTCCTACCATTCGCTTGTATATCCACCTGTCATTCGTCGGGAACTGGCTCACTAATAAGTAGATTGTGCAGTATACTTGCACAAGTAACGTGCCGAATGACTTTGCGTAGATGTCGTTTCTTTTTCATCTTCGAACGAATGTCCTTAAGGTATTGAAACCTTGTCTTCAACAAGCCAATGCAATGCTCCGACCTAACTCTTATCGACAACAATTTGCAGTTGAAATAGGTTTGTTCTCCACGCATAATACAGCAGACAGGCGTTTGAAGGCTGGAATCATTGTTTGTGATGGTTGAAATGCTGAGTCTCCAAGTATATACTCTACGGGTCTGAAATACTCACTCTTACTTTGATTTGGCGGGCTATTTCTCCAGACACGGTGGTCGGGCACTGAGCCTGGCCACCCCACAACAATGTGTCGTACCCTGGAATGTCTGAAGCCAGTGCTCGACTCTTGCTCTATATGTGGTCTCTTGTACTTGACCTTCTCGTTAATCTTCACGTCCGATACGAAGCAGTTCTTATGCTCCGCGTGAAGTATATGTGGCAGTCCACCACATTTTCACGGTTACCGAGTAAGAAACCAACTCGGCAGTCCTTTGCCAATTTCCTCCTCTTTGATTTAGATGTGTGTCAGTATGTAAGTGATCCAAACGAGCGAATGTGGTGATTGTCCGGTCTCGCCCAAACATCATTTCGTACGGTGTCCGTCCTACTTTACAGAGCACACGGTTTTTGACAAAACTGCGTCTCCAGTGCGTACATCCAGAACGACTTTAATAGGCCAGACGGACTCATCATCGTCTTCACCATCCCAATTAACGTCTGGTGGATTCGTTCTACCAGATTTGACGGTGAAGAATTTGGTCCGACTATTGTGTGCACAATGCCCGTCTTCTCGTACCATAGCGCCATTGTTCCGTCGCAGAACGCCTAGGCTTTGGCGATGAGAATTTGTCTCACAAGACCTCCACCACTTTCGGTTTCATCACCGTCTTCATGCCGGCGAGTCACAACAGTGTATACTCGACGGCCATGTTGGCCGTCAGCCCACGCAATGTAGTTCTGCAGGTGCTGGTTTACTTCGTCCTCGGAGTGGGACTTCGATAGTCTTGATGTAGCGCGAGAAATTCTCCATCACCGCCAGGACCACGCTGGTCGTGGTGTCTCGACGAGGCTTCAGGCGGCATCTCGTCGACCTCTTCTTCGATTTCTTTGAGCTTACACTCGAGTCTGACTCACTGCTACTCGACGATTCATCACCGCCATCTAGGTGAAGACCTCGCTCACGTCGAATCCACGTCGACGCTTGACCGATTGGGCCAGCGAGTCAATCTCTGGCTGATATAGCGCAAGCCAAGGAATGCCCAGGATAAATTCAAACGCATAATTCATCTCGATCACCAAGAAGGCGTCCTTGCTACGGAAGCCGTCGAACGTGTACGACAACGACACAACACGCCGCGCAACGCGGCGAGTCTTACCATCTGCGAGTTTGACTTGAATCTCGCCCGGACCATTCCGGACGCGGACGTTCTTGGGTAGTACCGACAAACACGACGCGCGAAATACGTTGTTGGTCGCTCCTGCGTCAAGGAGCGCGCTCAGTGGTCGCCAGGCACCGGTGGCGTGGAGACTGACGATGATCGGTCTCGAGTCGCCAGGCGTAGTGGTGGCATTAATGTGTGCTTGGAGCACGAGAGGGCTCAAAGGTTGGGCATCCACCGAAGGGCCCGGTCCTTCGTTAAAGCCAGTTGGGCGCCTCGCACCTACTGGTCCTGGTCGTTTTTGGTTTTGAATGAGCGACCGAGGAATGTTCCGCATCGGCGTGCGCGACGACGGGAGCTGGCGCGCGGCACTGCGCTGCGCGGTGACCTTTCTTACCACATCGAAAGCAAATGAGGGAATGATTGCTGCGCCCATCGCTAACTAGGTAGGATCCGCGACGTCGATCGCTCGACGCATTGATGGCGTCGGTCTCCATGGGCTCGGGGGTAGACTCTCGGGCTTCCGCAGGTATGGCTGCGGTGTACGATACAGCGACCATGTAATCCTCGCGAATCGCGAGTGCAAATGCCTCCTCGAGTGAGGGGGGATCAGCTATGGTAAGGCAGTAACGGGTCATACCCTCGCGCATGCCGAACACGAATACGTGGACTTGCGAGCCCATGTCGATTGGCTTGGTCACGATGCATGATGCCAGATGTCGCGCCGTCTGGACGTAATCACGCATGGTCATCTTCCCTTGCCGAAGAGCGAAGAACTCTGCGCGAACGCGAGACTCATTATGCGGGGGCTCGAACACGAGGCGCAAGTCGCTCTGGAGCGTTTCCAGAGTTGGGAAAGCGTCGGGGTCAACAACCAGCTTCCCAAGGGCCCATGCTTTGGCCTTTCCGGCTAACCGGGAGAGGAGGAAGTTCACCTTCGTGGATGACGTCTCGATGCGTCGTAGCGATATCAATCTCGCGGAACCACCGGTTTAGCGGGAGCCGGTTTTCAGCGGCGCCAGAATACGTAGACGTCTCCAGCTTGACGACGTCATTCTGGGTTGGACGCGAGAGAGATGACACCCGCCAATTCGCATCGGCGAGTTCGCGTTCCATGAACGCTTATGCTGCAAGACGTTGCTGGTCGGACGTTGCTGAGCTCAGCAGCGATGCGACAACGGCATCTTCGGACACCGCCAGGAAGCGGTGAAGCGCTTCCCACTCCACGCGAGTGAGATGGGGGAATGCAGCATGCTCCAGGGTCGCCCCGGCGATTTGGACTTGGCTCATCGTAGTCTTGGTCGTTGGAAGGACTACGAAGTGCTACCAGGTGTAGCGGGGTAAGAGTTACCGTCACTAGCTTAGACTATAGTGTGAAAAAAGCTCGCAATAGTAAAACCAAGTCTTAGGTTTGTATCAAATTCAACTCTGATATATTTAGGGCCAGGGCGTCTATCCCTGGCCTCGTGTGAACCACTCAAACACATGTATATACCTGATTGGACAATAAGTGGGCCTGGCTCCTCACTATCAACCAATCCGATGATGACACCTTGGCCCACGGGTAGCGTGTGTCACTTTACCTACTTATGTAATAACTAAAGAACTATCTTATCCTACTTATTTAATTGGAGTTGGGCCCATTACAAATCCAGTGTGCTCCGTGTTGCATAAAGAGTGACCCGTCACTCTTGTGGACACCTGGTACACGGTACCAGGTGACCTCGGAGCCAGGCAGGGCATGACTACTTAGCTCCACTATAGGTAACCTCGAGTTTGTATGGAACCCAAACTACCCTTACTTATAAATACATCAGTCTTACATCTACTTCTCTAAGTAGCAAACCGTTCCCTTTGAGGCCGGGAACACGTGGGCTAACGTTCACTCGGGTAGTGAATACCCTTAAGCACTTCCTCTGTGCAAGGTGATGTGTGACCCCGTCACACTTGGTAGCACTTGTAGGCAATCCTACACCTTCGTGGGTAGATTGAACTATCTGAATCCTCTGTGCGCTCTACGTTTGAGCCACGATGGACCGAAGCGAGTTTCCTCGCTTGAACGACTCACAGAACGAGTCTGTTCGGAAGATAGGAGGCATCTTTGGACAAGATGTCCTTCGCAGCTTGGTGGCGACGACGCCTGCCGAGCTACGCGAACGCGTGGCTGCGTTTGAGACCTACGAGCGCAGTCTCATCGCTCACGTCCGCGGGAGCTTGGAGGCCTCGATGGCCGTTCCCCAGGCAACCAGGCCTAAGTCGGTATGGCTGAAGGTGAGGGGAAGGAAGGAGAGAACCTTCACTTCTGGGTCCGTGAGGTGGAGATCGCCATGAAGGTGGGTCTCATCTCGGACGAGCCACTTCGGGTGGTTTTTGCCTTGTCCAACCTTGGTTGAATTGCCAAGCACTGGGCATACACCAGGGAGACGACACCTCCTGGATGCTTTGCATCCTGGGCTTAGCTGTGTGAGCAGCTTCCAGCCGCGTTTCTACCGGCGAACAACGCGATCCGCCAGCGCTCACGCTTTCTCGCGTGTAAGCAAGGTAAACGTGAGCTGCATGTGTACGTGCAAGAGATGCGCGCGTTGGTGGCATCTCTGGCAGGGAACCCTCTGCAATACAACAGTCTTCATGGACGGCCTGAAGGTCGGTCCTGCTCGCCCCCAGTTATTCCGGGTGCAAGCGACAACTATGCAGGAGGCGATTTTAATCGCCCTCCAACAAGAGTACAGCCACAAGCAGGCTAGTTCCTCGGGAAGAGAAACATCGCCACGATGATCATGGCGTTCCTCGAGAGGCGAAGCATCGCAGCAATGACGTTGCTGCTCCTGCTGTCACGTAGCCCGTTGATGCCGGTGCGTACAGAGAGCCCGAACCCATGGATATAAGCTCAGCCAAGAGCTTGCTCCCGCGCTACGGATGCGGCGGACATGGACATTACCAGCGTGTGTGTTCCTCGCCAGGCTTCGGGAAGAAGAAAGCCCGTGGACCCCACGCCCGGTGGCGCAGGCCACGGCCAGGTGAACGAAGCCTCCCCGGCCACCAGTAGAGGCGAAATGCCCTACTGAAGAGCGCTAAGTCTTCGTGATGGGTGTGCAGATTGTGCGCACCACGGGGCTTAGCCCAGAGAGACGTGGTTCTCTGAAACCGGTGAAGGGCAGTGATGGGCTGCTGGTAGTACACTCGGTGTACGTCAAACGTCCAAGGGGTACCGTACCCTTTGAACGTTTGATAGGTTCTGGGGCGCTGATGCGCCGCCTGAACGTCGCTTGGGATAGCGACTCCCGACTGCACTCTATGTCAGAGTGGCGGTCGTGGGCTGGTCCTTGGTGGACTAGCCTTTGGTACGGTGAAGGAAGTACTAATGGTCCTCAACGGACCTGAACGTTTGGGTTCGATGAACTCGCAGACCGTGGTGTCGTTCGCAGTTCTCTTCATGAACAACATGGCTGTGCCGAACATAAGGTACAGCCCGGTCTGTGGTGTGGCAAGGATGAGAAGGGCCTGTCAGTCTAGGGCTATGGCGGAGCATTGGTGAGTCATGCTCCCACCTCCTTCTTGACTGGGGCATCTTATTCAGACCGCCAGGATGCAGAAGCGTCACGGAACTGCCAGCACGCCGACAGCTCTGCGTACAGCAAGACCATACTCCGCTGCGGCAATGCCACGGGAATGGGTAATTTGCCCGGCGTGTGGACCTGCTACACCAGCAGCGTCCAACACCGAAGGTCGTCGCGCCGTACGGGCTTCGACCGTGGTTATGCGTATAAGCGCTACCCAGGTGGGTAACGCAGGACCCCACGGTTACCCAGACCTTACTGAAGAGGAAGACGCTGGCCCTTCATGTGTAGGTAACACAGTACCACACGCAGTCGCCCAGACTGTAACTGAGGAGAAAGGCACTGACAATGCTTCCTGTGTGGGTAACACTGTGCCACACGAGGTCTCGAGTGCCTCTGATGTCGTCAACGAGACATCACGACGTGGGTAACGAAGTGCCACGTCACGTCACGTCAGCTGCCGCAAGTCGGGTCTGAACCTTATTCAGGCCGACGTCGCTTCAAGCGACTCGGACCCCAGGGCCCAGACTCCTCTGACTCGGTCGGTGGACACCAACTCTGTCCGGTGTGTGTGCGGGTCTACCACACCAACCGACCCAAACACTGAAGGACGTCGCGCCGTATGGGCTTCGACAGTGGTGGTGCCGAAGGGCATTCACCAGGTGGGTAACATAGGTCCACACTGTGGATAACAAGTTCCGCAAGCAGCGAAGCTGCTTAAGGAGACCGACATTCGGTGCTTCGAGCGTGGGTAACAGAGTTCCACGCAACGTCACTGAGACCATAGCTGATAAAACAAGACATAGTATGCGCTTCCGATGTGGGAAATAGCGTTCCACACATCGAAGGTGGGTAACATAGATTTGCAATCAAGGCGGGTAACATAGTTCCGCACACAGAGCCATTAGCTCGAAGCGCGAGGCTGTCTTGGCCTCCCCAGACGTGAGCGACTCGCTCGACGTCAAGTCGCGCAGATTAAAACTGCTGACGCGAAGGCTGGATGTCTTCGGTCAGCACGGCCGACGCAGTGCACGGGGCGGAGACCCGTTGTGCCTGCCAGTGGCCATCACAAGCAGCGAGAGACTCAATAGTCTCAAGTGTAGTGGGGGAGGGGCTCGGAAATACCTCTCCTCCCTGGTCTTGAGGTAAAACCAAACTCCTTACGGAACCAGGCGTCGATGTACATCGACTGCAGGCTGGAGGCGAACAGCCGGACTAGAGCTGCCGCAGCTATAGTCAAACAAGACAGAGTGGAGACGGAAGCCACTGACGCTAGGTGCCTCGAATCGCTGAGTGAATCAGAAGTGTTGTGGTTGCATGCAACCACACACTAGTCGAAGCGCGGACCTGGTGCAATCACTGCACTGTGTCGAGTAAGGTGAACAGAATGTCTCGCCCGCTGACAAAGCGGTTGCGGTTTGTGATGTACGCAACGCGCCGGGTTTAATGGGCCGTGGAGCCATAACCCAAGTGTGGTGCCCGAGTGCACACACAACTGACCAGGTGGTGGTCGAGGCAACGCACGCAGTCGTAACTGGTGCCGCGCCGAGCATGACACCGTGGTGATGGCTGCTTGCCTCACCATGGTTTGGTACCCGTGCTTACTCGGTGTCAATACCAGACGCTAACGCCACAGTGGCATGGTGGTGAGATATGCCCCACCGCGGTCGAGTGCCATCAAGGTTCATGGGTCTGTGACAGACAATGGTATAGGTGCAAGGGATATGCACCATACCACGACCCGATGCGATCTGGGCGTATACGCTGTGAGGCAACGCACGTACAGTGCATCAGCACTGGCTACTGTCGAGCAGCCTGCCGGGAGTTCCACGTAATGAACTCGACGTGCATGACACACATGAAGTGCACGGAGCACTTATGGTAGCTGTGGTACGTGTCGTACACAGCGTACCTCGTGTACGGGCCCATGGACCTGTACACTGTGCTTGCACATGCGTCGTGCATGATGCGAGCTCTGGCCATGAATCCGTTCAGGCGACAGCACAGCAGAAGCTGTTGCCACCAAACATGGCAACCTTGTGGTGGGCGTACCACACCAAAGGTTAGTTCCGTACGGTACATGGTGTCGATGGAAGACACCTACACCACGGTTGTGTACCGTCACGGTACACGGTGTCGATGAAGGACACCTACGCGTCGTTGGTATGACGACCAAGACGCGAAGAGAGCGTGGCAGAAGCTCCGCCCGTAAGGATGGACCCTTGCTGGGGCCAAAGGCATGGCGCGAGGTGAGCTGAGAGCTCCCTCTAGTGCTAGGGCAGGTGTTGCCCTTCTCGGCGTCGTCCCTCGCGGTCGACACCGTGCTCCAGACGCGTTCGCGAGAACTGTCGTGTCCTCTGGTACGAATTGTGGCCGAATGCCACACGTTCGTATGCTATTGCACCCTGTGCCAAAGCACTGTACGCGCGCTGGCCCAGGTGCTAAGGCCGCTCTGAGTGTAGGATTTGCGGTCAACACAGTTGTGATCATAGGAATGCAAATCCCAGTGATCTTTGGCAGCACAAGTCACTATGGGTGTGACTGAGAGCCGCGCCAGTCTCGTGGCTGCTCAGTGTGAGAAATCACCTTTGGGAGTTTTAATTCTATCACTTCTGATTGGAGAATCAGTTGTGATTCTCAGTTAAGTGGGGGAGGATGTAACGGGGTACAATCCAATGTGCCCATGTTACAAAAAGAGTGACCCGTCACTCTTGTGGACGCCTGGTACCGTGAGCCTGGTGACCTCGGAGCCAGTCAGGGCATGACTACTTAGCTCCACTATAGGTAACCTCGAGCTTGTATGGAACCCAAGCTACCCTTACTCATAATTACATCAGTCTTACGTCTACTCCTGTAAGTAGCAAATCGCTCCCTTTGAGGCCGGGAGCACGTGGACTAACATTCACTCGGGTAGTCAATTACCATTAACCCCTTTACAGCGCTATTATGTATACTACAGAATAACAATTATGACAGGACATAATTTCCAGCAAACTTGTAATCGTCGTAATTCCTCGCATACTTGTGTTTGTGTAGGGTAAAGATGGGTAGTTCGATCTTGAAAGATTTTCGAAGGGAAGATAACCGGGGATAATTCGAGTTGGGTTGAAAAGACAGTATAAGATGATTGAAGGTTTTGAAAATTCAGTTTCTTGCTATTTTCTGCAGGTGCTGGTAACCACAGGTTTCAGATTTATTCGAAAATGAACGCTCCCAACGAGAAACCGTTCACGCAGTTATGGCGCGAGCTATCCAATGCAGGAGGGAAAGCGAGGAAGCCTCAGGGACTGAGTGCGGACTTAACGTACGTGATGCCCAGTGTGACTGGCCGCTTGGATGCAGAAAAGCGCGGAGTTGAATACTTCGTCGGTACGTTCTGCAGACAGCTCGATGTATAAACTCATAGTACTGAAAGGTATGCGCAGGCGAACAAGAACTCATGACATTTGGACGTCGTCGGGGGTGGCTAGAGCTCTCACCTTTGCCATCACTCCCAACAAGCCCCCCCCATGGAAAAGGATGCGGCGTATGAGTTGGCCCGCCGTCGTGTGCCGGTTAAACAAGTGTTGCCAGCGGAAGAATAAGCGGCACCAACTGTGGAGGTGACGCCTACTCCTCCAACTCCTCGTTCGAGTTTCCCTTCGCCGACTTCAGCTTCTCCACCGTCGACTCAAGCAGATCAAGCAATTCAGCAAGATACAGAACAAGAAGGTGGGAGACCCACTACTAGTATGGAATACGATGCACGCTCGGGTCATGAGCGTGCCGACGAGTCGAAGAGTGAAAGCGACGATTTCAACAGGATTGATGAGTTTGATGGAGAGAACTTCATGGATGCGCTACGTGGGGAGAAGCTGTTCGGGTTTGTTGGGGAAAATGATGTGAATCTGTGCGATGAAGCTGAAGGTGACAACGACAGTATTGGTTGTGGCTTCGATGATGAGCTGGATGTGCCCGTGTCGACACGAGAGGACTACGAAAGCGAAGTAGAGTATGACAGCGACTGTGAGGAGGACAGTGAGCTATTTGTGCAAGTTGACGAAAATATGCGGCACTTGGAAACTTCTGGGTGGAACAATTATGACGAGCTACATTCTGGTAAGTCGGTCGTCTACAGAATAACTCTTTTGATTCTTTTCTAACTCTGTATTATAGTGAAAACAGGTTACTTGACTCTTGAAGCCGCGCAGCTGTACGACGGAAACTGGGCGCCAACTAGATCTGCAGCAGCATTTGCAGAGTCCTCATTAGGAATGTTTGTCTACTTTCTTCCCAAGAAGCTCTAGGTTGTGATTCAGAAGGAGACGAATTTGTATCGCGAGGCTTGCATCCCGCTTGTCGCACGTCAGCAGCGAGAGAAGCAACTTCAAGCACAAGCAAAGGACCCCCGAAAGAAGGTCGACTCTGTCCAAGAGATTGAAGAGAAGCTACGGCGAGTAAAACCTATCCAGGCTCACGAAATTATCCACGTGATTGGACTCCTCGTTTTTAATCGAACCCTTTGTTCTCATACGGATGGCCTGGAAAAACACTGGTCTACTCGAGAAGATGGCGCAGTCGTTCTCCAGGTATATGAAGAGAGACAGATTCACGATGATCACTCGTTATCTGCATTTCGCTAGTAACAACGCTGCAGATGCGTCTAAGGACAAGCCATGGAAAGTCAGACCGGAACTGCAGGTACTCGAGAAAACATTTCGGCGTGGCTACCGGTTAAGGCCGCGAGTCAGTTTTGACGAAGGCACCATTCAAAACAGGAGCAAGTTCAATCCGGTGCGCGTCTACAGCAAGGATAAACCTCACAAGTACGGTACTAAGGTTTACATGACGTGTCGCGCGGAGACTGGCTACTTTCTCGGGACGTTGATACATAATTGCTTGTAGTATCAGTAGTATCGGGGTGTTACTCAGTATCAAACCGATTACAATTCC
Organism: Phytophthora betacei; assembly: GCA_011320135.1. Lineage (NCBI taxonomy): Eukaryota > Oomycota > Peronosporomycetes > Peronosporales > Peronosporaceae > Phytophthora > Phytophthora betacei. The sequence continues at coordinate 438,435 of JAANHX010000556.1, forward strand.
TCTTTCTACAGAATACGGGTGAAGTCACTTACAATATCTGTTATCTTCTTCTGTATGCTACATAATTGAAGTTTATCTCGGCGCGGCTAACAATCCATCGGTAGCAAAGGAAACGTCACAGAAGGCTGTCATACGAAACGTGACCAAAGCCCTCGAAGGGCAACCCGCAAAGCGACTTGCTAGCCAAAGCCTTCCCCGAGCTCAATGCTGTGTCCTGTATGCACTCGAAACCTGTGGCTATGATTGCGACTGGATGTGCAACGACGATGGCTAGTGTGAGACGTCGAGTGAGGGTGAGAGTGTTCGTGCAGACGTACCGTGTCCCCAGCTGGTTGCCGATTATATCATACTGGTATGGGGGGTCTACCAGCACGACCAGCTGCGACTCCAGTGATATTCGATACAGAGATGTGTGGCTTTCAAAAAATATTACCGCCAGTTATTGTTGGGGTTAGTTGACATGGCGATTGTCAACGGGTTCATTCTGCACAAACGCATCTTGAAGAAAAAGGGGAAAACGCGTACAGATGCACGCAGAATACATGCGAAGACTGCAAACGGAGCTTTTAGCAGCAACAGAAACCACATTGCGTGCAAACACCAACACAGAGAGCTTGATTACGGAGCCAATTCGAACGCAGCCACACGCCCTGCAGAATACGAACGACATGTATGATGGAAATGGCAAGAACACACGTCGTCAGCATCGTTACAAGGTTTGCTCGGCAATAGCGACGCCCCAAACGAAAAGCTTTGAAAGCAGCTACTTCTGTCCCCAGTGCACTGTGGTGTTGGAATTCCTACGTGAACTCTAGCTACAAATGTAGTTAGGACGTACCCACAACAATACGTCTGCTAGAATAGCAAACGATCGTTCGGGCGGACCGAAAGACCCCAGTTCTGCCCTTGCACCGGGACAGACTGGATCTTGTAAACTATTTATATAGGCCAGCCAGTATAAATAAGAACACGCTACTAGCACGAACAAAGCTTATAGGTGTTATGAATTCTCGTGGTCCCAACAGCGGAAGGGTACCAGGCACGGGTGAGCCTTTTACGAGGGCACCGAGTGTCCAACACTCGGTTGGAAGAATTAAAGGGATGCGGTTCAAGCAATCCCAGTCGTGCAAATAGGCAACAATAAGCCGTCACGTAAAACCTCCCGATAGTAATCGGCTAAAGACACACAGTCTCTTGGCCTTGCCGGATGAACCCTCGCTACAGAGCTTCGAGTTCACCGACAGGCATAACACACTCAATCAAGCTTGACCAAACGCTTACCTTGAAACCGGACGTCGCTCTGTGTGCTTGAGTGGAAATTCCGTTCTGTATTTATGTTTACCCTTTCGGGTCTATTCCTAATAAGAAGTCCTGACCAAGTATACACATATCAAGTGAACAATGATCCGTTATGGATCTTCTTGCATGTCAAGCGTCGTCTGCACCGTCGCATGAGCATCTTTAACGGCTCGCGCCCTGTCCCAGACGGTGAACGTGCCTTCAAAGGGTCGCTGAGTCTTCTGCGAACTCATCCCAACCGCCACCTACACTCCTGGACACAATTATACGGCCATCTCGTCGAGTGCCCATAACTCGGTCAATTTTTATTATTTGACGGTGCGGTTTTCACACAAGTTGCAAAACATGCTTCAAAGTAGCAAGGATGTGCTAACGATCGCGTTTTTGCACGTTATAGGGAGGCTCACATACAAATAAGAGATTTGTCAAGCTGGGCACAATTTACGGCCACCATCGGCCCAATACAAAAACCTATATAAAATAAACCATGTGTCATTTTGGCTGACTAGAAATGTGTATGAGCTGAGTTTCTGTGGGCGATTAATTGGACACAAGGGATCGAGAGCTCAAAGTAGTTGCATGGGGGTGTACACAATAGTATTATTTGTAACGTGTTGCACTCGCACCTCTGCTTGATCGATATCCCAATATCGATCCATCAAAAAATTGTATGAGCTGAGTTTCTGTGGGTAATTAAATGGACACTAGGGATCGAGAGCTCAAATTAGATGCATGGGGGTGTACACAATAGTATTATTTGTAACGTGTTGCACTCGCACCTCTGCTTGTCAATGGATTCATTCTGCACAAACGCATCTTGAAGAAAAAGGGGAAAACGCGTACAGATGCACGCAGAATACATGCGAAGACTGCAAACGGAGCTTTTAGCAGCAGCAGAAACCACATTGCGTGCAAACACCAACGCAGAGAGCTTGATTACGGAGCCAATTCGAACGCAGCCACACGCCCTGCAGAATACGAACGACATGTATGATGGAAATGGCAAGAACACACGTCGTCAGCATCTTTACAAGGTTTGCTCGGCAATAGCGACGCCCCAAACGAAAAGCTTTGAAAGCAGCTACTTCTGTCCCCAGTGCACTGTGGTGTTGGAATTCCTACGTGAACTCTAGCTACAAATGTAGTTAGGACGTACCCACAACAATACGTCTGCTAGAATAGCAAACGATCGTTCGGGCGGACCGAAAGACCCCAGTTCTGCCCTTGCACCGGGACAGACTGGATCTTGTAAACTATTTATATAGGCCAACCAGTATAAATAAGAACACGCTACTAGCACGAACAAAGCTTATAGGTGTTATGAATTCTCGTGGTCCCAACAGCGGAAGGGTACCAGGCACGGGTGAGCCTTTTACGAGGGCACCGAGTGTCCAACACTCGGTTGGAAGAATTAAAGAGATGCGGTTCAAGCAATCCCAGTCGTGCAAATAGGCAACAATAAGCCGTCACGTAAAACCTCCCGATAGTAATCGGCTAAAGACACACAGTCTCTTGGCCTTGCCGGATGAACCCTCGCTACAGAGCTTCGAGCTCACCGACAGGCATAACACACTAAATCAAGCTTGACCAAACGCTTACCTTGAAACCGGACGTCGCTCTGTGTGCTTGAGTGGAAATTCCGTTCTGTATTTATGTTTACCCTTTCGGGTCTATTCCTAATAAGAAGTCCTGACCAAGTATACACATACCAAGTGAACAATGATCCGTTATGGATCTTCTTGCATGTCAAGCGTCGTCTGCACCGTCGCATAAGCATCTTTAACGGCTCGCGCCCTGTCCCAGACGGTGAACGTGCCTTCAAAGGGTTGCTGAGTCTTCTGCTAACTCATCCCAACCGCCACCTACACTCCTGGACACAATTATACGGCCATCTCGTCGAGTGCCCATAACTCAGTCAATTTTTATTATTTGACGGTGCGGTTTTCACACCAGTTGCAAAACATGCTTCAAAGTAGCAAGGATGTGCTAACGATCGCGTTTTTGCACGTTATAGGGAGGCTCACATACAAATAAGAGATTTGTCAAGCTGGACACAATTTACGGCCACCATCGGCCCAATACAAAAACCTATATAAAATAAAACATGTGTCATTTTGGCTGACTAGAAATGTGTATGAGCTGAGTTTCTGTGGGCGATTAATTGGACACAAGGGATCGAGAGCTCAAAGTAGTTGCATGGGGGTGTACACAATAGTATTATTTGTAACGTGTTGCACTCGCACCTCTGCTTGATCGATATCCCAATATCGATCCATCAAAAAATTGTATGAGCTGAGTTTCTGTGGGTAATTAAATGGACACTAGGGATCGAGAGCTCAAATTAGATGCATGGGGGTGTACACAATAGTATTATTTGTAACGTGTTGCACTCGCACCTCTGCTTGTCAATGGATTCATTCTGCACAAACGCATCTTGAAGAAAAAGGGGAAAACGCGTACAGATGCACGCAGAATACATGCGAAGACTGCAAACGGAGCTTTTAGCAGCAGCAGAAACCACATTGCGTGCAAACACCAACGCAGAGAGCTTGATTACGGAGCCAATTCGAACGCAGCCACACGCCCTGCAGAATACGAACGACATGTATGATGGAAATGGCAAGAACACACGTCGTCAGCATCTTTACAAGGTTTGCTCGGCAATAGCGACGCCCCAAACGAAAAGCTTTGAAAGCAGCTACTTCTGTCCCCAGTGCACTGTGGTGTTGGAATTCCTACGTGAACTCTAGCTACAAATGTAGTTAGGACGTACCCACAACAATACGTCTGCTAGAATAGCAAACGATCGTTCGGGCGGACCTAAAGACCCCAGTTCTGCCCTTGCACCGGGACAGACTGGATCTTGTAAACTATTTATATAGGCCAACCAGTAAAAATAAGAACACGCTACTAGCACGAACAAAGCTTATAGGTGTTATGAATTCTAGTGGTCCCAACAGCGGAAGGGTACCAGGCACGGGTGAGCCTTTTACGAGGGCACCGAGTGTCCAACACTCGGTTGGAAGAATTAAAGGGATGCGGTTCAAGCAATCCCAGTCGTGCAAATAGGCAACAATAAGCCGTCACGTAAAACCTCCCGATAGTAATCGGCTAAAGACACACAGTCTCTTGGCCTTGCCGGATGAACCCTCGCTACAGAGCTTCGAGTTCACCGACAGGCATAACACACTAAATCAAGCTTGACCAAACGCTTACCTTGAAACCGGACGTCGCTCTGTGTGCTTGAGTGGAAATTCCGTTCTGTATTTATGTTTACCCTTTCGGGTCTATTCCTAATAAGAAGTCCTGACCAAGTATACACATATCAAGTGAACAATGATCCGTTATGGATCTTCTTGCATGTCAAGCGTCGTCTGCACCGTCGCATAAGCATCTTTATCGGCTCGCGCCCTGTCCCAGACGGTGAACGTGCCTTCAAAGGGTCGCTGAGTCTTCTGCGAACTCATCCCAACCGCCACCTACACTCCTGGACACAATTATACGGCCATCTCGTCGAGTGCCCATAACTCAGTCAATTTTTATTATTTGACGGTGCGGTTTTCACACCAGTTGCAAAACATGCTTCAAAGTAGCAAGGATGTGCTAACGATCGCCTTTTTGCACGTTATAGGGAGGCTCACATACAAATAAGAGATTTGTCAAGCTGGGCACAATTTACGGCCACCATCGGCCCAATACAAAAACCTATATAAAATAAACCATGTGTCATTTTGGCTGACTAGAAATGTGTATGAGCTGAGTTTCTGTGGGCGATTAATTGGACACAAGGGATCGAAAGCTCAAAGTAGTTGCATGGGGGTGTACACAATAGTATTATTTGTAACGTGTTGCACTCGCACCTCTGCTTGTCAATGGATTCATTCTGCACAAACGCATCTTGAAGAAAAAGGGGAAATCGCGTACAGATGCACGCAGAATACATGCGAAGACTGCAAACGGAGCTTTTAGCAGCAGCAGAAACCACATTGCGTGCAAACACCAACGCAGAGAGCTTGATTACGGAGCCAATTCGAACGCAGCCACACGCCCTGCAGAATACGAACGACATGTATGATGGAAATTGCAAGAACACACGTCGTCAGCATCTTTACAAGGTTTGCTCGGCAATAGCGACGCCCCAAACGAAAAGCTTTGAAAGCAGCTACTTCTGTCCCCAGTGCACTGTGGTGTTGGAATTCCTACGTGAACTCTAGCTACAAATGTAGTTAGGACGTACCCACAACAATACGTCTGCTAGAATAGCAAACGATCGTTCGGGCGGACCTAAAGACCCCAGTTCTGCCCTTGCACCGAGACAGACTGGATCTTGTAAACTATTTATATAGGCCAACCAGTAAAAATAAGAACACGCTACTAGCACGAACAAAGCTTATAGGTGTTATGAATTCTAGTGGTCCCAACAGCGGAAGGGTACCAGGCACGGGTGAGCCTTTTACGAGGGCACCGAGTGTCCAACACTCGGTTGGAAGAATTAAAGAGATGCGGTTCAAGCAATCCCAGTCGTGCAAATAGGCAACAATAAGCCGTCACGTAAAACCTCCCGATAGCAATCGGCTAAAGACACACCGTCTCTTGGCCTTGCCCGATGAACCCTCGCTACAGAGCTTCGAGTTCACCGACAGGCATAACACACTCAATCAAGCTTGACCAAACGCTTACCTTGAAACCGGACGTCGCTCTGTGTGCTTGAGTGAAAATTCTATTCTGTATTTATGTTTACCCTTTCGGGTCTATTCCTAATAAGAAGTCCTGACCAAGTATACACATATCAAGTGAACAATGATCCGTTATGGATCTTCTTGCATGTCAAGCGTCGTCTGCACCGTCGCATGAGCATCTTTAACGGCTCGCGCCCTGTCCCAGACGGTGAACGTGCCTTCAAAGGGTCGCTGAGTCTTCTGCGAACTCATCCCAACCGCCACCTACACTCCTGGACACAATTATACGGCCATCTCGTCGAGTGCCCATAACTTAGTCAATTTTTATTATTTGACGGTGCGGTTTTCACACAAGTTGCAAAACATGCTTCAAAGTAGCAAGGATGTGCTAACGATCGCGTTTTTGCACGTTATAGGGAGGCTCACATACAAATAAGAGATTTGTCAAGCTGGGCACAATTTACGGCCACCATCGGCCCAATACAAAAACCTATATAAAATAAAACATGTGTCATTTTGGCTGACTAGAAATGTGTATGAGCTGAGTTTCTGTGGGCGATGAATTGGACACAAGGGATCGAGAGCTCAAAGTAGTTGCATGGGGGTGTACACAATAGTATTATTTGTAACGTGTTGCACTCGCACCTCTGCTTGATCGATATCCCAATATCGATCCATCAAAAAATTGTATGAGCTGAGTTTCTGTGGGTAATTAAATGGACACTAGGGATCGAGAGCTCAAATTAGATGCATGGGGGTGTACACAATAGTATTATTTGTAACGTGTTGCACTCGCACCTCTGCTTGTCAATGGATTCATTCTGCACAAACGCATCTTGAAGAAAAAGGGGAAAACGCGTACAGATGCACGCAGAATACATGCGAAGACTGCAAACGGAGCTTTTAGCAGCAACAGAAACCACATTGCGTGCAAACACCAACGCAGAGAGCTTGATTACGGAGCCAATTCGAACGCAGCCACACGCCCTGCAGAATACGAACGACATGTATGATGGAAATGGCAAGAACACACGTCGTCAGCATCTTTACAAGGTTTGCTCGGCAATAGCGACGCCCCAAACGAAAAGCTTTGAAAACAGCTACTTCTGTCCCCAGTGCACTGTGGTGTTGGAATTCCTACGTGAACTCTAGCTACAAATGTAGTTAGGACGTACCCACAACAATACGTCTGCTAGAATAGCAAACGATCGTTCGGGCGGACCTAAAGACCCCAGTTCTGCCCTTGCACCGGGACAGACTGGATCTTGTAAACTATTTATATAGGCCAACCAGTAAAAATAAGAACACGCTACTAGCACGAACAAAGCTTATATGTGTTACGAATTCTCGTGGTACCAACAGCGGAAGGGTACCAGGCACGGGTGAGCCTTTTACGAGGGCACCGAGTGTCCAACACTCGGTTGGAAGAATTAAAGAGATGCGGTTCAAGCAGTCCCAGTCGTGCAAATAGGCAACAATAAGCCGTCACGTAAAACCTCCCGATAGCAATCGGCTAAAGACACACCGTCTCTTGGCCTTGCCCGATGAACCCTCGCTACAGAGCTTCGAGTTCACCGACAGGCATAACACACTCAATCAAGCTTGACCAAACGCTTACCTTGAAACCGGACGTCGCTCTGTGTGCTTGAGTGAAAATTCTATTCTGTATTTATGTTTACCCTTTCGGGTCTATTCCTAATAAGAAGTCCTGACCAAGTATACACATATCAAGTGAACAATGATCCGTTATGGATCTTCTTGCATGTCAAGCGTCGTCTGCACCGTCGCATGAGCATCTTTAACGGCTCGCGCCCTGTCCCAGACGGTGAACGTGCCTTCAAAGGGTCGCTGAGTCTTCTGCGAACTCATCCCAACCGCCACCTACACTCCTGGACACAATTATACGGCCATCTCGTCGAGTGCCCATAACTTAGTCAATTTTTATTATTTGACGGTGCGGTTTTCACACAAGTTGCAAAACATGCTTCAAAGTAGCAAGGATGTGCTAACGATCGCGTTTTTGCACGTTATAGGGAGGCTCACATACAAATAAGAGATTTGTCAAGCTGGGCACAATTTACGGCCACCATCGGCCCAATACAAAAACCTATATAAAATAAAACATGTGTCATTTTGGCTGACTAGAAATGTGTATGAGCTGAGTTTCTGTGGGCGATGAATTGGACACAAGGGATCGAGAGCTCAAAGTAGTTGCATGGGGGTGTACACAATAGTATTATTTGTAACGTGTTGCACTCGCACCTCTGCTTGATCGATATCCCAATATCGATCCATCAAAAAATTGTATGAGCTGAGTTTCTGTGGGTAATTAAATGGACACTAGGGATCGAGAGCTCAAATTAGATGCATGGGGGTGTACACAATAGTATTATTTGTAACGTGTTGCACTCGCACCTCTGCTTGTCAATGGATTCATTCTGCACAAACGCATCTTGAAGAAAAAGGGGAAAACGCGTACAGATGCACGCAGAATACATGCGAAGACTGCAAACGGAGCTTTTAGCAGCAACAGAAACCACATTGCGTGCAAACACCAACGCAGAGAGCTTGATTACGGAGCCAATTCGAACGCAGCCACACGCCCTGCAGAATACGAACGACATGTATGATGGAAATGGCAAGAACACACGTCGTCAGCATCTTTACAAGGTTTGCTCGGCAATAGCGACGCCCCAAACGAAAAGCTTTGAAAGCAGCTACTTCTGTCCCCAGTGCACTGTGGTGTTGGAATTCCTACGTGAACTCTAGCTACAAATGTAGTTAGGACGTACCCACAACAATACGTCTGCTAGAATAGCAAACGATCGTTCGGGCGGACCTAAAGACCCCAGTTCTGCCCTTGCACCGGGACAGACTGGATCTTGTAAACTATTTATATAGGCCAACCAGTAAAAATAAGAACACGCTACTAGCACGAACAAAGCTTATAGGTGTTACGAATTCTCGTGGTACCAACAGCGGAAGGGTACCAGGCACGGGTGAGCCTTTTACGAGGGCACCGAGTGTCCAACACTCGGTTGGAAGAATTAAAGAGATGCGGTTCAAGCAATCCCAGTCGTGCAAAAAGGCAACAATAAGCCGTCACGTAAAACCTCCCGATAGTAATTGGCTAAAGACACACAGTCCCTTGGCCTTGCCCGATGAACCCTCGCTACAGAGCTTCGAGTTCACCGACAGGCATAACACACTAAATCAAGCTTGACCAAACGCTTACCTTGAAACCGGACGTCGCTCTGTGTGCTTGAGTGGAAATTCCGTTCTGTATTTATGTTTACCCTTTCGGGTCTATTCCTAATAAGAAGTCCTGACCAAGTATACACATATCAAGTGAACAATGATCCGTTATGGATCTTCTTGCATGTCAAGCGTCGTCTGTACCGTCGCATGAGCATCTTTAACGGCTCGCGCCCTGTCCCAGACGGTGAACGTGCCTTCAAAGGGTCGCTGAGTCTTCTGCGAACTCATCCCAACCGCCACCTACACTCCTGGACACAGTTATACGGCCATCTCGTCGAGTGCCCATAACTTAGTCAATTTTTATTATTTGACGGTGCGGTTTTCACACCAGTTGCAAAACATGCTTCAAAGTAGCAAGGATGTGCTAACGATCGCGTTTTTGCACGTTATAGGGAGGCTCACATACAAATAAGAGATTTGTCAAGCTGGACACAATTTACGGCCACCATCGGCCCAATACAAAAACCTATATAAAATAAAACATGTGTCATTTTGGCTGGCTAGAAATTTGTATGAGCTGAGTTTCTGTGGGCGATTAATTGGACACAAGGGATCGAGAGCTCAAAGTAGTTGCATGGGGGTGTACACAATAGTATTATTTGTAACGTGTTGCACTCGCACCTCTGCTTGATCGATATCCCAATATCGATCCATCAAAAAATTGTATGAGATGAGTTTCTGTGGGTAATTAAATGGACACTAGGGATCAAGAGCTCAAGTAGATGCATGGGGGTGTACACAATAGTATTATTTGTAACGTGTTGCACTCGCACCTCTGCTTGATCGATATCCATCAATATCGTTACAAATAATACTATTGTGTACACCCCCATGCAACTACTTTGAGCTCTCGATCCCTTGTGTCCAATTAATCGCCCACAGAACTCAGCTCATACAAATTTCTAATCAGCCAAAATGACACATGTTTTATTTTATTTAGGTTTTTGTATTGGGCCGATGGTGGCCGTAAATTGTGTCCAGCTTGACAAATCTCTTATTTGTATGTGAGCCTCCCTATAACGTGCAAAAACGCGAGCGTTAGCACATCCTTGCTATTTTGAAGCATGTTTTGGGACTGGTGTGAAAACCGCACCGTCAAAAAATTAAAATTGACACTCGACGAGGTGGCCGTATAATTGTGTCCAGGAGTGTAGGGTTCGTACCGAAGATGGTCAGTTTTTGGCCGCTGAATGCGAATCTAGCCAGTCCACTAACCTAAACTATCAATGCTAGCACGGTGTCCGTCCGTCCGTCACACGAAACGCTCAGATTTTTTAGCCTTCCCATTAGCTGACGACCGGAGCGAAGGCGGCTTCGATTGGTTAAAACTGAATTATGTAGCTTACATCAGTAAATCCATGTGGTTCACAGAGCACATTTGGAGATTTGCACAAGACTATCCATTATCCGAAGGCGGCATCGTTTTAATACTACGAAGTTTTTTAGTTATGTTTTAACATAGCATGTTGCTTTTAATATTTGAGTGCCACTTTTTCTCAAATGAACTAGCCCCTAAAGACGCTTTCTATGCTGCAAGGTGCTTAGCGTACACGTAGGAATCCGTGTATTCGAGGACATACTTTTAATATACGTAATACCCTGTCCTTAATAGTTTCTGCAAGTTACAGTGACTAAAGTAATAGCTACAACTGTTTTGTTGTAGAAATATTAATACATTATGTGAGTAATAACAACTACAACTGTTTTTGTTGTAAAAATACTAATAAATTATCTGAGTGTGATGTAACTGACTGAACTGCCAAATTGTAGTACATGTACAACAAAAGCTGGCCGTAAGACTGGCCGTAAGAACAACGCTGCTAATAAACGTTGTCACTTGATCCATAAAGATAGAAAGTTTTAGATTGAATAAAATGAACCCATATGTGTTACTGCTGTAAATCATTGTTTCTAAGAGCTGTTTAGACAGCGAATCCAATACTACTTAGCTGGCGGACGTGGCGTTGACAGGGGCGTAGGATACGATTTTAAATGAAGCGGCAAGACAACAACAAAACACGAGAGGTGTGAATTATAGTTCCCCATAAAGAAACGTTAATAAACTTGGAGCCTAAATGACGTCTAATTATCCTGGAACCATCGTTAAATTATCAAATAGAAAACATTACCGTCAACGGAAACATCAGCAAGGCGTCTTGCGACACAATATCCAAATGCTTCAATCATAACTGGCACACATCCGAGTACTAACTCTGAATCAGCACAAAATAAACACTACATACATCTTGTAGGTAACTATTAATAAAGATTGTTCACTTCTCATATCAAGCTCAATGAAAGCTAGGCATTATTCAAATTGTACTATTTTTAAGGAAATAGGCAGTAAAAGCAGGTAAGTAGTCCAAGCTGAACAGGCCATTACTAACGTTTGCGCTGATGTGAGCTAAGTTTCATAAGTTCTCGGAAATGGCTCGTGGTATCGAGCACGACTCTAAACTAAACATACTGTGTAGCGTTTGTATAAATATTATTTGAAGTGCTGGTGGTTTTGGGTGGAAGATGAAGATACAGTGATAGCCAGCAATAAAATTAGTATCGCATCAAGAATCTTGATTCACGAGAGGTGAAAATTATAGTTGGTTAAATAGACCCCATAAAGAAACGTTAATAAACTTTAAGCCTAAATGACGTTTAGTCATCCTGGAATCATCATTACAGTATCAAATAAAAAACCGCCGTCAACAAGAACAACAGCAAGGCGCCATGGTTTGGTATGAGAAGTGATCAATCTTCAGTTAATTACAAGCTCAAACAGGCAGTACAAGCGGGTACTTAGGGGAAACTGGGCATGCCATTACCATATTATCCTTTGCATTGTTGCGAGCTAAGTCTCATAACGGCTGAGAAACGGTCGATGATATCGAGCACGACGCAAAGCTAAATATATTGTGTGGCGTTTGTAGACATGCTATTTGAAGTGCAGGTGATTCTGACAGTGATAGCCAACAATAATGAAGAGACTGTGTCAAGATCACTACATGTAGAATAATCTTTTTTAAGCATGATAAGTATGATGCTAGGGGCCCAGGGTTTTGTAGGAATAATTGCACGGCTTACTGGGAACTCAGCATTTTGAAGCGAATGGTCTAAATTAAACCTAGATTTATGAAAGAATACGATTTAGGCACATAGGGGTTCCTAGTTTTTGGAATAATTATCCAACTGAAGCGAAGCGAAGGCGAGAAGGCAAACAACTTGAATAAACCCAAACTACCGCCGCGTAGCGGCGGCGCTCGGCTAGTTAATAATAAGGACAGCCTGAATTTAGTGACCTCTGGACCGTATCCAATATCCGTTGAGCTTTCGGTAGTGACGCCGTCGAGTCTCTTGCACCTTGGAGTCACCGAACATCACGTGACCGAGGGTTCGTCGCTTGAACATCTTGGGCGGTGCCGCATCTTTGTCGACGGGCGATTATCCGCAACGCTGGGAAATCACTACACCACAACTGCCCATGTCGCAATGGAAACCACGGTACTGGTGGCCGTTGTGACATTTCTCCATTCTCAAATTCACCATCCAGTCACAGGATGTCCAAGCGCCTCAATCGTGCCGTAAATAACGCGCTCCAGCGTCTTAATCCTCGCCGACGACGTGAACGTGAACAGCTGGAGGTAAGTCAGCTCAGCTTCCTCTTGAATCATCGGCACCTTGCTTATCACCATGCATTACTCGTCTTGTTTCTCAGGAGGGCGACACCGAGGTTTCGAACGACCCTCAGCCTGCCGCACATCCTTCGACGGCAACGTCATCAGCTGGACCTCCGGCGCTTCCTGCCCCGGACTCTTCACCTCCTGCTGCAGCTCATGCGGCTCCTGTCGTCGCTGGATCCACGGTGATGGCTCTTGCTGACCCGCCTGCGCCTGCAGGTGGTCCTCCAACACTCACCGAGGATTCGTTGCGCGCTATACTAACTGAGAGTACGGAAGCGTCGGTGGATCATATGATGACATCGAATATTCCGTACTTGACTGCGATGGCTCGTCATCAAGTGCAGCCCAACGTTGCGCCTCCTCTTCACGGCAATGTCCACACTCAACGTCGCCTCGAGACTACCATGGGTTTTGACGATGCTCGACCGTGGTGCTGTAAGAGAATTGTTGTCCGTGTACCCTTACCGCTACGTGCTCTACCGTGGCTTCGAACGTGCGTGCTCTTCCGTAACCCATGCTTTTTAGAATGTGGGGTGTCAATATTTTAGTTCTCTTCCGTGGTACGTACACTCCCGTCATGTTCTTGTTCCTTTTAGGTTTTATGGCTGCGTGCTCTCTCGTGGTTCGTCTCTTTCTGTTTTCGTACCCATTTGTGCTTCCGCTTCCACCCCAGCGTGAACATTGTCTAGCGTAATATTCTTCCGTGTTTCTTGCTCTTACCTGAGCTCGTGTTGTTCAGTTACCTCGCGTCAGCTCGATCACCCAGTGCGCTTGATGTACGTTACGTAACGTGTTGGAAAGTGCGCCAACTATCTTATTTCGCACATTACACACGCGAATATAAACCAATTAAGGGAATACGTTTTTTTTTCTCGCGGTGGCGGAGTTGAAAAGATTCTAGTAATTAATATTTGTAAGAAACTGTGTACTTTCATCAAACGCTAATATAAAAATTACGTGTACTACTACTACTACTAAAGTGTTTAGCTCTAAATATTAGTAAAACACTTTTTCATTTAGCGCTAAATTTAATACATGTATGTGAACGACTACTACAAATAGCTGCAATAAAAAGTATGAAAGATTCTAAGAGTAGCGTTTTTTTCTGGGAGAAACATTATTCTAATAGTACTACCAAATCTTAAAGTATTATATTTGTAAGCAATAAGTACTAAAATGACTATTTGAAACGAAATATGTGTCACCAGGTCCTACAAATTTTACTACCGGCTCATAAGAACATATAATACGTGTGTGCGCATTGGCGCCTTCTACCAATGCTAACTAACGCGCACACAGGCAGCGCCCTTCGCGTGAGGTGGCGGTCCACAGTTGAAAATGGGGGCAAAATGAAATTTGAACGGTGTATTTAAGTATGATGTGTAGGCCACATATAATGTGTAAGAAACATAATGTATGTTTAAGCCAATAGGGGCCGCCTTCGCTGCGCTCGGCAGCCAGTAGAACGCGCGTATTAGCGTGAGTTTTATTAGCCCTAGCCCGTTACGGACGGAATGACGGACGCAGACCAGACTCCACTAGATGGGTAAGACTAGCCGTTCGCCGCCGCTACGCGGCGGAGTGGCATGATCTGTTGGAGATGCGGTGGCCGCAAATTTAAATGCTTCTTGGTATCGCGTACTTTGTTAGCGTCGTTCACCCCAGTAGGTCTTGGCTTCGTGTACTTAACCACTTACCATTCCGTAGTCTCATGTGGACCCGTATAATATCGTTGTTTGGTACGCTTCCGTTACCCCGTACTACAGGTTGGATGTCATGCTCTACAGTGGCCGGCGCTCTTCCGTGATCTTCCTGGCTTCGTCGTTCTCTGCTCACCCGTGGCCTACGCTGCTTAGTGATTGTCCTGGATTTGTGGACTCATTCTCTCACAGTGCTTAGTGGTGGTGTGCTAGCCTTTTTGGTCTCATGCGCTCCCGTAGTACGACCCTCTTTCGTGGCTGCTAGATATTCCGTGCTCTCAAGTGTTTACGTGGATTTCACAGGCTTCGTGTCCATAATAATTCATGGTCGATAGCGCTCCATTTCCGGTACCCTCGCCAATGGGTGATCTTCCGAAGTTTTTTGTCACCTGTGTGCCGCGCACCCCTGTGGTGGCTCCATCTACCGCGTTGTCTCGCTATCGTGCAATCACAATGTGGTTATGCTGTCTATGCTATCGTGATCGTATAGTATATATGCTTTGCCAATGTTATCGCGCTCTACGATGGTTCCGTGTCCGCGTTGTGCAATCGTGGTCTCCAGCAGCGTTTTCCCGCGATTTGTCGGCCGTTCGGCCGTCCGGGTAAACGTGTATTAACGAAGTATCGTCCTCAGTGGCCCGGCAATCTCAGGTTCTACAGTGCTATCGTGCTCAGTGGCTCGGTGATTTCCCGTGGCTGCTTGTTCTCCCATGTTTTAGTGGCTGTCCCATCATCCATGCTATCGTGCTATCTCTTGGTGTCGCGGTTGGTCTATCGTCCAAGCTTTCGTTATTTACAGTAGTATCGCGCTCCCCAGTGAGCTCAGGTTCTACCCTGGTATCGTGTTTCAATACTCGACGATTAATGGTCTTCCGTGGCGTCATGTTTGGTCAGTCGACTGTGCTCCGTGTTCTATACTGTGGTGCTATGGGAGAATTGCTGTTCGTGCACTCTTACCGCTACGTGATCTACCGTGGCTTCGAACGTACGTGCTCTTCCGTAGCTGTGCTTTTCAGCAGGCTGGGGTGTCTATGTATTTAGCTCCCTTCCGTGGCCCGTACGCTCCCGTCATACTCTTTTCCTTCTGTTCTTTTCATAGCTGCGTGCTCTTCCGTCTCTCACGCTACGCATAAAACTTCGTGGTTTGCTTCGGCTAAGTCTTCTATCATCGTCCATGGCCTTCCGGGCTTCGTGCTGCTCTTCTATCCCATCGTGTACATTGTGTGGGTCGGTGTTCCTTCGTGTTTCGTGTCCTTGCTTTGTCACGTGCCTCCGCGCAAACTTGATCACAAGATCACAAACGCTGCTCCCGATTTTGTTTGATTTACGCAGCATATATTGTTGGAAAGTTCGCACAATATCGTAAGGTCGCACACTACGCGCGCAAACAAAGGAAGGTGACACTGTTTCCCGGAGGCAGTGTGGGGTGCAGGGGTGTAAGCCACAATAGTCATATTTTAAAGTTTTCACATTATTATTAACAGTAATACAATTGTTATTTATTATCAAACGCTGATATACTAATTATGTGTACTACTACTACAAAAAGCTGCAAGGCAAAACATGAAATGTCATGTTAATAGTACTACTCAAAACAGTACTGTAAGTTTAGTTATTAGAAAAGTACAGCGAAGCCTAAAACATCATTATATATCCAATAACTACTAAAGTTTCGATTGAGGCCGAAATATGAGTCACCGAAGCCTACAATTTTTTTCAACAGCTCCTACGACGATATAGTACGTGTGTGCTCATCAGCGCGTTTTAATTTTGCTAACTAACGCGTACACAGGCAGCGCCATTTGCGTGGCCTTGCATACCACAGCTGAAAATGAGAGCAAAATGAAATTTAAACGGTGGCTTTAAGTACGATGTGTAGTCCACATACAGTGTGTACACCACACAATGCCGATTTTAGCCAATGGGGCCCGCCTTCGCTGCGCTCGGCAGCCAGTAGAATGCGCGTATTTGCGTTTCATTTATTAACCCTATTCATGGCTAAAAGTGCAATTTTTGAATAGTCAAGCCGAGTCACACAGATAGGTGCAGTCGAAAGGATGGGAAATTGTACTGAACAGGTGGAGTGTAGCCATGCGTGGGGAAAGGTTCATGATAACAAACAGGCCCGTAACGGACGGACGCAGACCACACTCCACTAGATGGGGTAGACTAGCCGTTCGCCGCCGCTACGCGGCGGAGTGGCATGGTTTGTTGGAGATGTGGTGGCCGCAAATTTAAGTGCTTCTTGGTGTCGCGTACTTTGTGAGCATCGTTCACCCCAGTAGGTCGCGGGATCGTGTATTTAACCACTTGCTTTTCCGTAGTCTCATGTGGCCCTGTATAATATCGTGGTTTGGAACGTTTCCGTTGCCCCGTACTACAGGTTGGAGTCGGTTTTTTTCACTCTTCCGTGTTCTTCTTGGCTTCGTGGTTCCCTGCTCATTCGTGGCCCACGCAGCTTAGTGGTAAAGAGCTCTATCTTTTGGGCTCATGTTTTTTTTAGTACTGCGTCTTTCGTGGCTGCTAACTATTTCCTGCTCTCAAACGTTTCGTGGACTGCACCGGTTTCCTGGTACACAGTCTTTCGTGACCGTTCGCCTCCCATCACCGGTATGCTAGGCGAAGGGTGATTTTTCGTGGTTTGGTGCCTCCACGCAGTCGTGTTGTTCCAGCACCCGTGTATCGGGCTCGTCTGGTGAGGCTCCATCGACCGCGTTATAACGCCATCGTGTAATTGTGATATGGTTTTACTGTCTATGGTATTGTGCTCGCGGATTGCATCTGCATTGCCCGTGTTATCGTGTTCTACAACGGCTTCGTCCTCCACAATCGTGGTCCTTCATTTCGTGGCTGGTCCGCCGTCCGTACAATCGAATTTCAATGCGCTATTGTCCTCCGTGGCACGGTAAGCTCAGGTTCTACACTGACATAGTGCTCCGTGGCTCGAGGATTTTGCGTCTACTGCTCCAGTGGCCGCATTTCTATCATGGCTTAGTGTCTTGGCCACCGTCCAAGTCATCGTTTTATTTTGTGGTGTCGGCGCTGGTCTGCCATGCGTTCTATTGTGAGCTACCGTAGTATCGTGCTCCCTGGTTCGGTGAGATCCGGTTCTACCCTGGTATCGTGCTCCAATGCTCGGTGATTTCCCGTTTATGTTCGCCCTCGGCTTCATGATTGGTTCGTCGACTGTGCTCCGTGTTCTATACTGTGGTGCTATGGGAGAATTGCTGTTCGTGCACTCTTACCGCTACGTGATCTACCGTGGCTTCGAACGTACGTGCTCTTCCGTAGCTGTGCTTTTCAGCAGGCTGGGGTGTCTATGTATTTAGCTCCCTTCCGTGGCCCGTACGCTCCCGTCATACTCTTTTCCTTCTGTTCTTTTCATAGCTGCGTGCTCTTCCGTCTCTCACGCTACGCATAAAACTTCGTGGTTTGCATCGGCTAAGTCTTCTATCATCGTCCATGCCCTTCCGGGCTTCGTGTTGCTCTTCTATCCCATCATCTACATAGCGTGGGTCGGTGTTCCTTCGTGTTTCGTGTTCTTGCTGAGTCACGTGCCTCCGCGCTAGCTGAATCACAAACGCTGTTCCCATTTTGTTTGATGTACACAACGTATATTGTTGGAAAGCTCACACAATATCTTATGGTCGCACACTACGCGCGCAAATACAAAGGAAGATGATACTGTTTTCCGGGGGCAGTGTCGGGTGCAAGGCATAATAATCTTTTTTTAAGTATTCACATTTTTATTAATAGTAATAAAATTGTGTATTATTATCCAACGCTGATATATTAATTTTGTGTACTACTACTACAAATAGCTGCAAGCAAAAATATGAAATGTCCTGGTAATAGTACTACTCAAAACATTATAGAGAGTTTTTATTATTAGAAAGTACTACACAGCCTAAAATATCATTCTAAAATCAATTAGTACTAAGGTTTCGATTGAGGCCGAAATATGTGTCACCAAAGCCTACAATTTTTTTCAAGCGCTCCTACGACGATATAAAACGTGTGTGCACATCGGCGGCTTTTAATTATGCTAACTAACGCGCACACAGGCAGCGCCCTTCGCGTGAGGTGGCGGTCCCCAGTTGCAAATGAAGCTAAATATAATTTAAACGGAGCATTTAAGTACGATGTGTTGACCACATACAATGCGTACACCACATAATGCGATTTTGGCCAATCGACGCCGCCTTCGCTGCGCTCGGCAGCCAGTAGAACGCGCGTATTTGCGCTACATTCATTAACCCTAGCCGCGGACGGACGTACGGACGGACGCAGACCACACTCCACTAGAGGGGTAAGACTAGCCGTTCGCCGTCGCTACGCGGCGGAGGTGGCAGGTTTTAGTCCAAGGGGAAATGGGCTCCCGCCTTCGCTGCGCTCCGGCGTAAACATGATTTATGTAAACGTGATGTATTAAATGCATATAAAATTGAACATTCCTACTCCGAACCAAAGATCTGCCTGTAGACAATGTTCTGGGCGTAGACCCCATCCTCCTCCTCCAGCTTTGTGTACTCGACCAGCGCCTTGAATCTTGATCTTGAAGTAACTCGCGACATCGCAACGTACAGCTGCCCGTGGGAGAAGCAAGGCGTAGCAAGATACAGCCCCAAGTACTGCACCGTTTGTCCTTGCGCCTTGTTAATCGTCATCGCAAAGGCCGGTTGGACAGGAAACTGCTTGCGTCTCAAATGAAACGGAAAGCTCCGAATGTCTCCGTCACTGATGAAAACAATGCGGGGAATCAACACATATTGCCCTTGACGCTCACCGGTCATGATTGTGGCGTGGATGACATGTGGCTTAAGGGCCACAATTCGAAGCCGTGTTCCGTTGCACAGCCCTAGATCTGGATTCAGGTTCCGCATCATCATGATAGGCATTCCTACCTTGAGGGTCAACTTGTGGGGAGGCATTCCACTGATATTCATCGAGTGGAGTACCTCCTGCTCGAAGAAATTGCCGTCACCGTCGTCTTGTACAGAATCGGAAGACATGTACCCACGCGCCTGTCCAGCAAATCGATTGGTCACCGCTTCATTGATGCGGTGGACGATTGTGTTCGTGGTCGTGAGGATCGTTCGGTTAGCGAAATACTCATCGGTAGCAACCTCGGGGTTGTTAATCTCGCCATACATCTCGTCAATGATCCGATCCATGCCTCTTGGAATAACGCCCGGACGAATTTCCTGGTCCTCGTCCTCTGGCACAGGAGGATTCTCAATCAGCATATCGCGCGGGATCTTCATGTAATCGCTTCCTAGAGAAGGGTTTACATCATGCCTCCCCTCCCCGACTTGCAGCAGAAACTCGGAGAACGCAGCCATTTCCTCAGCCGTGTCTGCAGTATCAGCAGTGCGCACTCGCATGTTTTCCGTAAGCCGGAACGTCTGGAATTGGGGCCCCAGTGTGGACGACTTGAGGCAAGCGTCAATTGTCTCGACGGGTGTTCCATTCTTCACGACCGGGAGAATCTGGCGGAAATCTCCCGAAAGTACAATCACTTTCCCGCCAAAAGGCTCGGTATCGTTGTCAAGTATGCCCCGTACTGTTCTGTCTACTGCCTCGAATGCGTGGCGATGGGCCATAGGTGCTTCGTCCCAAATAATCAAACTTGCATGCTTGATCAACTCCTGAATATGGGAGTTCTTCCTGATACCGCACGTCGAGCTCTCGTTCAATTTCAAAGGGATCTTGAATGTAGAATGCGCTGTCCTACCACCCATAAGTAAGAGCGAGGCAATACCGCTAGACGCCACAGCGATGGCGATTTTCCCGAGTCTGACTTTGGCCAGTATGTTTCGAAGCAGTGTAGATTTTCCAGTACCACCCGGGCCATCGACAAAAATAGGTTCTTGCCTTCCTCCGGGCATTTAACCGCTTCAATAATCTGGTCGTAAACCACCCGCTGACTTTCGTTTAGCTGATCTTCTGTGTTTACAATCGCCTCCAAAGCTGACGCATCGTATCCAGTGAGCTCACGTCGTAGTAATCCGTTTTGGCGAAGCGCTTCACGAATCAATGTTGGGAACGACCCCAACTGAGGAAGTTCGTCGAAGTCAGCTACCGCATACCCACTCGATTGAAGTAGCTCTTGAATGCCCATCAGTGTTTCAAATTCGACCAAAGCCGACTTGAAGGGGTCCATCAAAGCCTGATGTTTGCGTGCGAAGTCTTGGGAAAGATCCGCGAAAAACCGATCCCATAGAGCACCAACATTTGCTGGAGCTGAATACACCAGAATGGTGACGAAGAGCTGGCGTAGTTGATACGGCATTTGGAAGTCAGCCGCTTCCCTCAAACACGAAACCCACTCGTTGTCATTCTCCAAGTAGCCAGCCTCCCGCGCCGCAATTTGGAATGTCGGGCAGACAATCCCGTTAACGTTCTCAAGTCTTCAAACGACGTTAGGCCTCTACGCTGACAGAGCAGTAGCCGAAGATAGAACCGCTCCATATCTCGAGGAGACACGTGAATCTTGCGATCAACGGCAGCTGGATCATGTTTCCGGCGAAGCCACCTTTTTGGTTGCCCTTTCTCCGGCGCTTTCCAGCAGAACTCTTTGGGGATATCCTCATACAACATCGTCCTGGCAATATGATTCTCGAGCACTTCACTCGCACACAACTCAAAGAATCTGGTCAGCATCGTGTGACTACCACGTTCCAAAACCGCCTCCGGGTTTTCCGTCTCGCGAAAGCAAATTGTCTGGCCTGACTCGAGATGAACCGTTAGCTGTGTCACGGCATGGGTTTTCCCCTGAATCGTGAAATCGAGCAGGCGCATGCAAGCTTCCACCGGAGAAATGTACCGGGCGCTCAAGAGACGTAGAATCTCATTTGGTTCTCGACGCGCACTCTGCTGCCCTCCTCGGACTTCATCCACAGTGAGTATAGCCATGTCTGGTCCTTTGTACACGTACTTGTACAGGTATTTAACCGCAGCAATATCCGTGCACACTTCGACATTGATGTGGCAGTTGTACTTCTGGGATAAGTACGGGTTGTACGGTACAACCCACCGGTTGATCGTCGCATTGTCGTATTCGCTGCCTTTGAACTTTAGAACACCTTCTTGCTGTCGACGTCGTCTGTACACTGGATATCCGTTGGCATTGGCCTGTGTAACTTCTGCTAAGGGCTTCGGATATCCTTTGGTGCACTTACCGTCCTTCATACACGCGCAGGAAGGGTTTGCAGGCCCACATGGACCATGGAGCATGCACGACATGACCGTCTCATACAGCTGAGGGTTTGTATCCTTATCTGGGATCTCAGCGCATACCATCTTGTTTACGATCTCGCGGGTTCGAGGTTTGTCTTCGTCAGCCAAAATAACCAGTACGTGAGCGTGGGGGAGCCCTCGTTTTTGAAACTCGACAACGTAAATCCGCACGCGTACTCGCCCCAAAACGCCTTGGTTTAAATCGTCAAGCGTCGCTTGCAGTTTCTGCTGCCACACGCGAGCCACGATGTCTTGTCGATCTTGAGCTGTCTGGATATTGGAAGGTATCGCTTCAAGAATCTCGTCCCATTTGGGGTTGCACGTTTCCGTCAGAAAGACGTCGGTCCGTCCATACTCCCGAACAATTGCCATCGAATCTTGATACGACTTGTGCATGGTCCGCGGGCTACCCAGGTTCGAAGCCGGTAGTATGATACGCTTGCCAACTTGATTAAGAAAGTGGGTTGGACGTCCTCTGCTGCCCCCGTCCCTGTCCGGGTGCACCAATCTGTTCTGGGCCCGGTCGTATTCCGACAGCAGCACTTCTTCTTCCGCCAGAGCCAAAGTATCCTCATTGAGCAAAGCGTCTTGAACACCCCTGTATTGATCGGCGCGAGGTGTTTTCTGATTGTCGGCCACCCAGCGAAGCTGTTCTTGCTCACATGTTGCACGCTGATCTACGCACCACTGTTGAAATAGACGCCCACCTTGGTGGAGAGCGGACTGGTCATCCACTTTCTGATGAAGGCGGAACGCGACGTGCTCACGAAGCGACATCGCCTTCTTGTTTCGATACTCAGCACCATTCGCGAACACGTCTGTGTAGGTCCAGCCCTTCTCTCCATATGGAAGGAGAAGCGGGTATTGGAGTGGATCGTAATCGGCGTGAGTCTCATACAAACGTAGCAGCCTTTGATCGCGTGTAAAGCGTAGTAGATCCCGAGGCTGAGCCAGGTTGCCATCCTCAATGAGAGTCGCAGCCACTTCAGACACAGTGGGGCGGTTATGAGTCCGCGGTCGCGAGGAGTTGTCATGCAGACGAAAGACCATGTCTACCAGAGTTCCGTGTTGTGTTGACGCACTTGCTGCCCAAAGTGGAGGAACCGTTGCGCTAATGGGCTGTGCTCTGCCATCATTTTCTCGATGTCTAGTAGTGCAACACGATCCAGATCCGCGAATATACCAAGACGTCGCTCCGCGCGGCGTTGCATGTCTGGATCCACAATGTAGATCTGCGCAAACTTGGGTGCTACCCGCGCGCCTGTCCGACGGTCTATGTGGGGGAGGAGAGACCCTAAGTAGTGCCCCATAGCCCCTCGAATGCGATATGTGTACACCCCGTGTGTACCGGCAACGCTCTCGTCCTGACGTACGTTTTTAAACGATCGGTTTGAGCACGAAACATCAATCGACGTAAACGCAAAAGCTAGGTTGTAGGCACGGATCTGACGGCGAAACTCGGGATCTCCGTACAGCTGAAGCAGTTTTGGTGGCGCGGGGTTCAGTGGAGGCAGCTTTACCCTGCCTGCCAGACAGCATGATATTGCCGACTCGCCTGGCCACTTCCAAGCATTGCAGATCGGACAAACCGTTGTAGCCGGGAGCTTGTGTCGACCGTTTACCACGTCGTCACCCGTTATCATGGACGCATCGAAGTCTGCGAGGGAAATAAGAGCGTGGCCATGACGGGCGCATTGGCGTCGAGTGCGCACCCGCTCGAGTTCTTGCTGACGCTCCTCATCCGTTAAGCGATCTTGTCGATAAACTTCCTGCTGTCGGTGAAGCTCACGTTCAGCATCTCGCTCTTGTCCCGACAGAGCCGCACGTCTTTCTTGAACGCGAGCTCTCTCTTGCTCTCGTAGTTCCTGGAGCTCACAGACGCTCTCTTCGGGCGCGTTTGCGCTCCGCGTCTCTCTTTCTAACACGGTCACGCTGCGATAGTGTCATATTGGCACGCGTCGTGCGTGCTCTGTGCATCATCGGCACGACGACGTTCTTTCTGAGATAATGTCTCGCTATATCTGTTCCCGCGAGCACGCAGCGCTGCCGAGACAGGGATCTCTTCTTGAGCTGTAGCTTGTGGTATTACAGGCACCGCAAATAAATCGTCTTCGGCGGCTCCCGCTTGAAGCGCCGCCTCCATTTGAGCCGCAAACTGGCGCTGGTGTAGCGCAGGATCGGACTCTTCTGTCTTTTCTTCACGCTCCTCAACAGGTATCGTCCGGGCCTCCGTAATCTCTGTATATCCTTCTTGCATGCTGAGAGCCTTCAGCTCTTTGTTCAAGTCATAGCGCTTCTTCCTTCGCTTGGTTTGACGTCGTTTCCGTGCTTTCTTTTTCTCTTGGATGGGTGTCGCGTTAATGCGTTCGCTCTCGCGCAGACCCTCCTCCAGCTCCTCACGGGTCCTTTTCCGTTTAGTTCGAGTCATAGCTCTGCGAACACGAAACCGGGACAGTGTCTAAGTACACCGCACGTAGCAGTAGGTGTCCATAAAGTAGGGTATGGGGACATCTGCGTACTACCCGGGATTGCTTGCCCCATCAAGGTTATCTCCGATCACTTATCCCACAGTCACGGGCCGTGAGGCCCGGAGCGGTTTTAGTTTGCAAATTGTGCAGTCGAATCTTCAGGGTTGGGCCCCCGGATAGTACTGTAGCTTGAGGTGCGATATCCTTTTGCCAAAAGGCGGTCGTCAATTGCAAAGGCTGGTTATTGATAGGCTATTACAGCCCCCATCCCATCTGTCGGTTAAAAGAGGCCAGTTACGGTACCCCTCCTGACCAACTGCACGCACGCAATGTGCGTGCCCATCAATAACCATTAACGACCGGCTCAAATGGTTCGCTGTCGGGTTTGCGGTCAATGGACCAGGTGCCAAATGTGCTCTCGCGCAGAGTGGGCGGTGGGATAAAGCCTCAAGAACCCAGAGGGCTATGGAACTAAATCCCCATAGCACGGCTGCCTACTTGCAGGATAAAATCCCGCAAGTTATAAGCTACCCCCTAAGCAGCCCCAGGAACCTCGGACTATCTGTGTATGTGTGTCTTGCTAGCTACTAATGTAAACTAACATACATACACGCAGCGTACCTTGAGTAACGTGGCGTTCCGCGGCTTCTGTTTTGAAAATGAGGGCAAAATGAAATTTTGAGAGGTGCATTTAAGTACGATGTGTAGACCACATACAGTGTGTACACCACATATTGCAATTTTAGCGAATCGAGGCCGCCTTCGCTGCGCTCGGCAGCCAGTAGAACGCGCGTATTTGCGTTACATTTTAAACCCTAGCCGCGGACGGAAGGACGGACAGACAACACACTCCACTATAGGGGTAAGACTAGCCGTTCGCCGCCGCTACGCGGCGGAGTGGCATGGTTTGTTGGAGATGAGGTTGCCGCAAATTTACGTGCTTCTTGGTGTCGCGTACTTTGTTAGCGTCGTTCACCCCAGTACGTCGTGGCTTCCTGTACTTAACCACTTACCATTCCGTAGTATCATGTGGACCCATATAATATCCTTGTTTGGTACGCTTCCGTTACCCCGTACTACAGGTTGGATGTCATGCTCTACAGTGGCCGGCGCTCTTCCGTGATCTTCCTGGCTTCGTGGTTCCCTGCTCACCCGTGGCCCACGCTGCTTAGTGATTGCCCTGGATTTGTGGACTCATTCTCTCACAGTTGCTTAGTGGTTCTGGGCTAGCTTCTTTGGTCTCATGCGCTTCCGTAGTACGACCCTCTTTCGTGGCCGCTAGACATTCCGTGTTCTCAAGGGCTTACGTGGATTCCACAGACTTCGTGTCCATAATAATTTATGGTCGATAGCGTTCCATTTCTGGTACCCTCGCCAATGAGTGATCTTCCGAAGTTTTCTGTCACCTGCGTGCCGCGCACCCCTGTGGTGGCTCCATCTACCGCGTTATCGCGCTATCGTGCATCGCAATGTGGCTATGCTGTCTATGCTATCGGGATCGCACAATATATAATGTTTGCCAAAGTTATCGCGCTCTACGATGGTTTCGTGCTCCGCGGTGTGCAATCGTGGTCTCCAGAAGCGCCCCCGTGTATATCGTGGCTGGCCCGCCGTCCGTGCAATAGAGTTCTTATGTACTACCGTCCTACATGGCTCGGTAAGCTCAGGTTCAAACCTGGTATCCATCTCCGGGGCTCGGTAATTTTCCAGTCTATAGCTCGGCGGCTGCGTTCTCCCATGGCTTAGTGGCACAATCCATGCTTTCATGGTAGCTTGTGGTGTCGCGGTTAATCTGTCGTCCGTGCGATCGTTATATACCGTAGTATCGTGCTGTCGGACTCGGTAAGCTCCGGTTCTACCCTAATGTCGTACTCCAATGTTTAGTGATTTCCCGCTAATGCTCTCTCGTGGCTTCGTGTTTGGCCCGTTGACCGTGCTCCGTGCTCTTCCGTGGTGCTATGGGAGAGTTGCTGTCAGTGCACTCTTACCGCTACGTGCTTCGAACGTGCGTACTCTTCCGTAGCCACCCTTTTTAACATGCTGGGGTGTCTGTATATTTAGTTCCCTTCCGTGGTCCGTACGCTCCGGTCATATTATTGTCCCTCTGTCCTTTTCATAGCTGCGTGCACTTCCGTCTTTCACGCTACGCATAAAACTTCGTGGTTTGCATCGGCTAAGACTTCTATCGTCGTCCATGGCCTTCCGTGTTTCGTGTTGCTCTTCTATCTCATCGTCTACATAGTGTGGGTCGGTGCTTTTTCGTGTTTCGTGCTCTTGCTTTGCCACGTGCCTCCGCGCTAACTTAATCACAAACGCTGTTCCCATTTTGTTTGATGTACGCAACATATATTGTTGGAAAGCTCACACAATATCTTAAGGTCGCGCACTACGCGCGCAAATACAAAGGAAGATGATACGTTTTCCCGGAGGCAGTGTGGGGTGCAGGGGTGGAAGCCACAATAGTCCTATTTTTTTAGTTTTCACATTATTAATAATAGTAGTAAAATTGTATTTTATTATCTAGCGCTGATTTAATTATTATGTATACTACTACCGCAAAAAACGGCAAGAAAAATATGAGCTGTATTAAGAAAAGTAACACGCAAAACAGAATTGTAGCTGTAATTAAAAGAAGAGTACTACGAAGCCTAAAATATCATTCTAAACCAATAAGTACTAAAGTATCGATTGAGGCCGAAATATGAGTCACCAAAGCCTACAATTTTTTTCAACAGCTCCTACGACGATATAGTACGTGTGTGCTCATCGGCGCCTTTTATTTATGGTAACTTACGCGCACACAGGCAGCGCCCTTAGCTTAGCCTTGCAAACCACAGCTGAAAATGTGAGCAAAATGAAATTTAAACGGTGGTTTCAAGTACGATGTGTAGTCCACATACAGTGTGTAAAAAACACAAAGTCAATTTTAGCCAATGGAGACTGCCTTCGCTGCGCTCGGCAGCTTTTTAGCGAATCGAGGCCGCCTTCGCTGCGCTCGGCAGCCAGTAGAACGCGCGTATTTGCGTTACATTTTTAAACCCTAGCCGCGGACGGAAGGACGGACAGACAACACACTCCACTATATGGGGTAGACTAGCCGTTCGCCGCCGCTACGCGGCGGAGTGGCATGGTTTGTTGGAGATGAGGTTGCCGCAAATTTACGTGCTTCTTGGTGTCGCGTACTTTGTTAGCGTGGTTCACCCCAGTAGGTTTTGGCTTCGTGTACTTAACCAGTTATCATTCCGTAGGCTCATGTGGACCCGTAAAATATCCTTGTTTGGTACGCTTCCGTTACCCCGTACTACAGGTTGGATGTCATGTTCTACAGTGGCCGGCGCTCTTCTGTGATCTTCCTAGCTTCGTGGTTTCCTGCTCATCCGTGGCACACTCTGCTTAGTGGTTACACTCTCTCTCGTTTGGGTTCATTCTCTTTAGTACGGTCTCTTTCGTGGCTGCTACCTATTCTCTGTTCTCAAACGTTTACGTGGGTTGCACCGGTTTCGTGGTACGTAGTTTTTCGTGGTCGTAGGCCTCCCGTTGCCAATACGCTATCCGAAGAGTGCTATTCCGTGGTTTAATGCCCCCACGCGCTCCTGTTGTTTCGTCGCCCTGGTATCGTACTCTCCTGGTGAGGCTCCATTATCGCGCTATCGTGCAATCGCAGTGTGGTTCTGCTGTCTATGCAATCGTGCTCGCATAGTATATATGTTTTGCCCATGCTATCATGTTCTAAGCTAATATCGTGCTCCACGTTGTGGAATCGTGGTCTCCCGAATCCGTCTCCCGTTATTTCTTGGCTGGTCCGCCGTCCATGCTATTGGATATTAATGCGCATGGGCGTTGGCCTCCCATTGCCAGTACTATAGACTACGGGTGCTATTCCGTGGATTGGTGCCTCCACGCAGTCGTGTTGTTCCGTCGCCCGTGTGTCGTGCTCTCCTCGTGAGGTTCCATCGACCGCATAATCCTGCTATCGAGCAATTGCGGTGTGGTAATGCTCTCTATGGTATTGTAGTGCATCGGCGTTGCCAGTGTTATTGTGTACTATAATGGCATTGTACTCTGCGCTGTGCCATCGTCGTCACCCCATCGTGTTCCAACCGCTGCTCTTGTTTGGTCGGTCGACAGTATTCCGTGTTCTACTGTGGTGTTATGGGAGAATTCCTGTCCGTGCACTCTTACCGTTACGTGCTCTACCGTGGCTTCTAACGTCCGTGCTCTTCCGTAGCTGTGCTTTTCAGCATGCTTGGGTGTCTATATATTTAATTATCTTCCGTGGCCCGTACTCTCCCGTCATATTCTTGCCCTTCTGTTATTTTCATGGCCGCGTGCTCTTCCGTTTTTCATGCTACGCATAAAACTTCGTGGTTTGCTTCGGCTAAGTCTTCTATCGTCGTCCATGGTCTTCCGTGCTTCGTGTTGCTCTCTATCCCGTCGTGTACATAGCGTGGGTCGGTGTTCCTTCGTGTTTCGTGTTCTTGCTGAGTCACGTGCCTCCACGCTAACTTAATCACAAACGCTGTTCCGATTTCGTTTGATTTACGCAGCATATATTGTTGGAAAGCTCGCACAATATCTTAAGGTCGCACACTACGCGCGCATTACAAAGGGAGATGATACAATTTTTCAGAGGGAGTGTGGTGTCGGGTGGGAAGCCACAATACTCATATTTAAAAGTTTTCACATTATTAATAGTAGTAGTAAAATTGTGATTTTTTATTTAACGCTAATATAATGATTATGTGGACTACTACTACAAATAACTGCAAGCAAAAATATGAAATGTCTTGATATCAGTACTACGCAAAACAGTATTGTAAGATTAATTATTAGAAAGGTACTACGAAGCCTAAAACATCATTCTATAATCATTAAGTACTAACGTGTCGATTGAGGCCGAAATATGAGTCACCAAATCCTACAATTTCTTTCAACAGCTCCTACGACGATATAGTACGTGTGTGCTTTTCGGCGCCTTATACTAATGCTAACTAACGCGTACACAGGCAGCGCCCTTCGCGTGAGGTGGCGAACCGCAGCTGAAAATGGGGTCAAAATGACATTTAAACGGTGCTGTTAAGTGCGAGGTGTAGACCACATACAATGAGTCCACCACATAATGCCGATTCTAGCCAATTGGGGCCGCCTTCGCTGCGCTCGGCAGCCAGTAGAACGCCCGCATTTGCGTTACATTAATTAACCCTAGCCCGTGACAGACAGACGGACAGACACCAGACTCCACTAGAGGGGTAAGATATCAAAAATATCATTGCAGTAGTCGTATTACATATGTATAATGTATTGCAGGCATAAATCAAATTGATTATCTCAGATCAAGCTGAACGACTGACTGATCTATGCGAACACCAGCTGTAGCATTTAAGTTAACATTGTTAACCATGATGGTAAAAAACACGATGGGCGTCATTTACATGTATTGAAATTTGTCCAAAATGATTGGAAATCTCCGGCTGTTATCCTGATTAAGCCAATCGTAGAGACAGAAACGCTGTACGTGGCAGGCTATTAATTGCAAAGAATTCTGCAACAAATAGTGTGTCTTTTCGACAGCCAGAATGAAGGGGAAGGGCTTCGAATTTGCAAAAACCGACGTCAGATTCGGACTCAGCACCCATTTGTACCCTATTTATCTAAATGTCGATAACGTTTTAGAACGGCAAAAACCTTAATTATAGCGCAAAGTGTTGGTGGCCGGGACAATAACGCCTTCCACATGTCGGTCTTCGTGGATTTGTCACGAATCTGGTGAAAAATATCAGCTGCATCCCTATAAGCTGCATGATGGTCAGTTGCTTGTCATCAAATTCCTCCTCTTTCTCTGTGGTCAGCAATGAGTCTCTGGATAGAGCTCCAGTCACGGTTTCATTCAGCTTCTTCTTCTTGAAGACAATCTCCATCGCCCATTTATACTGGAGCCAATCCCCGCCCATCCCAGTTCTTTGGGGACACCTTCGTTCGTGTACTTCAAAGGTCCCGACATATTGGATCTCCGTAGTGCAGGAAAGTCTTTAAGTAATTTGGGCTCAAAACCCTCTTGTGATTCACAGGTTGTGAGCTGCACTGGATCCGTATATCCTAGGATCTTTACACTTAGAAGAGCTTCCACTTCTACGCTTCATACACACGTTCCCGGCAACTCATACGTTCGTTAAGCTCAAAAGCGCTTTGTCACGGTCTTCGGCTAGAGAAAAGACTCGCTATTCTGGACGACTGTCTACGTCAATTTAGCGAGCGGCGTAAGAAGAGTGTCAGGCCCGATCAATCTCGTTCCCCGTCGCCGACTACCTCGTCCCTAGTCTAAAATGGAACGAAGGAGTCCAGACAGTGGTACAGTGACTCCGTTTACGAACGACAACAAGAGGTACTGGTGTTGGTAGGAGGTACTTTGGCAAGTTAGAGGGCTGGTGAGAGAGCTCTCAGTCGTGAATTTCCTTCTTTTACGACAAGTGCTCAAGAAAAACAAATAAGAAACAAGTTTATTTTACACATCTAATACGTCTAAGTTCCTACGTCGGCTTTCACAAGATACACGACCCCGACAAGAGAAGGAGACCGCAACAATTTGGTGGAGAAGCAGGGAATCTTCTAGCCAACTTTTGTAGGAACGTAATAGAGAAGAAGCGGAGAGAGCCGCTTGGAATACCTTAGCGTCGAAGTACTCGGGCGAAGGTGCAAGGGAGCCGGGACGAGATGAGCTCCCTAAACTGGAACGATCCAATAGAGGACGAAGAGCAGCGCCTCGCACGGATCCTGACGGATGCTGACGAGGACCAGATCGTTGATGCCCCAGCTGCGGAAGGCGAAGGCAGCGAAGTGGATCCCCGAACGCATGGTGAAACCGGAGAGACGGCGGAGGGCCAAACGGAACGAGCAATAGAAGGGCTGAGGGAACGAGCGGCCCAGGAGGACGACGAAAGCTTGTTTAGAGCGTCACCGCGAGCCGAGGAGAACCGAAGAATGTTCATGACGATGTTGGGGACACCCCAGGGAAGAGCCAGCTTCCAAGCGTTCCTCGGGACTCTAACGGATCGACCGACTCCCAGAGAGGAGCAGGCGCGGTCACGAGAGGCAAGAGAGACCGAGACGACGAGGTCTGGAACGCGGAGGGGGTGTCGTTCTCGCTGGATCCGTCCCGCATCGCTAACTCACGTGGTTGAGACTGAGCGGGAGGCGCCCTCGGCGACGACAGCTGAATACTCGCAGGAAGAGGCTGTTGGAGGACTGTATGAGAGCGACGTTCCTGCTCCCTGGTCGCGCTTTCGAAGTACGACTGACTTCCAAGCTGAACCTTTGAACGGGGTGGAGCGTCACTGGGCGTCAAGCGCGACTTTGCCAGCTCCTACCACGACGGTACGCCGTGGAACGACTCCTGCTAGTCCAAACGCGACGCCGGCGAACCACGGAACGACGCCCACGAATCCTGGAAACGATCCCCGCGAGGGACGAAACGACGCCTACGAGTGAAGGGACGGCGAAGGTGGACCCTGCGCTTCAAGCCTTTATCGTCAACACTATCGGCCAGGCGATGCAACAGATTGCTATGTCAAGTGGATCTGTAGGTGTGCAACGCTCCCAGTCTAGGGACCAAGGGTCAAGAACGGTGGAGGCCTCGCCTCGATACGCAATGAACGAGTTGGATCGACTGATGAAGTCCCCGAGGAGTGGAACCCGTAGTCCCGGGAGAGGAGAGACCATGTCTCGATCAACCCCTGAAGTTCGAACAGGCGGACCATCGTCCCTAACCCCTTTATACGGGAAGGTATCCGACCGGGCACCCCGAACGTACGAAGGAGGCGGAGCGTACGGCTCGCCGAGACAGTATTCGTCCTCGAATCCGTTTGGTCCGATGTTGCCGCCGGATTGGAACCCGCTTGAGATTCCTCCTACTTACCCGTCCACGCCGATGACTACGCCTTCAATGTCGGCCGGAACGAGAACGGAGAGAACGCTGACTTGGGAAGCGAAGCCGACCGACGAAAGATCGTTCCAAGGTCACGAAGGAGACCCGAGACTCAGTAGAAAGGTGGGGTTTGACCGAGAACGATACCCGAGATATGCGACGCCTCACCCAACTGCCCATGGCCCAATATGCGGGACGAGAGCCGCATGACTATGGCCGAGGGCTCGCTCCGATGGTTGGAATCCCGAGCGAATTGAGGAACGCAGTCAAGGTGATATTTCCATTTTATTCGGACACGGCCTCGAGTGAACGAGCTGCGGCGTTTTGGCGTTCGTTCGAGAAGTGTACGATGGGCATGGACGATCAGCTGCGCTTGACGGCTTTCGAACAGTGCCTGAAGGGAAAAAAAGGGACAAGAATGGTGGTACAACTCGAGAATCCATAACTTTGAGTCGCTTCGTTCCAGATTTCACAACCGGTTCGTTTGCCTGACTCCGGATCAAACCTGGACCCGCCTTAAGACGGCTGCAAGGAAACGAGGCGAGTCTGCCGAGGAATGGGGCGATCGACTCGAGACGATATGCAACGCGCTGAACTCACCCGAACCCCGCATGAGGTACGAGTTCTTCCTTGAGGGAATAAGGAACAAGCAGATGCGAGCGGTGCTGAACGGTAACATGATTGGGTCTATTGAGCAAGCCTGTCGTATTTTGTTGCTCAAGAATCTTCACCTGCCTATCGAAGAGGACGATGAATTTCCCGAGGTTGGAATGAAGCCTCTGAGCACGAAGAATGTACCCTCGACGGAGTTACAAGTACTTCAGGAATTGCAACTACAAATCGAAACGTGTAAAGACATTCTGGAACGAGCGATGGATACATAGGTGCAGTGACTCTGAATGATCAGAAACCGACTAGTCCTTCTAACTGCGGAGTCAGTGCTGAATTGGGGCCTCCCATCATTCGCATAGGTCCCGATACTCGTACCGCAGAAGGAGAAGTGGTGTGCGGACGCTGCGAACGAAAAGGGTGTGGTCGAGAGACGTGTCCTCGTGCGAGGTGCCTGTGTAATCGCTGTCATCAATTTGGTCACTACTCCATGGAGTGTAGCTTGCCTAGGAGAACGAGTGGGACCCGATTTGGAGATCGTCGGACTGCGGAGTGTTTCTTCTGTCGACAACCGGGTCATGGCGTGACCAACTGTCCCGAGATCGAAACACTACGTAGTCTCTCGAGGAATGCCGTAGCCAGTGGAACGATGACTGCTCAAGGTTCGGCTACACCGACTGGAATGTCCCGACAATGAAGGGGGCAAGAGGGAGGGGAAAGAAGTGTCGCTCTTTCCTCTTGCCAGGTTGGCGACACAAAAGGAGATGAAGGTTCACAGCTACGTAGATTTGGTGAACCTGAAAGGGCTCCCG
Source organism: Phytophthora betacei (assembly GCA_011320135.1). NCBI lineage: Eukaryota > Oomycota > Peronosporomycetes > Peronosporales > Peronosporaceae > Phytophthora > Phytophthora betacei. The sequence goes on from JAANHX010000556.1 coordinate 472,094, forward strand.
AGGTTGGTGTGAATACTGGAGTAAACGCTCGGAACGCTCCCGTTGCGAGCGTGACGACCGAAAATGCGGATATTGCGATTGGAACGAGCAGTCTAACGGAACAACCTGGTTCAAGGTACGAAGGAGAAGAGGAAGTCTCTACGAGGGATCCGGACGTGGAGGTGGAACGAGAAGGAGGAGCAACGGAAAGCTCCTCAATAACAATGAAGTGTGAAGGTGGAACGAAGGATCGTTCCAATTGGGCACAGGACGTCGATCAAGGGGCAACGGAACGTCTCGAGGATGCGTCGAAGACACAGGAAGGAGCAACGGAAAGCTCCTTGGTAACATTGGAGAGTGAAGGTGGAACGAAGGATCGTTCCAAATGGGCACAGAACGTCGATCAAGGGACAACGGAACGTCCCGAGGATGCGTTGAAGACCCAGGAAGAGTGCAACGGAAGAGCGGAAGCGGACGAGTTGTCCGACAAGTCTACACGGGATGAACAGGCACTCGAGACAAAGACGGAGGACGTGGTAGGCGTCAGAACTAACCTGTTTGCGGCCGTGATCGGAGTAGTGGATGCTCCCGAGGAGGGCGTTAAAGTTCCCGAAGCTGAGCTGAATACGGAGCGTACCAAGGCGACGGACTCATCAAACGACTATGATCGTCTGTTTACCGACGAGGAGCTGGACATGCTCGAGTGCGGTGACGATCCGATAGTGAAGAGTGAACCCGAGGAGTACGACAAGGAGCTGGAAGAGCGACTGTTTCCGTTGGATGACGAGAAGATTCAGTCACGAGTAACACAGAACGCTAGCAAGCAGGAGAAGCCGTCACTTGCAGAACTGAGTGAGCAACTGGGAATACCGGAAGAAGTGCTAGAGCGCACAAGGGAAGTCTCTACGGGAGAGATGAGGAAGCCATAGTACTGGCTAGGTTGGTACGAGAGGACACTGGAGAGCTCAGCAGCGGCCAGGCGTGCTAATCGAAACTTTAAGGACGAAACGGGAACGACGGAGACTGCGTCGCCCGTCGGCGCTATCAACCAAGAAGAAAACGATGACAGTGCTTCGGAGGACGACTCCGCTGAGAGTGAGTCTATACGGAACGTCTGCGTCGGATTCGACAAGTCCCCTACTGTGATAGACGGAGACGAAGAAGGAGTGCCGTTACCTTTTAGGTGGCGTTCCGAAATTCGGAAGAGAGTGTACGACATGCTCAAACAGGAAAGGGGCGAATACGACAAAAGTTGGAGGGGAGAGACTGATCCGGAGGAAGGAAGCGGAACGAGGGCTGATGTTCCCCCGCTGTGAGACAAGACCAATGAGAACGTTTTGGACGAGGGGTCTCTTCGAGATCACCTAGTGAAAGTAGGTGGAACGACGACTTCTTCGTTCCTAAATCGAGCGGTGACATGGGCTCGTTCCTATTTCCAGACCGAGGCTTCTACCATCCGAGACAAATTGCGCGACAAACCAAAAGCTTCTAAAATAGACGGACCCGTCCCAGATGTCGTTGCCCTAAATCGGTTGAAGAAGGTGACGTTTGGCCCTTCCAATCCAATCACTGGACCAGGAGAAACTGAAAATAGCCGAGGAACAATCTGACATCTATGCCATCCACGCGCGAAGGGCTCCGCGGCTGCGAAGGTCGTCGGGTTTGCGAGCCGTGAGCGAGGACGATGCCTCTCAGGATGGGGCAGGAGTTGTGCCGGAAGGAAAGCGCGTCATTTGTAGCGTGGGAGGGCTGAAGGCGGTGATCGGTGGCTTCATCGACTGTTGCCCATCTGAGATGTTGGCAGACACGGGCGCTGTGGCGAGTCTCGTGAACAGGCGAGTGCTGAAACGGCTTGGTCGCGCGTCAGATCCCCTCAAGCCCTACACTGGAAGCCTAGACAGCGTTTCGGGACATGAAATTCGTGTACGTGGCGTGGTCGAACTTCCAATAACACTTGGAACGATCGATATGACTCTTCCGTTTGTGGTAGTTGACCATTTGCTCGTGGATGCCATTTTGGGAACGGACTCGTTGCGCTCGTTCCAAGCAGTAATGGATCTCGAAGACCAAACGATGACACTGAAAGGGACGGGAGATGTGATCCCGTTGGGCATCTCGAGAGTGGAGGAGACTTATGCAGTCACGACGACTTCAGCAGTTCGCTTGAAGCCTGGTCACTTGGCGCTGGTCAAGTCTAAGATTCGTGGGACGATAAAATATCGTTCCACAGTTCTGGTAGAAGGCCTTCCCGGGACCGATGAGAACTTGCGAGTGGCCCGAACACTGTGCACCGTGAGGAATGGGATGGCCCTAGTGGAGGTCTGTAACGCGTTCACAGAAGAAGTTGAAATTCCGTCGGGTGCATACGTAGCGGCTGTAACTCTCGTTCCTAAATCAGCTTTTGGAACGAAGGTCCGAAGTGGAACGACGAATGAAGTAAGCGCAGCGATAAGTGCCACTGGCAACAACGAAGGGACGAAAGTGGGACCCGCTGACGCTAAGATAGCCACCGCAATGCAGAACGAAGAAGACGGCGATTTTAAAGTGGATTTCCAAGATTCGTCGCTGGGAGCGGAACAAAGGCGACTATTTGCCGAGATGCTAGGAGGTCTGAAGGATTTATTTGTAGAGACGTCAAAGAAACCGGGGCGCACGGACCTTTTGAAGTTCAGTATCGATACGGGAACGAGCGTGCCGATCAAGCAGCCGCCCTATCGAGTCCCGAAGGCAGAAGGGGACGTAATGGAGGCTGGGATCCAAGAATATCTCGAGCTTGGCCTGATCAGACCCTCAAACAGTCCCTGGGCTAGCCCCGTACTAATGATTCGAAAACCCGACGGCGGGATTCGATTCTGCATTGATTATCGGAAGCTCAACGCGGTCACGGTCAAGGACAGCTACCCGATGCCGTTGATCGATGACATTTTGGACGTCCTTGGAGACGCCAAGCTGTTTTCCACTATGGATATTGCTTCAGGATACTGGAACGTCCCGATGGAACCGAACAGTATGGAGAAGACGGCTTTTACGAGCAAATTTGGCCTTTACGAATGGCTTGTTATGCCCTTTGGGTTATGCAACGCCGTTCCTGCGTTTGAGCGACTAATGGAAAACGTCCTAATCGACCTGAAGTTGAGAACGTGCCTCGTCTATCTGGACGAGTGTGTGGTGTTTAGTGACGATTTTCCTACTCACCTAATCCGAGTAAGACAAGTGTTGGAACGATTCCGCGCGGCGGGCTTTAAGCTGAAAATGAAGAAGTGCCACTGGGGACGTGACCAAGTAGCGTTCCTGGGACACATCGTGACACCTACGGGCATACTACCGAACCCCGAGAAAGCGAAGGCAGTGATGGATATTGAAAGGCCGCACGACCTTCATACCGTTCGTGCTTTCCTAGGACTAACAAGCTACTTCCGACGCTATATACCAGGGTTTGCTGCTATTGCCGCCCCTTTGGAACGACTAAAGCAGAAAGAGGTGGACTTCAAGTGGAACGAAGATTGCGAAGTGGCGTTCCGACAACTACAACGGGCTTTGGTGAAACCTCCTATTCTGATATATCCCAACTTTAGCAAGAGGTTCAAGCTCTATGTGGATTCGTCCCATTTGGTGGTAGGGGCCTGTCTGATGCAGGAGGTCGACAAACGTGACCGAGCGGTTGCCTACGCGAGTAAGATGTTGGTAGGATCTCAAAGAAATTGGATCAACAAGACCTGTGGCACCACCGAAATTGAGTGCTGGGGAATCGTCTGGGCGACACGAAAGTTCAAGTGCTATCTCGATCACGGTGAGTTTGACCTGTATACGGATCATCAAGCCCTTACGTGGAATTTTAGTGACAACACAAGGACGTCGAATGCGAAGTTGGCACGATGGGCTGCGGAGTTGTCTCAACTGAGGTTTAAAGTGTATCACAAGCCAGGAACGTCCGTGGGTCACGCAGACGGCTTGTCGAGGCCATATCATCGCGCCGGAAAGAGAACGATAGGAACCATCACGATGAATGATCTCTTAAACGAAGAAAGGAACGATCCGCCTGACAGACTTGGAGCGATCGTTTCAGATGGGAACGAGGGCTCAAACGTGACCGACGGTTCAGTTCCAGTCGGGGAGCAGCCCGAAGGGGCGGTCCCTGCCAACGAGCTCACCCAGGAAGAACAAGAGGAAGAACTACAAGCTGGCGCTCCACCTTCCCTGCCCTCCACGATCGACGTGTTCGGGTCGGACTACGACAAGTTTGTGAAAGAACAAGAGCGGGTGCCGTGGATGCGTGCCATGAGAGCATTTCTGAAAGACGGTGCGCTGGCCTTGGATCCGCAACTGAGGGTGACGGTGCTAAAGATGTCCCCGCACCACTTGATGAAGAACGAGGTCCTTATGCGTCTCGTGCACTTAGGGGCTCGTGCCGGTCCTGCGCGGACGGTGACAGTTCCTGTCGTTCCTTTACCGTTTATCGAGACAGCTCTACATTATTGTCACGCTGACATATTCTCTGCTCATTTGGGAAAGACGAAGACATTGGACAAAGTAAGGCGCCATGCCTACTGGCACGGATGGCGAAAGGACGTGGTCGAGTACGTGAAAGAATGTGCCATTTGTAGTAGTGGTAAAGGTCGGAGACCCTGGAGAGCTGGTCTAATGCAGAAGATGCCGATCCAGGAGCTATCGGGACCGTTCTCGTTGTTGGTGGTTGACGCCGTCGGTCCTTTAGTGGTCACTCCACGAGGGAACAAGTATATTTTGGTGTTTGTGGATTACTTCACGATATGGGCTGAAGCTTTCGCGGTGGCGCATCGCGCAGCGAAAGCTTCGAAGAAGAAGATCTGCCTCAGTCGAGTTTTGTAGAACGAGTGTCTATCGGGGGTGAGGAGACAGCTTTCACCGGCGTTTCGTCGCCCATCGTGGACGTCATTGCTAAGAGAGTGGATAAGGGCGAGCTGCAGTACCTAGTGCTGACGGCTACGTACGAGACCTTTTGGTTACCCCGAACTGCTTTGTTCCCCGAGTTCGGAACCATGATAAGCGTCTTTGAGGAAGTAGACTGCAAGAAAAAGGGTCTTCCGGAGATACGTCGGAGCGTCAGGTTGGTCGAGGCCAACGCTGATGTGGACGACGCGGAAGTGTTGTTCTAACTGGTCCTCTGACTGGTTGGAACGAGTGGAGCTGGACCGCTTCACTCTTGTTAGTGTTTGAAAACGAGTGAGTCTCGAGACACTGAGCTGTATTTTGCATTTACATATTGGAACGCTACGAAAAGGGACACTGGGAAAGTGACAGGGGGTATCAACAGAGCTCAAGACCCTTTGGCGGGATGGTTATGCCCGGGATTGACAAAGTTGGAACGAGAAAATGTTGTCACGAGAGACGATATCGACTGGCTGGGCATCGAGGAACGATAAAGACTTGTAACGCGGAGATTAAACGGATGTATTCGAGACGAAGAAACAAGAAAAGGAACGAGGAATGAAAACGACTCCGAATAAGAGACTACTTCTTGGTGGTCTTCCCCTTGTCGGCTGAAACCTTCTTGGGAACGACCTTCTCGCCGTCTTCCCCGTCGTCGTCCTCAGCCTTATTCTCCTCGTCATCGTCTTCGTCGTCTTCCTCCGGTTTGTACTCGTCTTCGTCGTCATCTTCGTCGTCGTTCCCAGCTTCTTCGTCGTCGTCCTCTCCGTCGTCAGCATCGTCGTCGGCACTCTGAGAGTCGGCAGTGGCTGAGGTCACGACCGTGGCAGTTGGAACGGCAGCCTTGGCCTCGTCTTCTTTATCCTCTTCGAGATCGGACCATTCGGCGCGTCGGCGTTCCGTCTTGGTCGGTCCCCTACTTTCGGGGAGCTGGTACGAGCCACTCTCCAACTCGGTTGTGACAGTCAGCTGGTTTGCTTCACCAGGGCGTTGTCTATAAGGGGTTTCCAAGGCTCGTCACTAGTGGACCTTACCCAGGTGTCACGAGGCGTCGCCGAAGACTGAAGATCAAGTCGAATGCGCGCCAAAGTCACCATGGAGAGTCGATTGGCCGGCTTGGCCGTAGGGACCAAGGCCTCGGTCGTCTCTAAAAGGACGCGGATACTCGGATACCCATACGCGTCGATCTGCACGGGCTCTAGAGCGTTGTCGATGGTAGCCTGGTATCGTTCCGGATCCTTATCTTCGAGCGAAGTTAGCGTGTCCGCGAGAGGTCCGTCGTAGTGCAGGCACTTCTTGTTGTCGCGACCGGGCTGACCTCCCATCCAGAACATCAGGGGGCACTTGTCGAGGAGCGTGAGAAATCCGTAGAAGCACCAGGTTTCAATGCACAAACTGAGGAAGGCTACACGAGCCTGTACGGAGCGCATCTTGGCCTTTCGGCGATTATTCTGCGCCGTCTCCGACGCCAGAGGCGCGTACAGGGCCCATTCCCAGAACGCCCGACGGTGAGACATCCAGAAGCGCCAATAACCCCGATAGATCGCGCGAAAACGAAGCGGATTGTACCACTGCGGACGCCCAGTCCAAGGATAAGCGATACATCAAGGCTTCTTTCCGGCCGCCTCCGCCTTTGCCAAGATGAAGTAGACGGCAGCCTTTACAGAGTCTGGGGCGTCGAGGTTCAAGTCAACCAGCGCCTTGTACTCGGCAGAAGGAACGAGCGAAGACGTCGGCCTGTCAGGCTTGTCACTGCTCCGCAGCTTCTTAGACGACTTGATGGGGGGTGGCCCGTTGCGAGTTTTCCGCTTACCGCGAACAGGTTTCTTTGCCGAAGAAGTGGAGGAGGAGGTAGAAGATTTAGCAGGCGTGAACGACTCGGGCGAGACTCCTGACGCTGACGGCATCGCAACCACGGGACCGCGCAATGCGATGGAGGGTCGACCTTCCAGGAGATCGTCGACCAACCGCTCCATGTGCTCCAGACCAGTGGAGAGGCCGTTGCCGCCCAGGTGCGCCTTCAACGCGTCCCAGAACTCCCGCTTGATGGTCTTAGCGTCGTCCCCTGGCGTTCCATGTTCGTCGTACTCTAGGGCCGCGTCGAAGAATCGCTTGAATCGCCGGCGCTCCGCGACAGTGAGGCGCTTGGACATGCTGGCAGCTGAGAAGTTGTAGCTGGGAGGTGTTCTACGTGGAGATTGTTGGAAACTGAAGGATACGTCGCATTGGCTCGGATGGTGGCTGACGGACGTTGGAAATAGGACGCTCGCGACAGGGCGCAATAATGGAACGAGTTGAAAGGAAACGACTTGGGTGACACTGACGCCACTTGGGAAGGGGTGTCAACGGACGACGCCGGGGTGACCTTTCCTAACTGACGCTGTGCCAGTCTGAAATGATGGAAGTGCTGAGGAGCTGGTTTGATGGGATCGAAGCGGCGGCTCCTGTCGTGACGTTCCTGGAAATCGAAACAGGAGCTATGGTGGTCTGCGCCGTAGCTGGGATAGTAGCGTGGGTGGTCACGACGCCTTTACGCAATGTGGGATGGGCTTTCAGTGCGAGCCTGGTGGACTGTGGCTCCACCGTCTGCTTCTTCTGGTATACTTGTAGTGACCGATTTTCACTACCGTCCGTGGAGCCAACGCTCAAGAGCTGCACCCTAGAGAATATGCGTGCACTTTGGTCACGCTGATGTTCCTCGTTCCCATGGCTGTGTTACGAAAGTATGAACCCCGCTTCGGCATTTTCGGACTGTTGTGTCTCAGATGGTGTGAGGCATGGCACCACTCGATCTGTCTCTTCGTTCCAGATGTGATGCAACTTGTGTGGACGTCGTGCTGTCGTTACACAAAGGCGATAGCTGAGGCTACAGTTGCCTCGATCGATCGAGTGGGCGAGTACCTGATGGGCGTGTGTCTGGTGGGACAACTGTTAATGTCGCTTGTGTTTTACGCCTAGAGTATTTGACGAAGGCGTGGAAGGTGCCCTATGTGGTTGGATGGGTGTTGCCTTAGCTACCCTAGTGATGGACGAGGTACTGGAATTCTCGGTCGCGAGTCTCATTGGGAACGTGTTCGTCTTGGTACTGGGCTGTTATATCCACGCTACGAGGTACTACTGGGCGTCGCGAGTGAAGGCTGTCGACGGCTCTGGAATTGAGGCCGCACAAAAGGGTTGGGCTAAGCTTGAAAGTCGGAAGGAGCTACGAGAAAGAAGAGAGAGAGCTAGCCTCGACCATTTGCGTGCAGGTCCTAATGGTACGACCTCGGTGGCGCAAGAAAATTCGGATTCGACTTCGATTGGAACGAGGTCGATCGTTCCAGATCTGCCGGTCGACTCGGCGATTGGACCTGCTGGAAAAGATGAGGCTCGGCGAGGACTCCGAGCGGCAGTCAAGGAGAAATGTCACGGTCTTCGGCTAGAGGAAGGACTCGCTATTCTGGACGACTGTCTACGTCAATTTAGCGAGCGGCGTAAGAAGAGTGTCAGGCCCGATCAGCCTCGTTCCCCGTCGCCGACTACCTCGTCCCTAGTCTAAAATGGAACGAAGGAGTCCAGACAGTTGTACACTGACTCCGTTTACGAACGACAACAAGAGGTACTGGTGTTGGTAGGAGGTACTTTGGCAAGTTAGAGGGCTGGTGAGAGAGCTCTCAGTCGTGAATTTCCTTCTTTTACGAGAAGTGCTCAAGAAAAACAAATAAGAAACAAGTATATTTTACACATCTAATACGTCTAAGTTCCTACGTCGGCTTTCACAAGATACACGACCCCGACAAGAGAAGGAGACCGCGACAGCTTGAGCGTCCCAAAGTGTGACTATCTGTCTCCGTACTCCACGTCACTAACACGAATCTGGATTTCAACATATTCAACACATGTCATTGCTGCTGACACCATTTTTCTCGTCAATTTAGGAGGAGCAGACCAAAACACTAATAAAGTGACTGTACACACGTTAGTGTATGAGTAATCCCACGATGGGGGGGGCAGCAGCACCAAAATAGTGGCGGATTGCAAGCACCATCTGTATGGTAGTGTATCGCTTTAGAAACGAACACATGCAAGATGTGAAGGAGCTTCACACCAACTCAAACATAAAAACACTACGTTCACTGAGATAGCTCAGTGTCATACAATCGCAACTACACTAGTAATGGCACTTAGATCCCTATATGTGTTGTTGTGACTTAGAACGGAAAGAACGTAGCTATCTTCAACCGCTGAAGATCCGCATTTGCGAATTAAATGTAAATGTATTGTATGGAAGCATTGTCCACGTGTGGCCGCACTGGTTTTAAAGGTTCAACTGTCGGTGGCAATTCGGTTCGAATAGCTTCATCTGAAAAAACTGGATGAATCTGCTCTTGGCTGCATCACGGCCATCGTTGCAGCCGACAATGACTACAAGATGAGGGACGGAGTGGAGGTTGTGGTCAACATGGTCCGACTTTCTTTGTCACTAACAGTGTCAGATCTCAATGATCATGTTAAAAAAATACCCTTTCATGCTTGTACAGTACTTGTGCTTTAAAAAAAGACCTACAAAGCGTTGTTGCATCGTGCTAGTGAAACACCGCAAGCTGGCACGGCGAGGCTCGATGCAAATGGCACTCGATGACCCCAACGACACAAATGATACAAAGTGAAACGCAGCTCATAGTTTTGGCCTCCGTCCAGTTCGAACACTCAAGTAAAACACACTCTTGTCTTCCACACTGTCGGTCGACTACACCGATCTACCCTACTAGGAACATTGTCCTAACAACAACGGCAACCAACGACCTGTTTTCAAACCTTTTCTTCTTTACTTTTGGTGGTTCAAGAGAACTAGACGACGTTTGATTGTGTGGCAACGCCCTCTAGCCGCCTTCCTGATACTAACTTACAGCTTGGGGCCGAACTTGGAGTAGTCCGTCACACCGGGGGACACATACTTCTTGAAGTTCTCCTGGAACATACCGGCCAGCTTCTTGGCCGTGACGTCGTACGCCTCCTTGTCACTCCAGGCCTCACGCGGATTCAGCACGTTCTCCGAGATCTCGCCGAGCTTCTTGGGCACGGAGACGCCGAAGTTGAGGTCCTCCGAGAACTCCGAGTTCTTGATGGAGCCGTCCAGGATGGCGTCAATGCAGGCGCGCGTGTCCTTGATGCTCATGCGCTTACCCACGCCGTAGCCGCCGCTGGTCCAGCCGGTGTTGACCAGGTACACCGACGTGTTGTGCTTCTGCAGCTTCTTCTGCAGCAGGTCCGCGTACTTGGTCGGGTGCAGCGGCAGGAAGGCGGCACCGAAGCAGGCACTGAAAGTGGCCGTGGGCTCCGTCACGCCACGCTCCGTACCGGCAACCTTGGCCGTCTAGCCGGACAGGAAGTGGTACATGGCCTGGCAGTCGCTCAGCTTAGACACGGGCGGCAACACACCATAGGCGTCGCACGTGAGGAGCACAATGTTGCTCGGGTGGCCTCCGCTCGAGGTAGGCTCGTGGTTGGGGATGTGGTAGATCGGGTAGGACACACGGCCGTTCTCCGTCTTGGACGTGTTGTAGAAGTCCGGCTCCTTGGTCTCGGCGTCCACGTACGTGTTCTCCAGCAGAGCATCGCGCTTGATGGCGTTGTAGATGTCCGGCTCGTTCTCGGCGCTCAGGTTGATGGTCTTGGCGTAGCACCCACCTTCAAAGTTAAAGATTCCTTCATCATCCCAGCCGTGCTCGTCGTCGCCGATGAGGTATCGGTGCGGGTCGGCCGACAACGTCGTCTTGCCTGTGCCGGACAGACCGAAGAACAGAGCCGTGTCGCCGTTTTTGCCCTTGTTGGCCGAGCAGTGCACGGCCATGATGCCGTCAAGCGGCAGCCAGTAGGTCATCATGGAGAAGATGCCCTTCTTCATCTCTCCGCCGTACCACGTGCCACCAATCCCAGCCACGTCCTTCTCGATGTTGAAGGCCACAGACACCTCCAAGTTGAGGCCGTGCTTCTTGTAGTTCTTGTTCTTCGCCTTGTAGGCGTTCACAATGGTTAAGTCCGGCTTGAAGTCCGCAATCTCCTCCTTGGTCTGAGGACGCAGGAACATGTTGGTCACAAAGTGGTGCTGCCACGCGAGCTCCGTGATGAAGCGCACTTTCTTGCGTGACGTCGGGTTGGCGCCGGCGTACCCGTCGAACACGTACACCTTCTCGCTCTGGTCGTAGTGCTCGCTCACGGTCTCGTACAGCTCGTTGAACCCCTCGGGGCTCACGGGCTGGTTGATGTCACCCCACCAAATGTTCTTGCTGGTCCACAATGAACTTGTCCTTGGGCGAGCGGCCCGTGAACTTGCCCGTGTCGATCGTGTACGTGCCGTTCTTGACGAACTGACCCTCGCCGCTCTTCTCCTCGTGGACGGCGATCTCGTCGTAGCTCAGGTTGCGGTGCACCTGCGTCTTGGCGTTCGTCACGCCGAGCTTGTCGATGCCGAGCGACGCAGCAGTCGCGTTGGCGAACGTGCGTAGACCGAAAGACGACGAGAACGCCGGCGACGACTGCGCGATCTTCATGGCTCCAAGGCGCTGAACAATCACACGTATTCGGACTCTTCTCAGCCTGCTCGCGCAAAAACCTAAATGTGGGAGCAAACAAGAGCTGCAATTTGCAGTGCAAGTGCATGTATGGATGTAAAGAGAAAAATGATTGGCAGATGTTACGTAGAGAGCAATAGAGTATGATCGGCTCACAATGATCGGAGCGGAGTCTGTTTTTTCGAAACATAAGGCCGATCCTTTACCTGCGTCTACGCTTGTTTTGAGCCGTTTCCTCACGTGCTCTACGCGTGGGAGTCCTAGACCGATGGGATCTACGCAGAGTATTAGTGACTGAAGTCTCCAAACGCGGCAAATGAAGGAAAGATTCTTCGCGTTGGTTGGCCGCAGCAGCAACTACACCCACGGCGTGACTTACCGGACCAGCACTCGCATTGCGCGGCGCATCGGCTCTGGTATCAGTGATGTCCTGGCTATCTGCCAACGTCGCTGGACCATACACCGGGAAACCTGCTTCCGGCCCCGCTGCGACACCAGCTGCATCTTCACCATCCGTAGCCGATCTCCGCACGGATCTTTGCTGGTGAACTGGACGCTCGAATCTCTGTGACTGCATGGGAATTCCAGGGCAAGGGAGCCCAGCAAACCCCAGCTTTGTTCCAGCAGAGACACATGCATGTGCGACCTGTTGCATCTACGATCCATCCACCGGTCGGCATGTTTTCCCACATGATCCTTGCGTAGTTTTCAGATTCGTACGTGCACGCTGACTTAGGTAGTACAGAGTCCGTAAATGTACTGTCCTGGGAAGAACCAGCGGGCTTCTGAGCCACACGCACGAGCACCGAATCTTTTACACGGTGTACCACTTCTGCATCCCACACCTTTTTTTTGTCGGTCCTTCGATACGCAGCAAGCAATCTTTCGACACGATTGCTCTATCGACAAAAGTCATCTTTGATGATACATGCGCAATACGTGATAAATCCAAGCGAACAACGAGTTCGGCAGGATTTGCACGCTGACTGTCATTTACAAGTTTTAAAGTTTTGTGATATTGCTCCAACGGGTTGTTGGTCGTAGCATACCCTGTAGGTGTGTGGTAAACTTGCCAACGCGAAAAGCGAGCCCCCGTAATCCATTGAGAAATAATGTGGTTTGAAACACGCCGAAAACGAGGACTTAGCTCACCAGCGCCGCGCCATGACCTCAGAACAAATTCTCTCTTTCGAAGATACTGTTGTTCATCGCGTGAAAAGTGCAAATCATATAGATTCCTGAAAATCATCTTTACCGAAATCAAATCCAGCTTTGCATCATGTGCATGTCTAAACACATTCTGTGTTACGTGGAACCAACACATCAAAATGGTGGTTCCAGGTAACTCTGCAGTGCAGGCGTTTTGTTGGGCCTTGTCTACGTCCATCATAACAAAGTCAGGCGAGAATGGCACCCCAAATTCCTTCAACATGACTCTTTTTAAACAGGAAAGGTACCAAACAATATCCTCTTTGCGCCTTTGAGATGTGCACCAGTACACAATTGGCAAGAAGGCTCCACTGCGATCTGAAAAGCCCAATACAGAAACAGGGTACTTCTGCTTCACACAGCTGTGTGTTGTGTCCATGTGCAGTAGCGTAGTTAGAGACGGGTCCTGATGCACTTCAACATAACGCTCTAAAAGCCGCTTGCACGTCACACCAATGCGAAATGGGTTGCCTTGAGACCCCGCGCCGAGAGCAGGCTCCACAACGTCGTCCACAACTTTTGTGTCGCACAATAATAGCAATGCATCTGGGTCTGTTTGCCAAGAATGTGAACGTTCGCTGCCGTACATTCGCTGACGGCAAATCCCCAGCACGGGGTCCATACTATCCGGTCGGTTTTTACGCCGCCATCCTTTCTGATAGTTTTGGACCTGTGCAAGCTGCGGGGTAGATCCGCCGATACGCCCATCCTTATCTCACGACACAAGAATGCGTACAGTGCCTGCGCTACCATAGACGGAGAGTCACTTAGCTTGACATCTAGATAGGACTTCATCTCGGCGGTCAGCTTAGATGCAATGGGGGATGGTGGAGCATCGTCGGCCATCGTATGATCCCCTTGCTCGAATATAATTTTTCCGTCACTTTCTTGACACTCCAGGATCTTATAGCGACAAGTGCATGTTTGTGTTGTAGCTTTGCAGCGTTGTGATTTGCATTTAGTTACAATATACCGCATTTCATGCCATGTTACAGCCAGCTCATCTTCGTAGCGCTCAACGTGATCAATTGTACAGTGGTGTAGCTCACTTGTTGGCCGTGAAAAGCTCGGCAATCCTGCCAGAAAGTTATCAAAAGGGACAGGATCACCAGATTTCCACACTTCATGCCACGGAAGACGTCCTGTACGGCCGCCGTGATCATTCTCCATTGTATCGATACTCCACTCACAATGCTGTTAATTTTTAATTTTCTTAGCGAAGCAGAGCGAAGCAAGGGAATTGTGTTTTCCACACCAGTTTTTAGTACCGGTATACCGAAACGGTACCGGTATACACTGCTCCTGCTTGTTGCTGACCACACGTCTCACTTCGTATTTGGAAAAACAAGCAGCAAGCAGTCAAGAAATACCCGCCTCTCCTCGTCCCTTTTCGGATCGAGCTGATGGTCATTGCATAAGCTCTCATTAATGTATTTGTTCGTTTGACCCCCAAGGATTGTGGAAAGCTCTTAACTATTTTAGTAGTAGTGGCTAACGATATCTATTTGTGGAGAGAAAAGATTTTTGCGAAACGACACTTATTTTTGGTGTGGTGTCCTGCTCTTTCTTTTGGTGACCCTTTCTGCGTCTGTGGCGCTCCTCATCCTATTTTTTGTGTTCGTTAAAAAAAAAGTGTTTAGGATGGCTCTCTCAATTTAGGTGCCGACACGACTTGCATCACCACTTGAGCTCGGTTCCAACAAAAGGCGGCAACGACTACGAGCAGTGGCGGATCTACTTACAAATGGAGGCTGTCCCCCCATATTTTTGGTCTAGAAACGCCCCTGACTACGAGCATCGGTTTTTTTAAACCGCGTGGGTAGCGCTCGAGTGTTCTGCCATCTACTGCTGTGTTTGCTGCTGTGCAGGCACTCGAAGCTTCGTGTACCACCTCGGGGTGCTTGAAATGCTTGATGAGGAGCCGGAAGCTTCAGATGCAGCTCGGACGGAGTTCAACTCGTCCGTTTGGCGCTGTGGGGTCGGCGGTTGGGTCATTTTCGAGGCTATAGACGGCGGTGGAGAGGCCTTCGCAGATGCAGATACCATCAGAGAGGAAGTTGGATCAACAGTGCCGACAGCATCTGATGGTGTCGTGAAATAATGGTTTTGTGCCACTTGAAGCTTGTAATCTCCAAGTCTAAGCTCTTCCTGGTGGTTGTGGGCTTGGATCTTGCCTCTAAGCAGTTGAACTGTGGTCTTGAGCGCACTGAGATCTCTACGACAAGACAGAAGATGCTTGAGTTGCTGCTGCAGTGACGAGTTTGCCTCCTGGGACTGTTGAAATTGAGCTCTTAGCTGCTGAAGCTGCGACTGGGTCTCCTTGTATCTCCGCACTGCACTTTGAAGCTCTTGCTCTCGCCGTGTTAACTTGTCGAGCTGGAATAGCAAACGCATCTGAGTACAAGCGGAGCTAACATTTCAACGTTCTGAACCCCCTACCAGATACGACTGAGGCTGGTGGAAAGTCACTAGTTTGGCCTTTAGCTCTGTGATCTCTCGTTGGAGTCTCGTACGATCGCTTGTCGCCTCGTTCAGCTTTTGCTCGAGCGCGATCGCTTCTCGTTGCGACTTGACAACTTTCTGGGCGAGTAGCACGCTCTGCTGGAACTGATAACAGAGAGATGAAAGTGATAAGAAGTTTCTGGCCTTTATTCGGACTCACAGTCAGCCTTACCCGTCTCTTTGTCGTGGTCGGGATCGCCTCAAACGTGGTCATTGCTTCTAGCAGCTTCAAAGAAGGTTCACCTCCATCTGCATGGTTCCCTTCGCCTTCAGCAGCGATCTCGCCGGTTTGGACCACAGCCCCGTCCAAGTCAATCTCTAGTAGCTCGTACTCCTTCAGCTTATTGTGCTGCGCCACCAAGCAAGTCGAATATCGATCAGAAACGTTCAGGCCGAAGAATTAGTTTAGTTGAGCTCACCTCAACTTCCAGAGCGGCTTCTAGCTGGGTGATACGTGTAGTCGATGTCGTTTCCAGTCTCGCGAATTCTTCTTTGTGCGCCTCCACCTGCAGCATTACATCATCAATTTTAACGCACCAAACGCACACAGTACTGTTACACGTGAACCTTACTTTCCGTGCAAGCATTTCGATCTCCAGTCTGGCACTTCGACCATCCCTAGCCTTGTCCTCTAGCGTCGACTTCAGCTGGCTTATCTGAGGTCGACAGCAACGATGAGAATATCAGTTCCAGCGAATAAAACTCATCTCATCTGCGCTTGCCATGCCTCAAAATGCCTCATCTTGAGCTCGTTATGAGCTGTAGCCATTGCTGCCGTGTGCGTACTCTCCAACCGAGTCGCTTCCAGGATCTACACGCAGGAACAACAGCTCAAAATGTCTAAAACATCACCTCTATCCTATGACAACGTTCCTTTTCATCGAGCACAGATTGCACGCTATCCAAGCGCGCTTGAAGCAGATCCACATGCTTCAGAGCGTCATCGCGTGCTACTTTCAACAGTCGATTCTCACGCTCGTAGACCACTTGGCCGTCATTGCGGATCCGCTCGATCTCCCGTCTCGATAACTCCATGAATTTGGCAATTTCGTCGTCTAGTTTCTTTTCAAAATGCAGTCTCGTCTCGTTCTGTAGCTGCACATTTTGACTGAGATTACCATCATGTTTTTCCCGCAGCGACTTCACTTTCGCCTGCATTTCCTGTTGTAATATGTACAGTTTTGCCACTTGATCTTCCAGCTGCGTCTTGGCGTCCTGTAGGAACGCTTTATCGGCTGTCAAGAGCGCAATCTTCTGGTGTAAACCGCTGTCGCTAGCTGAGACTTCATCGAAACTCGACTGGAGATCGTCGTGCTCACGCTGTAGCACTTGCAAATCTCGCTTCAGACGTTCAGACTCCTTCTGGAGAACTCTTCGATCGCTGTAGATCGCCTCGTTATGCCGCTGTTCTTCCTTTATTCCGTCAATCTGGTCAACCAACGCTTTGATTTGGTTCTCCAGCTCCAGTCGGGTTGCCTCGGACAGCTCGAACTCGTGCTGCAGCCTCCTCTCTTTCGCCTCAGCGATACGCTGCAATCGCGCAATCTCATCTGACGCACCAGCAGCGGCGGCTTTATCTGTACTGCTTATCTTTCGCAGAGTTTCCACCTCCTGTCGACAGCGTTCGAGACTGGCAATGTGGGTTTTATCCATCCTAAGTCGCGTTTGTGCAGCCATTAGGTCCGTTCGAGCTTGCTTCAGCTCCTTCTCAAGCCCATTTCGTTCCTCACCACACTTAAGCTGCATGCACAATTCATAACAGCAACAAACATAGTTAAGTTCTACCAGCTATGCAGCAACACCCTCCAGCTTTCGACCATAAACCTCCATTTCGGCCTTTTTGGCCTGCCATGCAGCTCGTTCTTGTTGCAGCACTTTCTCCAGCTCCTTCTGTGCTTGTACACTCAACGTCAGCTGCGTCCTAACATTCTCGACTTGGATCTCATAGAACTGCTTCATAACAGCCTCCGATGACGCGCTATTGGCCCCCATGGTAGCTACTCGCTGTGGAGACTGTTGCAGTCTGTTAGTCCTACCAGAAGGTACTTGACCGGGTGACAACGCTGTTAAATGATCATCAAAGCGAGAGATGCCGCGTCCTGTGGGTAGCTGGTCGTAGTGTCCGAATGAGTGCGGGAGCGACAGGTCACTAGACAGCCCCTCGCTGGCTGAGTCAGACGGAAGAGTTAGCGAGAGCTCTCCAACATTTCCCTCCTCTTCCTCGTCGTTTGGTCCCTCGATGTCGATCTCCTTGTCTACCTCATGGTCTCCGTCTACGCCTTCGCGCTGCTGCCTAGCCGCTTCGACGCCAATAGAGAGGGCATCAAAGGCTTCTGCTGTGTCTACCGGTCCTAAAACGTGTCTGGGGACACCTAACTGCACTGCTAAACGGCGAAATCGCCGATCCTCGTCGGCCATAGCAGCAAGTGATTCACGACGCTTTAAGATCCTGATATCATTGTTGACAGTTCTGAGATGTGATCAACCAAACGTATGAGATATCGTAGGTCAAATGGAAATAGGTCCCTTCCGTCGGCAATTTCCAATTCCTCCAGCCCAAGCCGCCCCCCATCTAGCCATGAGCCACACGCCACCACCGGTATGCTGCTGTCGAGCTCAACAATTTAGGTTGGCCATAGTGCGTGTATAAGTATTGATGTTTTGAATTGTTTGTTGTATGCTGCTGTTCAGCCTGCTGGCTGGGTGCCTCCGCCTCAACGCGATACGACAGCGCATTGCTTGACGTTTCCGCATCGTCCTCGCACCCCTGAAAAAGTTGGACGTTTCCGCAAGTCATACTTCTCCGAACCAGGCGCCCGTATCGCCCATCCCGGTCTCATCAATGATCTAAGTCGAGTCGACCCCATGTCCAAGTTCGGCGAAGTTACTACTGGAAGTGAGCACGTACCGGAGATGCTTGTCAGCGGACCTGCCACGCAATTCCAGCGTATTAACCTCGGTAAGCTCGAGTCCAACTACGCTAGTCATAAACGAGAGCCACTCGGCAAATCTTACTCCAGAGGCCACAAACTACCAACACATACGCAAAAAACCGAGTTTGCGTTTGGTATGAAGGGGGCATTCTGTGAATCTGCTAAGGAGCTACTCCATCCTTCAACATCTGCTAGACTACTGAATAAACGGGAGGATGAAGAACGCTACAAGCGATCGCACGGGTCGGTCGCCCCTGGTGAGCAAAAGAATCGAAACTACCGATGGGAAGCAGCAAAGATCGACCGAGCCAGACACCGCTTTGGTGTCAAACCCATCAGTAGTAGCAACGGCCAGATTGGCGGAGAGGTGGCTGAGATCTTAAACCCGGAGATGAACGAAAGTATCATCCCTCCTGCTGTCGCACCTCAGCATCTCGAGGATCGACGGACACTCTACGATCACCTGGGCAAGCCTAGACATTTGGGCGCTGCCGAGACCGACACTTTGCCCACCAACCACGTGTTTGGAATCATAACGCAGAATAGTGATTCTGCCTGGCTGTGTATCCAGGGAGAGTACTCACCTGAAGAGCAGCAGCCAGATCCAGACCTGGGCCGCGCGGTAAATCATGGCTGGAGAAATACCACAGCAGACAATCGGTTGTTTGGTATCCCAACAATTCGCAGTGACATTCCAGCGCCAGCACGGCGATCAGTTGCTGATGGACAGAACTATGGGGATGATGTTAGTGCTCAGGCGTTGTTGTACCCAGAAAAATTCGCTTCAAGTGGCGTGGCTAATGCCGAGTTTGCGGAACCACGCGACCAAAAGTATCTGCGAGGACTCTTTCAGAAGATCGGCCATGAAATTTTAGACGAAGACTTTAAACTCATTTGGAAGCAAGCCACACAGAGCGTGAGGTACACACCCATAGGACTGGCAAGCATCGCTGACTTTCGCGACGCACTTAACGCCTTCATCGAGGCGCAGGGACGAGGTCCAGCAGCACTTCAGCAGTGGCTGAGTCGCGCCCAAGCCTTGTAGAGGATATGCTTCGTATAAAACAATACTTAGTAGGAGCTTTCCATTATTAAGTGCCAGCAACTGTATCTCTCGCTGATCTCCCTCATTTCTTAACTTGTCTGCAAGTCCATCGGGGGTGGAGCCAATACAGGGCCAAGGTCTCCGGAGATCGTATTCACGCAGGCCCAATTGCCTTCAAAGTCGCTCTTCCACATACGCACAGTGCCATCGTCACCTGAAGAAGCCAGCATCGTACCAGTAACGTTCCACTCCACGCGCCAGACTTCCGAGTCGTGATGGTGTTTGCGTGCCACCTCCTCTACATCTGCCTGCAAGTGATCATCTTCCTGAATTGTTAGACGCCAAATACGCACGGTACGGTCCTTACTGGCGGTTGCCAATAAGTGCGACGTGCGCCCCATATTCGGAGCCCAGCAAACGTCGTGGATGGCGTCTGTGTGGCCTACAAGCTCCGCTACGACCTGCCACCGGCGGTACGAGTTGTTGTATCCCCATACTTTGGCAACCTCGCTGTTGCCGCCTACGACGATCATTGGGACATCGAATCGCGACTTATTCCACGACACACACGTCGCCCCGTCCTTGTCAGCTAGGAACTCCTCCTGCAGCGGCCAATGCGATAAGTTCATAACGTCGATGGCCTCGTACATACGCACAAAGCCGTCCTCTGATGCTGTCGCCTGTATCAGGAATAAATATTCGCTCAGTACCTGCTTATAAAAGTCCAACACTCACGGCCGACCTACAAGCCGCAGTCCCAGATGCCTGGGGGCGAATTTAACGTCGTGTACCGAGTCCCGGGCGTCCACTAGCTGCGCTTGGTTGCGCCATCCTTCCTTACTGCCGGAACTGGTGGATGGACTCCCCCCATTCGTGGCCGCTGGGTCCGTGGAGGACGCTGAAACGTTGAGATACAAGCCCTGGTCCTCCCAAATAGACACTGTACGGTCGAAGGAGCAAGAAGCCAGGATCTGGCCGAACTCTGGATGCGCCCACTCCACCTTCCATACACTGGCCTGATGCGCGTTCCACTCGTACTCAAGGCGCCAGTCCTGACCGTGCTCCTCCCAGATTTTGATCTTGCGGTCCGAGCTGCACGTGGCTAAGCGCTTCCCGTAGAAGTCAAAGCTCATGTCGTGCACGAAATCCGAGTGCTGCGACGGGAATCGACGGAAGATTTTCTGGTGCAGACATGGAGACACACAAAGTCAATGGGGCAGAGCCGAGGAGGACGTGCAGCAATTTACCATTGCGTTCATCCTGCTAAGTTATTAAAAAGCTCTAGGAACAGAAAACCTCTTTGTAGTTATATCCATCGGGAAGCCACTTTATTTCAATATACGGAGGAAGAGCTGTACCATTACAAGGGTACCATCGCCGCAAGTGTGATTTACTCAAGTCAGCAGATCCACTCTCGAAGGATTCTGCCGAATTCTAGAGCAGATTATCTATGATGTCTGACAAATATTGTGGGTCATTTAGGTGATCGCCACTAGCTTCGACTATCTTCTAGAACGATAGCTGTCGCTGCGAATCCATGCGAATTATATAGTCTTAACCCTTTCGTGGTCAGCCGCAGCATTTTGCCGCGGTTGACATGTTTTCAAAAGAGGGTGGGAAAACGACCCTTGTTTATCAAAAGAGGGTGGGAAAACGACCCTTTAAACGCGGCATTTTGCCGCGTTCTACAAAATCCACACCTAGTTTGTTTTAGCCAGTCGGATCTTCGGATTTGGGCTTCCAATACAAAACTACTTCCTGCTTATAACCTTTCAAAATCGGCTGTATCAGGATTAACATATTCAGGAGGTGATGTCTGTCTCACGCAAATGTGGTTCACACTAACTGTTTGAATTTCGAATCCTCCCGCCAATTGCATCATTGCACGTCTTCGAGCAGAGCAGAACATGACGAAAGGCACAAAAGGTCTCTGGCTAGCTATCAACCAGAAGTGCAAGCTTATTGAAAAACATTGTCGCTGTCCCTCCCTGACACTGTCCGAATTGGCGCGCTGGGCGCTACATGCGTTCGAGCTTTCGCACCCTCCAGCCGATGCTACAATCTTTAGGGTCCTGCGGGACGCAGCAATCATCAAGGCTAAACTTCAAAATGCTACCACCGCTAAAGGACGGATATCTCGTGTACGCTGCCCGGAGCTTGAGATCCAGCTTGGCGAGTTTGTGATGGAGCGTCGGAGTGCTCATGTCTGTCTTTCTCGTCGGCTCATTACGAAGAAGGCCCAGCGTATTATGGCGAGCCTAAAGCACTATAGGGCTGACAAGTCGATGCCACACAAGGCTCCGGAGGGAAAGGGTATCTACTACGTTGACCAATTGCAAAGAATGAAGTGGGTTGACGAAGCATGGGACGATATCACTCCAGAGACAATTCGCCACTGCTTTATGAAGAGCGGGATAGTATTTTCAGAGGAGAAGGAGAACAACCCTCTGCCCACGCGTCGACACCAAGTGAGAATGAGCGACATTTTATTTGATAAATAAATGTGAGACATTTGCATTGTGATATTACACATTCGGTACATAATTTATAACCTGGGGGAGCTTTGAAGGTCCACCCTTTTCAGTTTCTGGGCGGAGTCTGTACAGTCGTGCACCCCCAATTCGGCACCGGTATCAGTCGATACCCTGCCAGATTTTATGATTACGCAAATCGGATGCGCAATTACCTTTGCCCATCACCACCCTAGCAATTAACCTCAACGGTTTTCCCCTCCTCGCCGAGGGATGACACGCCGCATCGATCAGATTTTAAATTTTGGATCGGACGTCTTCATACAAACACACACTTTGATTTTTACCGCCAAAGACAATGGGACATCACCCTTCCTCCTACATCTCCCACAAAAGCAGTCTTTGTGCGAGAAGCACAAGTCAGATCCTGCATGCTCTCACTCCGAACATGCTCGTTGGGCAACGGAGCGCTTTAAGACCCCCAAGCAGTAAAGTGTAACGGGCCTAGAGTGTCCGTTACTAGCTTACACGTAATAATGAGGAAGCGTGCAAGTTCCGCGATAGTGAAACCAAGTGCTTAGTCTGAAGGAAAATCAACTCTGTTTTTATTTAGGTCCAGGGCAGCTTGCCCTGACCACTCAAATACACGTCAACCCCTTATTGGCTGATAATGGGTCTGGCTCCCCATATATCAACCAATAGGATGACGGCAGTTCAGCACACGCTAGCCGTGTGCTGCTGCACCTACTTTTGTAATATAAATCTACCTACTTATGTAATGGCGTGGCCCACTACATCACCCCCCTCTTAAAGTTGCACTTACGCAACATAAGCGACGGGCGGGGAACAAATCAATCAAAAGGGAAACGAGAAGAAAATCGTGGCCAACAGGAACGAACGAGGCGGGGACGAGACAGATCCTGCGCCACGCAGGAGAAGTACAACACGACTTGCACAGCAGACAACAGGAGCGGACGATGGAACAGCAGCAGCAGCAGATTCCAGCGACGGCGACGTCGCTGACGAGCGCGACGACCGCGGCACGCGGCACCCACGTGATGGACGAGGCGCTGAGACCCTGGCCCCTGTATGACATCTCCGGAGCGCAAGATCCCGAGTCTCTGGACGAGATGAAGGACCGCTTCCGGCGTTTTCGTGCGCTGCGCCAGAAGCCGGTGGACGGCGTCGACCACAGTGCGCTGCAGGAGTCGTAGTGCGCCTTCATCCGGCGCTGGAACCGGACGCAAGCGCAGGAAGAGAATCTCGTCGACTGGATCGCATACCGGGAAGAAATCATCGGGGGCCATTCCTTGGGCGAGCTGCGCGTACGAATCTGCGACAGCGCTTGGAACGCCGACGACCCCATCTGCAACGTGCGAGTTGCTGAAGGCTGCAGGAGGTGTGTGTCGTCTCGCCCGACTACGGACGAGTGGAGAGCCCATGTCGCCGAGCATCCGCTCAGTGATCGCGAGAACGCCTGGATCCAGCGTTACCGTCGCTCGCTGTCCGAAAAGGCCAGCGCCGCTAGTCGCGCCGGCTCGCGCCGACACTCATCTCGACGAAGCGCATCTCCGCCGCTCCGTTGGGATTACGAGAACTCGGGTCGTCGTTCTCGGTCGCGCGATCGCCAGCAGCGTCGTTCTCGATCACGTTCGCGTGGTCGTGCAGACTGGAGATCTCGTTCTCGGCCGCCGCGTGATTATTCGCGGCGCTCTCCGGCGCAGGAAGACTGGAGTCGTACTCTTGGATCACATCCGGGACATCGCGAAGGAGATTCGTGCGGGGCTCCCACGTATCTTGGTCCGCCGGAAAGCCAAGCCATCGTACCCTATAGCGGCGCGCGGCGGGAGCCGTGCGACTGGTGGACACATGGCGCTGCCCCGACCGACGGGGCGGGTCTTCGTGATCGACAATCTTCTCGACTATCCAGCGGATCTCGCGAGCTGAGTCGACAATCGGCGAGGGACCGTCCCGCTGATACGACTGACGTTCTGGTTGGGAGCCGCGAGGAAGATCTCGCGGGGAGCTTCTGGACGGCGTATCAGGAGGCTGAGGAGGCCCAGGACGCGGCTGCAAAGGCCGTGAGGACTGCGACTGAGACTCGTCAGTCGAATCGGGAACTCTTGGCGCGCGTGAGGCTTCTTGAGCGCGCGGTACATGGTAGTCTGCAGAGCGGGACGGTGGAGCAGGCGCCTGGTGTGAATGGCGCGATGGTTCGGCGCGCGCGTCGGGCGGGGCGGCGCTATATGCGCCGGCGGCTCAGGAGACTGAGTCGAAGAAGGAATCGTAGCGGGCAGGTATTGCTTCAGTCGTCCGACGTAGAACGTCGGATGTAGCCGCAGCGACGTGGGGATATCCAGTGTGTAAGCCTCGCCAATAACCTTAGTCACCGTAAATGGCCCAATAAAGCGCGGTGCGAGTTTACTCGCGCCGAGGTTGGTGACGGCAGAGTCTCTGATTCCTGAAATCGACAGGAGCACTCGATCTCCTGTCGCGAACTTTACTGTGTGTTTGCAGCCGCGCTTGTCCGCGGTATCTTTCTGCTTGTCGACCGCCGTCTGCAGTGCGTCGCGGACGTATCGGGTGACTGCTTGGCGCTGGAGGAGGAAGTCTGAGACAGCGGTGTTATCAGCCGGATGTGCCGGTTGCTTTGGCGCGTAGTTCGCTGATGGAGACACCGCGTTAGCGGTGCCGGGACTGATCAGGGCACGATTCGTCCACGAGGCGAGAGGGGACACTGCGTCGCGGGGAGTCGTCAGGGCCTTCCTGGCCTGGGCGTGTGTCACTGCGTTAACAGTCGCTGAAGATGAGGCTGCACTCGAGGAGGAGTCGGCAACCGGTATGGAAACCGGTTGAGGGTCCATTACCGGTGTTGGCGCAGAAGGCTTGTCGGCAACCGGTATGGTAACCGGTTGTGGGTTCGAAACCGGAGTTGTCACAAAGTGGTTGTCGCCTCTTTCACCCCCACCCAGAGTGGAGCCACACGGCGCCGTGGGACGGCCCACGGCGAGGAGAGCTGGAACGCGAGGGTCCGAGCGTTGTTGACGAAGAAAGGAGTCAAGCCAGTCGACGCGTGAGCCGCGTTGTTCAGCGCGAACTCAGCAAGCGGAAGGAACGAGCTCCAGCTCGTAAACGACGTCGCATAGCTGCGAAGTACTTCCTCAAGGACGCGATTAACTCGCTCGGTTTGGCCATCCGTCTCCGGATGAGCGGCCGTCGACATCAGCAGCTTTGTCCCTGATAGCTCGAAGAGCTTCGTCCAGAAAGCAGACGTGAACCGCGGATCGCGGGCCGAAACAATGGACTCGGGCATGCCATGATGACGGAAGACTGCATCCACGAAGTGCACCGCGGTATCGGCCGCGGTGATCGTATCCGGGACCGGGATGAGGTGAGCCATCTTGCTGAACCTGTCGACGAATACCAGGACACCGGAGCGCCCGGCGGAGTCGGGTGGGAGGCCAAAGACGAAGTCCATCGACACCGAGCGCCATGCCTCGGTGGCCACTGGTAAGGGACGCAGGGGAGCCTGCGATGACGCGGACGGTTTCACGCGTTGGCAGATCTCGCAGGTCCTCACCCACTTGCACACCACTTATACATGTGGGGCCAGTAAAAGTCGCGCGACACTGCGGCGAATGTCTTCTCACGGCCCAAGTGAGCGCCAAGGGGGATATCGTGGAACTCGTGGATGATCCGCGAGCGCAAGTCAGGGTCGTTGTGAACCACTACACGCGAAGCATCGAAGCGATCGATGCTGTACGTTAACAGCCCGTCTTCAATCCGATACCTATCGATCTGATGGCGTGTGGAGCGGGACAAAGCACTCAGTGTCTTTTCACTGGGCGAGCGGAGATGTTCCAGAATACTCGAATAGACCGGATCGAATTCATACGCAGTCCGGATTTCGTCGCGGAGTGGGGTTTCTGAAGACACGCTCGTCAGGTTCAATCCCGACGCCAAGCACATAGCACAGTTGTCTTCGTCGTCTTCATCATGCAGCGGTTGTCGACCCAGCGAATCGCGTGGGTCGTAATCTGGACGACGAGACAGAGCATCTGCAAGGATGTTGTTCTTGCCGGGTTTGTAGTGAACCACGAAATTATACTCGGAGAAGAACGACAACCAGCGAGCCATTCGCTGGGAAAGATGAGGGCTCTTCATCGCTGTCCTCAGCGATGCGTGATCGGTATACACTGCGAAGGTTTGCTCGCCGAGTAAGTACACTCTGAATTTGATCAGAGCGTAGCGCATCGCGAGAAGCTCCTTGTCGTAGACAGGATAGTTGCGCTCCGCTGGCTTCATCTGTCGAGACTGATAGCTGACGACCCGTTCACGTCCTTCGTCGTCAAACTGCATCAGCGCACAGCCGATGGCAAAGTCGCTCGCGTCGCAAACGACGTGATATGGTTTCGAGTCGTCGGGAAGAGCTAGGATCGGCGCCTCAGCAAGGCTCTTCTTCACTGAGTCGAAGGCGGCTTGGTGCGCGGGTGACCAGACCCATGTGGCATCTTTCTTCAGGAGTGATGAGAGGGGCTGGATCAATCCGGCGTAATTCTTCGTGTACTTGTGGAGATAATTTGCTAGCCCCAACCACTGACGCAACTCAGTGGGGTTCTTTGGTGTCGGTCATGCGCAGATAGAGGACACCTTCTCCGGGTCGGCGCGAACGCCGTCCTTGCCCACGAAGCAGCCCAGCACCGGAATCTCCGGCGCGCAGAAGATACACTTGTTCAGGTTCGCGTACAACTTGTTCTCGCGCATCACTTGGAAGACCTGTTTTAAGCGCCTCAAGTGGACTTCTATCGCGCTGAGACCACCCTCAGCGCGGCTGTGCACGAAGATGTCGTCGAAGTAGCTCGGTGCGAAGTCTCGAAGCGGACGCAGCACATGGGAGACCATGCGATTGAACGTGGCGGGAGCATTCTTCAAGCCTTGTGGCATCACAAGCCACTCCCAGAGCATACCGCTGGGGTGCTGACCGCTGTCAGGGGGATGTCGCTCGGTCTCATCAAGATTTGATAGAATCCATCGGTCAAGTCGATGGCGCTGAAGACGACACTGCCCGCCATGGTGTCGAGCACCATGTCCTTCCGGGGAATTGGGGTTTGCGCGGGGATGGTCGCATCATTCAACTTGTTAAAGGCATGAACGATGCGCCATCCGCCTGTGGCCTTCTTCACACAGAACGTTGG
Organism: Phytophthora betacei; assembly: GCA_011320135.1. Classification (NCBI taxonomy): domain Eukaryota; phylum Oomycota; class Peronosporomycetes; order Peronosporales; family Peronosporaceae; genus Phytophthora; species Phytophthora betacei. The sequence continues at coordinate 498,890 of JAANHX010000556.1, forward strand.
GCTCGAATGTGGAGAGACACTCTCACGCACGTGACCCGCTTTACGGCGATTCTCGAAGAAGTCGTCGATGGCCTTGACTTGGTCTCCCGGCAGCGGCCACTGCCGCGTCACACAGTACTTCGAACCGGGCGCGAGATCGATCTCGTGGCGGACGCCTCGATCGGCAGGCAGTTCGGCTGGAATTTTATCGGGGAAGACGTCCGCGTATTCGCGGACGGTCTCGTACACTGGATTACCAGACTCGCGCAAGGACTCCCAGGACTGCGCTGCGAATCTCTCCTCGCGAGTGGACTTCGGTTCGGCGCTCTTGGGACGGGTGGATCCGTCGTCATCACTGACGGTGTTCCCTTCGAGTGGCGTAGACGAAGTGTCTGTGATCAGGCAGACCTGCTCAACCTCGCCAACCTTGAGACTACGAAGGAAGTTCTTCCAGGAGAGACCTGGAAGCCGGGTGATCGATTGAGCGTCGCGAGGTGGACACGCAAGATCGACGGTGCGCTGACGGCCCATGCCGTCGTCCACGTGCTCAATGACACAGACCGACTCCGTCTGTGAGATGCCGTTCGGTGCAATTTCACGTCGTGGCTTCAAATGACGGCGCTTCGACTTCTTTGCCCGGCGCCTCGAGTGTGTACTCGAGGAGGAAGAATCGCTCTCGCTGGACGATGTATCACCCCGATCTAGGCACTGAAGCTCACTCTTGACTGTGCCGGTCACACGCGGGGGCCACTGCTCGACCGCGTGGTCGTTCGGCGGGAGCTCCAACTGCTCGACCACCGGCTCGGGTGACGGGAGCCTCGACTGCTCGACCGCCGTGTTGCATTGCGGGAACCCATGCTCGACCGCCATATTGTGCTGCGGGAACTCATGCTCGACCGCTGTGGTGCGCCGCGGTAACCCATGCTCGACCGCAGTTGTGCGCTGCGGGAACCCATGCTCGACCGCTTGCTCGTATTGCGGGAGCCCCTGCTCGACCGCCATCGTGTTCTTGCCCTCGCCTCGCGGCGAGGAGCCTTCGTGCAACAGCACTGCGCAAGCCGTGCAGAGAAAGCCATCGCTCACTCTGTGTACAGCCTGCGTCGTAAACGACCGGTCCACGGCGGTGACGTGGGGCCAGTCCTTCTGGGCAACCAGGAGGTGGGTGAACACCTCGCTCACGTCGAAACCGCTGCGGTGTTTAACCGAGCGGGCCAACCAGTCAATCTCTGGTTGATACCGTGACAACCACGGGATGCCCAGGATGCAATCGAATGCGTAGTTCATCTCAATCACGAGGAAGTCGTCATTGCTGCGAAAGCCGTCGAAAGTGTACGGCAACGTAATCTCGCGCCGCGCGACGTGGCGCGGCTTTCCGTCAGCAAGCTTGACTACAACCTGTCCGCGACCGTTGCGGACAGCGATTTCGCTGGGTAGCGTCGACAAACACGACTCACGGAAGAAGTTGTTTGTCGCTCCTGAGTCCACAAGCGCGCGTAGTGGACGTCAGGGGCCGGCGACATGGAGGCTGATGATGATCAGTCTTGAGTCGCCCGACGCTGTGGTGGCATTGAAGTGTGCGTGTAGCACACGAGGGCTAGAAGGTTGGGTTGCCACCGGGGGACCCGGACCTCCATTCCAGCCAGTAGGGCGCCCCGCACCTACTGACCCTGACCGTTTTTTGGCTGATCGGTAGGAGAGGCATCGGCAGTATGCGTGAGCACTGGCGCGGGCGCGCGGCACTCAGCCGCGCGATGTCCAACCTTCCGACAGCGGAAGCAAGTGAGGGATCGACTGGGACGACCACCATTCGCACGAGGGACTGCACGACGGCGGTTGTTCGACGCGTCAATCGCGTCGATCTCCATCGGCTCCGGAGCTGACTCTTGAGCTTCCGCGGACATTGCCCGCGCGTACGACGCCGCCACCACGTAGTCTTCACGAAGTGCGAGAGCAAATGCCTCCTCGAGTGAGGAGGGTTCCGCTCGAGTCAGACAGTATCGCGTCATGCCTTCACGCATGCCGAACACGAAGACGTGGACTTGGGATGCCATGTCAATCGGATTGGTGACGATGCAGGACGCGAGGTGGCGTGTCTTCTGGACGTAGTCGCGCATGGTCATCTTGCCTTGTCGCAGAGCGAAGAACTCTGCGCGCACTCGGGACTCGTCTTGTGGAGGCTCGAAGGCGAGACGAAGATCACTCTGGAGGGCCTCCAGGGTGGAGAACGCATCGTTGTTGACGACCAGTTTGCCGAGTGCCCACTCCTTGGCTTTCCCGGCCAGTCGGGATTGTAAGAAGTTAACTTTCGCTCCTTGCGCCTCGATCATCCTCGAGGCGATAGCGATGTCGATTTCGCGAAACTAGCGATTCAACGGAAGGCCATTCGCTCCTTCACCGGAGTAGGTTGACGTCTCCAACTTGACGATGTCATTCCTCGAGGAACGCGAGGGAGTTGTCGCTCGCCGATTCGCGTCGACGAGCTTGCGTTCTATGAACTCTTGAGCTGCTTGACGTTGTTGATCGGGAGTCGCTGAGCTCAGCAGCGACGCGACAACAGCCTCACCGGACACCGCCGCAAGGCGGTGAAAGGCTTCCCACTCGACACGAGTGAGATGAGGGAAAGCAGCATGCTCCAGGGTTGACCCTGAAGCTTCAGACGTCTGGCCTTGGCTCATTGTGAACTTGGTCATGGGAAGGACTACAAAGTGCTACCAGGTGTAGCGGGCCTAGAATGTCCGTTACTAGCTTATACGTAATAATGAGGAAGCGTGCAAGCTCCGCGATAGTGAAACCAAGTGCTTAGTCTGAAGGAAAATCAACTCTGTTTTTATTTAGGTCCAGGGCAGCTTGCCCTGACCACTCAAATACACGTCAACCCCTTATTGGCTGATAATGGGTCTGGCTCCCCATATATCAACCAATAGGATGACGGCAGTTCAGCACACGCTAGCCGTGTGCTGCTGCACCTACTTTTGTAATATAAATCTACCTACTTATGTAATGGCGTGGCCCACTACATAAAGCGCACTACCGTCCAGAGTATTCTTAAGCCGTCCGCGGAAGTTGCCGCCTTGCCGGACGCCTATCGCGACCGGAAGCGCTGTTGCGCGCCCGCGATTCGCGCGTCTGACGCCAAGATTATGCAGAAGATTGGCGTAAATTTTGTACTGAATTAACAAATAAAATAGCAGTGCACTGGATTTGCGTTTGTTTTTTGCTTTACGTTGTGCACTTATGCCCTGGCACTGTTGATATGGTCCGCCCTGCCGAATTGGAGGTGCACGACTGTATACCATTTTGTACCGACTGGCGAAACTGGGTTGTGAATATCGCGATAGCTCGTATTTTTTTCAGCCAGTATAGCGTCATAATTGCGGTTCGGCTGATAGCCGCATGCAACGCAAGGGAAAACGGGTTGTAAACAAGGCTAGCAGATCCTAAAATCTATCATGAAAATTTGGTCGAGGCCTACCAATCGTGCTGGTATCAACTATAGTATTCCTAGTGTGACGGGGTCACACAGCACCTTGCACAGAGGAAGTGCTTAACCCTTTTAAAGCGGCTATTATTCTGTTATATGTTTATCTTGATTAAACTATTGACAGAAGAATGCAACAATTTATCTGGTGCTAGCTGTCTCGCGAATCAGGTGGACAGAAAGAAAAAGTGCAAAGACATCATATATACGGACAAAAACCTCACAATATATCCACCATACGCTATTATCTGAGGTTTTGATTGGCTGCTGCAGAATAAAAAAAGATCGCAATGTCTTCTGTAATGTATTTCCCCTCCAAAACGATAAGTGAGATTGGCGGCTTCGCGCCATTTTGGATGACCGCCCGAGCTTCATCGCGACGCGGGAGAAGTTCGCTCACCAAATTTTCGGCCAGTTCTAGACTAGAAGATCTAGGCTTGAACTGGCCGAAAAGTTTGGTGAGCGAACCGTCTATTGATTCGACTACTAGCTAGCTAACTACTGTCTTCTTTCTCTTCGTCAGCGCGCTTACGCCTGCGAAAGCGTATGCGCCTCTTCAGGTGTGCCGGAATCGCAGTTCCGTTTCGCCAGACCTGGTGCCAAATCTGTCTGCACGTGAGCGTGTTACCGCTATCCTCTCTCCGAACGCGATTGCATAGAGGTACGTAGCCGTCGTGTGATTGAGTGCTGTGGTGTACTGATTTCTCCAGAGTTGCGGATAATCATCCGTCGCCAGAGATGCGGCAACGCCCAATATGTTCATGTGGTGTAGAAGAGTACACAAATACCGTCAGATGTGGAATCCTTACACAAACCACAACAAATCGCCGAGTTAGGTTGGCGGTTGTATGGCCTGCGCAGAGGGTGGTCCCCTCGCGGCTCGGCCCTTCCGGGACAGACGAGTGGCTCGCTTCCACTCGGTTCCGACTAACCAAGTCAGATCACTTCCGAGGCTCCGCCCAGTTTGGTTCGGCTGAGCTCGTTCACAAACCCTGTGCCCTCCACCAAAGGATGGACGACGGCGTGCGAGCGCTTTTACAGGCCACCGAGCGCAGAGGCTGCTCAGCTAGAAGTGTTACGGCACCCGGGCTATCCGACGTACCGGCCCGCTGAGTATGCGGGACTTCTTTTGCGCGTAGCGAGACTTTGTCCTACCCAGACCGACCTAATCTCTTGGCGCTACCAGTCAATACCCTACAAGCTATGCCTCTCGAGTATCGACGGCAGGCATAATCCAGCCCTATGCAGGGACTTACCGGAAAAGTGTACACGTGTCTTGGACTAGGAACATTCTGCTTTGTTATCTTCTGGGAGACTTTTCGGCTTCCCCTATTTAATCATATGCTTCTTATACAAATATCTAGTGAAATGTAGTCGTTTCGGATCTCTACCGACCCTTTAGCTGGGTTCAGGCGACCGTTGAGCTCAGCGGCTATCCGGATAGCATCATCCGGACAGATCACCGAGTACTTACCGTGTTCCTTTGTTCCGAAGCTCTGGGTTATCAGACCGGGCCGATTCTTGATCTAAAGTAGGTTGGCGTATGGTCGAATCCGGAAATCCCTACACCACAACTGCCCCGGTTATGATACAAGCCGAGCTGGTGAGTGTCTTAATCCTTCATTTAAGTTCTGCCACCGTTGGTCCGTACTCGGCTGATGATGTCTCGCGGCTCCCCACCACCTTCTTCGTTACGTTTGTTGCTTCCGCTGTCACTCACTTGGCAGCTCCTTACTCCTCGCATGTTACTCCAGCACAATTCGCGGCGCCATCATTCTCCTCCAACTCCTCGTCAAGGTGAAGGCGCGCCAGCTAAGTCGATTCCTCGACCCGTCGGCACTCGTGGGGTCAGCGACCGGTATGAAGCTGGGTTGGTCGACCTGACAACTTCCCATGAGTCGGACGCGGAGTCGGCGGAGTCTTCTCGCGCGCGCCCTCCTGGTCCACCGAGCTTGCCGGGCGACACCACTTCGGGCGCCAACAGTCAGGTAAGCTCGACTGCTCCAGTGAGCCTCCCTCATGACCAGGGTTACTGAGCAGGGATACGAGCGTCGAGAAGAATTGACCTTCTTGGCGAGGCTCATGGCCTACGGATTCACTCGTTCCGTGAAGCCTTCTGATCCCGTGCAGCGGCGAGCGATCCTGTAGGCTTCCTCCGTGGGGGAGCTGTTGGACATCTTGAAAGGCAACTACGCCGCTCTTGATTATCCCTAGATCATTGGTGATCTCAGGGCCGACAATCAAGCTGTTCAAGAAGAGAACCGCGCGTTGACTCGGCGATTGGACACTCTTGTCCTCAGCGATGTTGACTTGTCCACTCAGCTCTCATCGGCGCAACAACAGGTGTTTCGATTGGAGGCTGCTGCCACGCAGTCTGCTAATCTCCTTGCTTCACTGCGAAAGGCTGTAGCCCTGAGTGAAGCGAAACTTGCTCGGGCTATCGAAGCTGAGCAAGGCAAGGTTGAAGCTGCGTAGAGTCAGACCCAGCTCCATCATCAGCAAGTCTTGGATCGAGACGCCGAAATCGCAGTCCTCCTCCGATCTGCTTCCGAGAGGGATGCGGCGTTCGTTACTTTCCAATGCATTGCTTCCAAGCATTTCGAGCAGCTGCAGGAATCGGTGCAGCTGTACAGCTCAACCGGCACTCAACCCTTGCGGCACGCTCATTTGGTGATCGCTGAGCAGCGGGCAGTGATCTTGCGGCAGAAGCGGCTCATTCGTCGGAACGGTATCATTCCGATGCACGACCTTCACATGGCTGCTGCTGCTGGCGCTGGTTTGGAGGTTCCTGGACTTCATCCGTCCGACCTTCTTCTTAACGCCCGGCTGTGTCGTGTCTTGGAGTCTTGCTTCCCTGAAGTTTTCCACACTCCAGCTGGTGAAACTCGGCGGCTGGAGTTGATCGTCCATCCTCGCCAAGACGCCCCAGTGACTGGTTCTGCTGCTGATCCTAATGTGGCTCCTCCAGCGGGTCAGACTTCTTCTGCGACCCTTTCGGCGGAATCGGCTGCGGCTCCTGCCAGCTCCATCGTACTCCGTTGGCGGACTTGATGTCGACGCAGCGGCTTCGGCGTTATGCCAATCCCAAGTTTTCAACTGCTGCAGGTCCTCGTCATCGTTTGCCGGCGTCACATCCGCCTCAGCCGTACGCTTGCCCACTTCCCGAGGAGAAGGGACACGAGACTATTAGAGCCCCTTTGCGTTCAAGTCCTCCTCAAGCTACCGTGTCCGATGGAGGAAAGCCCCGCTCTGGTAAATCTCGTCGTCGGACTCGGCGGATAAAGGTTCGTTACCTTCAGTTGAGTTCTGCTACACAGCCAGCTGTCTCTGCTCGCTCTGAAGACGACGATGAAGCTTCGAGCGAGGCTGAATACGAGTTTGAGATGCCCGAACCTGCCGACGACACCGTTCCTGCGTTTGATTCAACGACTTCGGTGAGTTCTTCATCTTCTGGGCCTCTGTCGACGTCGTTAGTCGCGGCTACTCAACCACCACCGGTGTCCTCTTCCGAGGTCGTGGCTTCGCTGCCTGTCCCGGCTACGCGTGTTCATGCCCCAGGCTCGGCCTCACCTATCTCCGCTGAGTTGCCCCAGTCAAGTGTGCCGCTCAGCGTCGTATCAACGGTGGTTGGACACTCCCGGTCGTCATCTGGTCGATCTTCTCACGTCTCTCCCTCTCGGGGTCTGAGCGTATCCACTACACCGACTGACCTAGTGACTCCGGCCGTGAGTGTCCTCAGACCGTCTCTCCCTGCGAGCTCGGCGGTGTTGACGTCCCCGTCTGGGCGCCCCATCCGGAGATCTGCTGCGACTGCTCGCACTGTGACTGCTCAGCTGCTTGAGGACCTTGACGCATCTGACGACGAGGTCTTAGGGCCTGGCGACGGTTCTGCACCGTCCGCTGGATCGACGAATCTTGCCGCTGGGTCGCTCTCGGATCCCATTTCTTTATCCGGGAACTCGGCGGGCAGTCCTTCAGGTTCCGACTCGGCCGTCGAAGATGCTCGTCGTTCTGCCAAGGCGAGAAGCCTTCATGCGGCAATCTTCGGCTCTGACGATGAGATGAGTGATGAGTCCTTACTGCCGAGTGATCGCCACTCCTTGCGACATTCATCGATGGATTCTGGTGACGGGACGACGCCTTCTAACTCTGCGTCGGCTTCGGGGAAGCAGCAGCGTCGCAAGCGTCGTGCCTCGTCGAGTCCTACCGGTCACCGGTCGAAGCGGTTCAAGAAGCACAAGAAGCACAAGAAGCATCACAAGAAGCACCGGCACCACAAGCATCGGAAGCCTGCGTCAACCCCTGACCTGGCTCCTGCCCAATCTCTTTCGGCTGCTCCTTCGCCGAGTGTGCTCCCGGTAGCGTCGGTTCCCTCTCAGCCGAGCTCGACTGCATCACGGCCGGCTTCGGTCACTCTGCCGAGCGCTCCTACACTCCCGCTGGCGACGTAACGGACCCGGGCCTCGCAAGCGGTTTCCAAGGATTGCCGCTTGACTCTTCACATGGCTCAACTCCGCGAGGTGCCATTTATGCATTTCGGCTCAGCCCGTTGTTGGAATGCATTATTGGATACACTGAGCGGAGGAGTGCAGCTGGAGCTCGTAGGTGGCAAGAGTCGCGTGCCACCCACGCCGTGTTCCCTTGACAGCATACGAGCTTTCATGGCTGTCTTTGATCCGAGTCATCCTTGTCAGCGTCTCCGGCGGATGCTCCCCAAGCTTCCTTTCTTCTTTTCTCCGTCAGTGCTGGAGGAGGCTCGGTGGTGCTTGGCTTCTCAGACCCGACCTCGAACCTTGATGTAAGTTCTTGGGGATATGTGGGTGAAGCTTCGTGGCGTCCTTTGGACTCGGCGGGGAGGCCCATCAAGACAGATGGTCAAATGACTCGTTACTTTGTTGCTCTCTATGAGCGTCGCCACTGGATCGTCGAGTCAGATGTGTTGATGGGTCTCCATCCTGACGTCAACCCGACTGCCACGCCTGCTCAGCTTGCTGAAGTGTATGAGCTGTGGCTGGTGTACAAGCGCGAGCGCAAATGCCGTAGTGACACCCTACGATCTTTGGCTGTCGCTGTCTACGACTAGCTCTACTCGGCGGTCACCCAGAAGCTCGGCGGCGAACCTGCTCCTCTTGTAGATGCTGCGGTGTATTTCGATCCGTCCGTCCCCCATTATTCTTCTGTTAACCTTTCGTGGGTTCCGGCCGGGAGAGACTGGGCTCAGTGCGCTCACGATGTGGATCTAGCCGAGCCCTGGCGAGCTTGGTGGCTAACCGACCCGGCGGTCCACCCTGTATAACACATGCTTTCGCGCTCGGAACGTGGACTTCTTGGTTTTAGCTCCGCGCGGTATGGACCCTCAAGTTGTTGACGACGCGATCGAAGAAGACTTCGATCTTGCCGAACAAGCGCCTCCGGCGTACGCTCAGGGTGCTCCACCTCGGCTGAATCGTCAAGGTATCCACATCTTCGCTGGGTCTTCAATCGGTGAGCTCGGCTCGGATGACGAGAGTGCATCTGATGACGACTCAGCGGACGACGGGTTGGGTTCTCCCAATCTTCGAGGCGCGTCTCCGAGTATGTCTCTGTTCGGCACTCCACTTCCAAGTGGAACGGATCCACCTCAGCCCACGTCAGCCGAGTCGGGTTCTGAGGCACCGGCTTTGCTTCCGCCTGCTTCGGCGTCAATCTCCTTGGCTAGCTCGGCGATGATACTTCCTGCCACGGCTGCGGATGTTGCATCTCCTCCAGCAGTTTCTCAGGGTGCGACGTCTGCTACGCCGCCACGCCTCCAATCGTCGAGTCCTCTGAGCTCTTTCCAGTTGTCTCCGTCGGGTTCACCTCTCTTGGAGTCCGGATCGCCTTCTTTATAATTTTCTTCTTTTGACTGAGCGTTCCGTAGGTATCGTTCAGGACTTCATTTCGCAATTATTCAGTATATGTAATTTCGACACAGTAGCATTCCATCTCAACTCGGCCCGTGTCGTCCGCTGTGTGGTGTACCATTTGGTGCAATGACTTTTAATCCTCATCTGCAACTTGCACCATTTGCAGACGGTTTTCACGCTTCTTCTGTCGTAGATAGTCAAACAGGAGACCTCCACATGACAAATTCGACAGTGGTTATCAAGTAGGCTCATCGTAGCCGACCCACTTAACCTTAAACTTCCGTTGTGACCGGGACGTACTCGTGGATAATGGTACTCGTCGTCAAGGATCGCTTCGACTTCATACTGGTTCATACTTGTGTCTGGCCCCCAGCTATCTTCAGGTAGTAATTCTTCGTCAAAGTCAAATCGCTGAGTCTCTTCGAGGTCGGCGATTAGCCTCGTCTTTGGTCTTCCGCCGAGTTCGGTGACTGCCTTAAGACTGATACATGGACCACTGGGTAGAACCTATATCCACTCTTGTCGGGTAACTCCAATTCATAGGCAAATTCTTCCACCTTCTTCTTCACCCTGAATGGTCCATGCCATCGATGTGCTAACGTCTTAGTCAGGCCCGACTTGACTCGCTCCATAAACAACCAGACTTGGTCTCCTTCTTTGAACAAGGATTCGGTGGATTCATCGCCTGGTCCTGCAACTCCGTCTTCGTCATCTGCTGTGTTGGGAATGGATCTTTTCTCCTTCTTGCTCAGTGCTTCCTTGTGCTCTCGAGCTCGTCGTGCCTTCTCTCGCACTTGGAACTCAGCTGCTAATCGTAGGGCAACTTCTCGTTGTCTGTTCGCTTCTCGGCGCCACTCGACCGCATCCGCCGAGTTGGCTGAGCGTCCCTGGCCACGGCGTATTGAGCTCGTCATAGCCTTGAGTGTATACTTGGCGTCCCAACCATGTACCAGATAGAAAGGGGTTTCTCGCCGAGTCGAGTCTCTTGAGTTGTTGATAGCGTGTACCATCTTCTCGGCGATGTCATCCCAGTCGGCTTGAAGTGGGTCTTCCACGTAGACCCATATAGTCTGAACCATTGTCTTGACTGACCTCTCTTGTTGACCGCTGGGTTGTGGTCGGTAACGCAGCGTAGCTCTTGATCTCGACTGCATCATCTCGGAGAACTTTTGGAATACTTCACTCATAAACCTTGGATCTCGGTCGTGCCGTATCAGAGACGGAGCCCCGAACTGCCTGAAGACGCATTCTTCAAACACCTTAGCCACTTCGAGTGCCCCGGTGTCATTCATAGCATTAGCGATAACGAACCCCGTGAAGTGGTCCTGGAACAACAGCAGTGCAGTATTGCCCCGCTGCGTTCGAGGAAGGGGAATCACGAAATCCATTGACACGACTTGGAATGGATGGTCTGACACCACATTTCCCGGCGAGTAACCTTCAACTGTGGCTTGCTCTTACCGGTACTGCAGTCCTTGCAGGCTCTAATATGTTTCACCACGTCAGCGTAAAGACCAATCCAGTAGTAGTCGGCTTTGACTCGGTGATAAGTTCTGACGATACCTTGATGCCCCCCTTCGATTGAGTTGTGACAGTTATGAAGTATCTCGTCGACCATACCATAAAATCTCCGACCTCCGACAACCTCCGACCTGTACATAAATGGCGGCACATCTAAGTCAGTAGCTCTTAAAACAAATATATTAAGTTTTCTTTTCTAACTGTGGGCCACATTGAAAATGTATTCACAAATAAAAAGGAGAAGGGCGGTCTCAGGGCGGTAGCAGTGCAGCGGTGGCAGGGCGGTGGCAGAGCGATGACAGTCAGTGCGGCGGCAGAGCGGTGACAGGGTGATGGCAGGGCGGCATCAGAGCGGTGGCAGTGCGGCAGGGTGGTGCGCAGGAGCCAGCGAGCCGGAGTGCTCCAGAATTAATAAGGCAATACATGTACATTTAATTGACGCTTGCTACATATTGCTCTACGTAATATAAAAATAATGGATCTCCACGCAGGGATGTTGCATGTGTTGCTCCTAATGACGAGCAAGCTCCCTGTGAAGCTGCTACCCACCTCTTCTATAATTTACTACTACATAGTAGCATATTTATAATAAGTCTAAGATTTAAGACTAATGTGTGGTAATGATTGCACTGGTCAGAGAAGTCGGAGAAATGACTTTATGCATGTGATATACCTACATATTGAAATTTGTAAGAGCATATCCATATTTCCTGAGTCCCCTCCGACCCGATATGTCGGAGCCAACTCCAACGAGGTTCAACCTAACCCTTACCATTTGGATTGGCCAAATCATCTTGTCAAGACCGTACGATCGGCAGTCTAACAAATAAAAATGGATGATTAGTGATTAATACCAATACTAGAATTAAGTAGGGTCGGAGAATTGATGATATTCATCCATAGTTGACGGAATCACCAATCTCAACGAGAGTTCGGTTCGCCGGGTTCGCCTTGTCGGCGCGTCTCATCTCGGCGGTATAACATGCCGTCTTCGCTGAGTTCAAAGACTTCTGCGACTTTGCCGGCATTCTGAGCTCGACGGTGTGTAAGGTCCTCAAATTCACCTCTCAGGTACGCCTTCAGATCGGCCCACCTGAGTTCTTCATCTTGTGCCTTCGCGATTCGTCGTCTCCGCTCAGTCTGTACTGTCACTGGATCAATGTCGCTGGCATTCTGCGCTGTCTGGGCTGACTCCATCTGCGACCCTGTTTCGACATTCGGGGTCGTGTGGTTAGTCCGCCGAGTCGACGCCCTGCTGACTTGTTCGAATTCATCTCCACTGCTTTCAAACGCAGATTCTTCAGGATTTGTTGATATGGCTTCGTGATCCTGACTTTCTCCTCTTGCTCTAGCCGAGTCTTCATCCAGCTCGTCCTCAAAGTGAACTCGGCGTACTCGGCTACGAGTGACTGCCGTGACAATCGGGGTTTCCGCTAGGTTGTCTGTGGCGTACAGTTCTTCGGCTACTCGGTTAATCATTCTCAGTTCTGCTTTCCTATCCGTCCCGAGAATTACTCGTCCAGCTTTAGCTTCAAGTGCTTCTGTAGCGAGAGAATCAGCCGCTGCGTTATAGTGTCGCGCTATGTGTCGATACCGGACCGAGTTGAGTTGCTTCGTGAGATCCTTGTGTCGAGCTAGCTCCACTTGCAACGTCTCCTTCTTGCATGCTATCACCCCCATGGATTGCTGGATTGCAAGCCGGGAGTCACCCAATATAATTAAGTCAGTTATCCCTCGGTCAATTGCCGCCAAGACCCCATTGTTCATTCCGGTATACTCGGTGATGTTGACCGTGGTGGACGACAGGTACTCACTCGTAGCGATCTCAATGTCCCAATTCGGAAGGCGCCATAGGATCCACGAACAACTTCCATACCCGCCATACTTAGCTGTCTTCGCTGAGCCATCAAATGACAGTACACATCCCGCGAAGTCGGCTGGTATTCAGGCGTATAGCAGCTCCGGGTCCATTCGAACTGTCGCCGAGTTCTTGGAGGGAGGCGCAAGGTGCTTCAAGGAATCGTCGAGTCCGATAAACGGGGTTATCGACGCCTGGAGCAACTGGGCGAAGTCTACATCTCGTTCACGTACTCGCTTCACCTTCAAATCGTAGGGCGACAACATAACTGCGAACTAACTGCGCGGCCGTACAACGACTTTGACTTAAACACCCATTCCGGCGTTGAGAAACGGGTGTAGACGTGTAGCGTCTTTCCCGCCAAGAGAGTGTAGCACACTTTTAGTAATTGCAACAGCGCGACCACTTCTTTCTCAGAGGGATGATAGCCGAGTTCGTTCTCCTTGAGTACGCGCCCGCAGAAGCGAGCTGGGTGCAGCCTGTCGTCGTGCAGTCACAGTACTGCTCAGTGCCCAGTCATTCGCGTACAGCATTATGTGGACTTCCTTCGCTGAGTCGAAATGTCGAAGAAGTGGAGCGTCCGCTACTCGTGTTTTAGCTCGGCGAATGACGCTTTTGCTGACGCCAAGTCACCACCAGGACCAAAGTCCGTGTCCTTTAGTTGATAGAGTACCGCTCCATAGACAGCCAAGTTCTGGATGAATCTGCCATAATAGTTAAGTGCACCGAGGAAGGCTTGCATTCCCTTCTTTTATTTCGGAAAGGAGAGCTCGGCGATCGCGGCTATCTTCTTCGCATCAGCGCGTATGCCACTCGGCGTAATCTCGTGCGACAGGAAATCAACCTTGGGTTGGACAAAGATACTCTTGGTAAAGCTGATGCTAATTCGACATTCTGTGAACCGGGCTAGTAGTCGGTCCAGTGTCTCCAAGCAGACATCAAACGTCTCCCCTCCAAAACAGATATCATCGACAAACGACCTCCGCTTGAACACCGGGATAAAAAAAGACTGGTCTGGTTCTCCATTAGCGAACACGTCGCCGTCCGGTCCGTTGACCAGGTCTTGAGCTGGATCGCAGTCAGCTTGTGATTGGTGGTCCGCTTCGAACTTCGTCAGCTGTCCTGGCGTTGAATCGCCGACTCCGCCGAGCTCGACTCGCCGAGTTCCCGACTCGGCTTCAGCAATAGCCATTCGTTCAGCAAATAACTGCCATCCTCGCTGTGGCTGAACGTATCCCCATTGAGCGTTGTCGATCAGTCGTTGGTAAATCATAGGCTCATTCTTCAATCCAAACGGCATTCGTAACCATTCAAAGTGTCCAAGTGCACAGACGAACGCTGAGATCTGCCGAGCTCGGCGAGTCATCAAGCCTGCCCAGAATCCGCTCGCAGCATCAAGCGAGCAAAACCCACAGGTAGCTCTCCAATTCGGTGAGCAGGTCATCGACTAGTGGCATAGCGTATTCCATCGGTGTCATAATTGCATTAACTAGTTTAAAGTCAATGCATAGCCGAATATCCACACCATTTTTTTATCTTGAGCACTATAACCACTGGTGAGGCCCAAGTGCTGCCCGAGAATGATATCAACCCAGCTCGAAGCAGCCCCTTCAACAACTCGTAAAGTTTGCTCGAGTGGCGGAGAGGTATCCGCCGAGCGCTCTGCTTGATAGGTGCGTGTCCTTGAACGTCGATGTCGCACAATGCTCCGTACGCTGGAGGCGGCAGGGCATTACCACTTGAAATCATTATTCCTTCGTGCCTTTGCAGCTTTGCCACCAACCTAGCCGACTGTGCTGGCGTATGACTACTTGACTTGACGTTTGGAGCGCCATAGTCGACTTCTGTAGACTCAACTTCAGTGAGGTCGGGAAGGAAAGCCAACTCGTGAGCGTAGTCTGTCAATCCAGATCTGTCCCACTCCGCTCAAAGATATCGGTCTTACTGTCGTCCTCATCATCCTCTTTCTCGTCTTCGGTCGCTGCGATAGCCACGTAGTGTTGTCTTAGGGTTTCTGTTGGGCCTCTCGTCGAGTTGCATTCATCATCTTCAGCTTGTTCTAAACTGTAGCCAATCCCGCCGGGGTCGAACACCGTCGTCGCCGAGCTCGTTACTCCGATCTCAGTTCCAGTACCTCTCGACTGTAATACCTCTGGAAAACATAGCTGTCGTCCACGTGAGGGCCCGCATTCGCTTAGTCCACTACGGTGGCCGATCTGATTTCTGCGTGTTCAAACTTGTCTCCGAGGTAGATGGTATCATCGTTCTGCCGTCTAACCACGTTCGAACCGGTTTCAGCCTCCATAGTCTCCAACGCTGAGTCCACCGTAATGGATCGTCGTTAGGCTTAATTCCCTCATGTAGTAATACCTTCCGACTATCATAGTATTCAGTCGCGTCATAGTGCTGGTCCGCCGAGCTCACCAAGACGGCAGAGCTAACTTGTTTGAATGCAAACCCCTCTCCGGTATAGCTTACATCCTGGTGGCATGCCGTGGCCGCGTCCGAGTCACTCTCAACGTTTAGATCCGCTGACGCCGAGTCCACCGCCACCGACTGGATAATGCAGGCTTTTGGCGTACCCATCGCTGAGTTCACCACGTCTGCAGACCTTAACTCATCGACTCCACACTTGGCTCGTACTTCACCTTCATCACTGTTGCTACTGGTATTCGCCGTCCAGCTCAGCCCTTCACTGTTATCTTCAACATCTCTTGAAAGTAATATCTCCAGCTTGGAATTCGCAGTCATCACGCTAGGGCACTGTACCGCTGAGTCTGCTACGACGGCTGGACAGACATCCACGCGTCCACACTCGTCCTTCGCGTAGTCGGCAGTCATATGGCACGCTGGGACAGCCCCCAAGTCATTTCTTACGGCTGGATCTTCGAGCGCCGAGTTCGCCGTCACCACATGGTTAATCCCAGCACTTATAGTGGTCAGGGTACTCATAGCTGAGTTCACCTCGCCCACAATACTTGGTCTAATGACTTCAAACTTGGCTCGGTCATCAATAGCGGGCTGTTCGTCGCGTAGAACCCGTTCCGAGCATTCTTCAGGGTCTCCTTCCGTTATAGCTGAGTCTTCAGTCGCCGACGCTTCTTCCTTGGTCCCTACTGCACTTGTTACTTCAACCGCTGAGCTCGTGCTGGCGTCAGAAATGGCGCCATCGTCTTCAAACTTGGGCAGATAATAGGAGACATCTTGGCCAACGTGTAGCACCGGCGTACGATCCGCTCGGACGTCTTTAGCTTGAGCGCTGAGTTTATAGCCGGTCACCCCTTGTCACCCCTGAAGTTGATACGACGTCGGCGTTACCGCGACGCCTCTCGTCTTCGTCGGCTTCTGTATCAGCTTCGATCCTTCTCCAGCGTTCGGCGCATGTTAACTCTGGTCCATTTTCCACTGGAGGGGGTCGTTTTTCCACCGCCGTCGGAATAGGGTATTTTCGTCTTTCCACAGCAGGCGGCTGTTGTGACAACTAGTCCTCGTACAGTCGTTGTTCCTCCTGCAGCAAATCTTTGTCCATCGCTGACTCAAATGCCAATATCTGCTAGTCACGGTAGTTCGCCGAGTTCACGTGAACATATCCCTCATTGGCCAGTACTCCGTGTGGTTGCCATTTTATCACATAAAAGTGAGGTGGGCACTAGACTGACTTGGGTCGTACGTTTGTAATTAGGACATGGGTTGGTCTTCCTCGGCGATTAAAAACAACCGTTGGAATCCAACCCCTCGTCCGTCGCACCCAGAAGTCATGCGTCGACTCACTGGGCTGCCGCCTGGGCAATTTGAACTCAGCCGTCATTCGACTTTCGATTGTTAACCCGTCTGGTGGCCCACATGGGACATTTGGCCCGAACTCGGTCTGTGTCGGCGCATTACTTGATAGGATGAGTGGGATCACCATCTCATCGGGTAGCTTGACCGCCGAGTTGTACAGATCCAGACGGATCCCAGCTGTAATCATGAAGTCAGTGCCGAGAATCAAATCGACTCCGGCATAATGAGGCATTATCCACACTTCAAACTCGTATGCCACTTCCCAGCCGAGTGTCACCTACACAACTGCTCGTGACGTTGTCACCATTCTGTCTTTACTTACTCCTTGTATGTCGATTCGCTTATCTCGGCTGGCCACTCTCTTGAGACGCAGTTTCTTCGCGAAGTACTCACTAATCGCCGAAACATTTGCTCCGGTGTCCAATAGTATCTTGGTCCTTCGGTCGTTCACTGCCCCCAATACGAGAGCTCTCATTCTAACTCGGCGGTCAAACGTCTGTGCTGACCACCATCCCAGCCGTTCTCCTGGAAGCAGCTTCATGATTTTGGTACGATGCACAGCCTGGTCTGACTGTCGAGTTACACTTGCAATCGCTCGGTAGTTATCATCTAACACACCGAGCTCACGTTCAATTCCGTCGATTTCACACATCCAATTGCCATCCCCGCTTCGTCCCTCGGGCCGTCCTTCTTCGCCTACGAAGGCAAACAAGAAGTTCGCCTCAATTGCAGGTTCAGCTGACTGTGGCAGCCCGGCATATTCCAACCCAGTCAGTGTTGGGCGGGCCGCCGAGTTTAAATCATTCGGCGTGTAAAGGTTTTGCAGGTCTTCTGGCACTTGCGACTTGTCGACAGAGTTCTTCACGAACGCAGCCAGCTTCTCGTATTGACGAAACACCTCGCACTGGCCGACTTCATGGACTTGTCTGCAGAATTTGCAGCGCCGCCGACAGTAGTGAGCCGAGTGCCCCGTTCTTCCACAAGCTGCACAAGGTCCACGCTGTGAGCTGTCGCGTGATCCATCTCCACGGTTTGACTGTTCTCGTTGGTTATACGGTCGCGGAGGCCGATTCGCCGAGCTCCTCCAGCTTCGATTTGAGCCATTCTGGTCTCCCGCCGAGTTCTCTCGGCGGTCCGGTGTATTTTTTTTTATCATTGGTAACGCCGGCGTCTATGTAGTCGTCGTCTTTTGCTGAGTCGTATCCTCCGGACTGGTCCTCATCATCCCATTCGTCTTCGGAGTTGTAAGGACTCGGCGGGTTCTGATCGAGGAGTTTCTCCCCGTCAGAGTCAGCGTCAACAAAAGTGACTCGGCGGTCACGGTTTTCTTCCTTGCGACTGCGCTTCTCCTCTCGACGCCCATCTCGGCGTTCATCTCGGCGGCTTGGATCCTTCCGCTTATCGTCTCGGCCTCGTGCGATCACGAGTCGGTCGCGTTGCTTCTTGCGCTTTTCACCGAAAATCCGACGATTGATTATCTGCTTCACCTTACTGATGTCTTCCAACTGCAAGGGGTACATCAAATCCATCACATCGTCATCACATCGTCATCACCACAATGCAGCAAGAAGTGTTTGACATGGTCAGCTGCGTCGGCGCCCCCTTTCTCGTACTGGATCTTGGCTGTCCGAGCATACCCATTGAGTCGGATCAGGAAGTCGCAGATCGGCTCGTTGACTTTACGTCTCGCCGAGTAGTAACGAGTGCGGGCTGATTGGTCAAACTGTGAGCAATAATAATCCAGGAACGCCTCGCTGAGTAGTTTCCAGCGTCGCTGAGTCTTCTTCGGCAGCTGCCTATACCAACTCTTCGCCGCGCGTCCCAAGTAGCGAGAAGGGTTCGCACAAAGCAATTTGGGGCATCCTGGTGCTCTTCATCTCGTAGATGAAACGCTTGAGCCACTGGAGCGATGCGTCAGAACGGTAGCGCTTCCCTTCAACCTCAGCGATTTTGTCGAGTGAGGCGTGGGTTCGGACTTCTAGGTACTGAGTCGAGTCTTCTTCAGCCGCGTCGAAGCTCAAGTTTCTGATGTAGTCCTTCACAGTTTCTTCACGGTTTCCTCTCACGTCGAAGGCGTCATCGTCCTCCTCGTCCTCCTTGTAAGCCTCAGCTTCGTCTGCAGCGTCATACAATTCACGGTAACGACCAACATTCCGCTGTCCACGACTCGGCGCTCGCTGAGTCGGCTTTAGCTTCATTGGAGTCAGCATGTGGGAGTCTTCAATGTACGGAGTCCCTTGCGTAGCGCGGAACACTTGACGTCTCTTCGTCTCCGAGGTCTTCGGCAAAGGAATTTTGCTTGGGTCTTCGCCGAGTGTTTTGAACTCGGCTACTCGGCTGTACACCTGCTTCGTTCCTCCAGGGGCCTTCTCCAATCCAAACGCCACTCTCAACTTCTTCTTCCCATGCCAGAGCTCAGCTCCGCCGCGGGTCAGACTCCAGTCGGACAGGATGAGGCTGTTTAGTCGGCTGTTGCACCGATAGCCCATCGCCTTCAGCAGCAACGCCGTTTCTTCCACCAACTGATTGATGTTGGCTGCACGCACCGGTTGAGTTAACTCGGGACCCAACATCGGCCACTTCGCCTGCGTCATCGCCACAGGCGCGAACATCATCATCCATTCCGATCTCGTTCTCATCGCTTCGCCAAGTCGAGCCAACACTTTATTGGCGCTCGGCGTATCGGCGTTCCTCGTCGCTTTCGGAATAAGGGGCGGACGCCCCCTTGAGCAACGCCATGTTCTTCCTCTTCTTCAGCGTCCGCACCTTCGTCGAGCTCGGCGGATAAGTTGCGCTCGACAGGACGTGGGGCTCCCATGCTTCCCACCTGCAGCGTCAACTCTTCCACCTCGCCAAGTAGCTCGGCGGTAGTCTTCGTTTCTCTGAGCTCAGCGGTCTCGGCCTTCTCTTCCTACTCTCCTTCACTTGCATCTCCGTTCTCGCTCTCCTGGACTTGGCCATCCTCGTCGAACTGGACGGTTCGTCCCACCTCCATCGTCATGGCGATGAGTCGTTGATCCGCCGGGTCCGATCCCCCGAGAGGTGATCCTCCAGCCGTCGCTGGGCTTCCGTCGCTCGGAGTTGCTGATCCCTTGACCATCTTCACTCTTCTCTTTCTCTTCTCTTCCTCTTAGCTTGGTTAGTTGGCACCTATAAAAACAAGCACACACTCCTGTTCCCGGGTCGCGGCACCAGTTGTGGTGTAGTAGAACACACAAATACCGTCAGATGTGGATTTCTTACACAAACCACAACAAATCGCCGAGTTAGGTCGGCGGTTGTACGGCCTGCGCAGAGGGTGGTCCCCTCGCGGTTCGGCCCTTCCAGGACAGACGAGTGGCTCGCTTCCACTCGGTTCCGACTTACCAAGTCAGAGCACTTCCGAGACTCCGCCGAGTTTGGTTCGGCTGAGCTCGTTCACAAACCCTGTGCTCTCCACCAAAGGATGGACGACGGCGCGCGAGCGCTTTTACAGGTCACCGAGCGCAGAGGCTGCTCAGCTAGAAGTGTTACGGCACCCGGGCTATCCGACGTACCGGCCCGCTGAGTGTGCGGGGCTTTCTTTCGCGCGTAGCGAGACTTTGTCCTACCCGGACCGCCTAATCGCTTGGCGCTACCACTCAATACCCTACAAGCTATGCCTCTCGAGTATTGACGGCAGGCATAACCCAGCCCTATGCAGGGACTTACCGGAAAAGTGTACACGTGTCTTGGACTAGGATAATTCTGCTCTGTTATCTTCTGGGAGCCTTTTCAGCTCCCCCTATTTAATCCCATGCTTCTTTTACAAATATCTAGTGAAATGTAGTCGTTTCGGATCTCTATCGACCCTTCAGCTGGGTTCAGGCGACCGTTGAGCTCAGCGGCTATCCGGATAGCATCATCCGGACAGATCGCCGAGTACTTACCGTGATCCTTTGTTCCTAAGCTCTGGGTTATCAGACCGAGCCGATTCTTGATCTAAAGTAGGTTATCGTATGGTCGAATCTGGAAATCCCTACACCCCATTCAAGCGACGAACCCTCGGTCACGTGATGTTCGGCAACTCCAAGGTGCAAGAGACTCGACGGCGTCACTACCGAGCTCTCAACGGATATTGGATACGGTCCAGATGTCACTCAATCCAGGCTGTCCTTATTATTAATAATGGACTGGCCGGATTCGCATGCAGCGGCCAAGAACTGACCATCTATGGTACGAACCCTAGGTGGCGGTTCGGATGAGCTCGCGGAAGACTCAGCGACCCTTTGAAGGCACGCTCACCGTCTGGGACAGGGCGCGAGCCGTTAAAGATGCTCATGGGACGGTGCAGACGACGCTTGGCGTGCAAGAAGACCCATAACGGATCATTGTTCACTTGATAATATTTGTATACTTGATTAGGACTTCTTATTAGGAATAGACCCGAAAGGGTAAGCTTAAATACAGAACAGAATTTCCACTCAAGCACACAGAGCGACGTCCGGTTTCAAGGTAAGCGTTTGGTCAAGCTTGATTGAGTGTGTTATGCCTGTCGGTGAGCTCGAAGCTCTGTAGCGAGGGTTCATCCGGCAAGGCCAAGAGACTGTGTGTCTTTAGCCGATTTCTATCGGGAGGTTTTACGTGACAGCTTATTGTTGCCTTTTTGCACGACTGGGATTGCTTGTGCCGCATCCCTTTTATTCTTCCAACCGAGTGTTGGACACTCGGTGCCCTCGTAAAAGGCTCACCCGTGCCTGGTACCCTTCCGCTGTTGGGACCACGAGAATTCATAACACCTATTACCTTTGCTCGTGCTAGTAGCGTGTTCTTATTTTTACTGGTTGGCCTACATAAGTAGTTTACAAGGCCCAGTCTGTCCCGGTGCAAGGACATAACTGGGGTCTTTAGGTCCGCCCGGACGATCGTTTGGTATTCTAGCAGACGTATTGTTGTGGGTACGTCCTAACTACATTTGTAGCTAGAGTTCACGTGGGAATTCCAACACCACAACTGGTGCCGCGACCCGGGAACAGAGTGTGACCATTGTGAACTGTTTGTATGGCCTTCCAGTTTACGAGCTACCAAGAGAAGAAGAACAAGAAAAAGAAAACAAGAAACATGGCGAAAGGACGACCGACGGTACCAGGTACGCCTGCTAAGTCTGGCGGAGCTCGCAGCGAGAGTTCAAGCCCAGCTGCGCGCTTTGCAGCCACCACCGAGCTTTCAGTGAGCTTCGACGACGAAGCGGACAGCGGCCCTGACGCCCACGATTATGAAGATTACGAAGACAAGACGCCGGCTCCAGAGCCAGGCGCAGCGACGCCGGAGACGGCCACGCTATCATCGGGGCTGAGCGGGGCGACCAGGTCCCTTTCGAGGAACCTCGCCGACGAGCTCGATAATGTTGCGGGACCGGAGCCGGCCTACGAAGATTATGACGATGGGACCGAGGGTTCTAAACCCTCGGTGGCGAGTGCAAGGCATTCAGCATTGCTGAAGGCACCTTCAATACCCAGTCAACTCGGTGTCGACTAGCCAAGTTGCCGAGGATTCAGTTTCGCTACTGTTGTCGCTGGCTTCGAGAATGAGACGTACCCATCGACGATGTCGCTCCAAGATTGGCATCTTCATGAGGCCGAAGCTGCTCTCCAGAAATGGAAAAAGAAGCTTCGGAAGGCATTTGGCGCTGTCGGCATCAACGCTGGAAAGCGGCCTGTGAGTCGACCGACCGTTCATGATGAAGATCCGTCCACGATTCCACTGCCGCAGACACCCCAACGACTCGACCGTACTCCTCCGACCAAGCTTGAAGCTGAGCGTGGTACCTTTGGCACTACCGAGGCTTCACGGTACTTTCAAGACTCGCACATGGTTACGCCCCGCTCGGAGAATCGTATGCAACGTGTGTATGCTGGTAACGAGGGCTCGTTCGGTCGCCGGGGCGGTGCGCGAGCTTTCAACGTAGTGCCGGACGTCGTCAGGTTGACAGCGATGGTTCGTCAAGTGACGATGACATTTTGATGCGTACATTCGACGAGGAAGATCCTCAAGTCGAGTTGATGCGTCAGATAAATGAGCTGGCGACGCTGAACGACGTTGACCCGACATCGAGGATTGAAATGGAATCACACCGACCATTGGGCCGTTCTCAGGCTCTCGCAACAAGAGCGAGAACTGTATGCAGTGGGTTCGTCTACGAAATGACTGGAACTCACACAGATTCCGATAAATGGTGCATTCCATTTGAGCTGAGTCTCCGGGACGGAGCCATTCATTAGTTCCATTAGCTTCCGAAGAAGACGAAGCGCAAGTGGAAGCTGTTGATCGATGCGTTCATCCGCTATTACTGCTCGCAGTTCACTCAAACGGCACTGTCACTGTAATGTTCTCACAGCTGCTGTAACAGCTGTTGGTACAGCCGCTGCGTGAACAAGAGGCTGAGATGGATTCTTCATCCACAAGGCTACTGGTATCCCTACATGATGGCTGCTAGCGTTTGTTCTGATCTCACAGCTGCATGTTGACCAGTGGAGTCTCGACTCGAGACTCTCGAGCGAGCTCCACTTGCATTGATTCGTGTCTTTAGTTTTTCGATCATTCTGCATTTTGCTCAATACAACTCAGTTACTCTGACAGCGCCGTGGTCCAACATTATAGTCACGTTACTACTCTGCAAAGCGGGAACGTAATGAACCTCTGTGCGACTACATAAACAGGCTGAATGGCTACGCTCAGACCGCCCGTCTACACTTCGAGAAGAGTGGTCGCGATGCGAAAGAACACGTACAGCGGTTCCTTGCAACATGCGATGATGACAAGTTGGCGGAGAGCCTTTACCACGCTCGAGTCGCCGACATTCACGAGCTCGAAGAGATCATCGAAGATGTTCTCAAGGGCAAGGAGCGAATGGCTAAGCGTGACAGTGAGTATCGATACTCCAAGAGTCGTGATGCACGACGCGACGATGGGTACGCCCGCAACAATCGGCGTGATGACCGTCGCCACAATGACAACCGCAATAAACCAAGAGTGACGCTCATTGAAGCCACGGTGGATGACCTACTAGCTGAATTGGAGGGTCGTGAAGCTGCCCAGGGGGGCACCGAGTATTTAAATGAAGATCCGAGCGCTTACAACGATGTCCAAGATGAGTATAACGACTTTCAGCCCGAAAATACGGATGGTGATTTCTCATTGGATGAAAATGACCGATACCTCGCCGCGGCTAACGAAAATGAGCGCCGTGCAGCATCTACGCACCTTCAGACAACCATCAGACGCGTGGAAACACGCCTGATCGCGAGAATGGCTTCAATCAAGATCGCCGAGGTGGTGACCGTGGGATCAATCAGGACCAACGCGGTCGGCGTGACTTCAACCACGACAACAGACGCCCACAGTACGGACCATGCGCGGTGTGCGGTGGCATGAGTCATTCCGCCCACTACTGCAACAAGCGATGCAAATCCTGCAAACAACTCCACGATGCTGGATCGTGCGAACGTTTCCGCTACTTCCAAGACCTTGACAAATTCCGTGCGTACTAAAGGCACGAAGGAGGAGCTCCCACCAGAACTCAAGGCCGTCGTTCAGGAACGCCATTTAAACTAGGCAGCCCGCCAACTACAACTGGGTTGGTCCCTATCGAGCTGCCACAGTTAGTCGAGCCTTCAGTGGAAGCAGAGTGTATATTTGCTTATATGGGGCAGCGTGAATGGCCTGATAATTACGTAACAAGTGTGAACGCGACGGAAAATGAAAAGGAGAGGAGTATAATGATCGGTGGAGGTGTTGTAGAAAGCGTGGAGTGTGCTGAAGCTGATGAGGGCACCCGCGAGGGTTCGTTTGGCGTGGTTTCGAGTGCAGCGCGAGACAAGCCCAAGGGTCACTCCAAGATGATGAAGTTGAACCCTGGCGAGAGACAGGGGTGGTGGTCGGCCAAGAAATTCGACAGACGGATCAGAAAGAGAGCACTGGTGCAAGGTGCTGTAAACGAGAAGCGGACGAGGATCCTCTTCGACACGGGAGCGAACGTTAGTGCGATTACTGATGCCTTTACCAAGAAGTTGCGGCTCCGAGATGTACCTGATCACGGACGCCGTATTGACATTCAAGAAATCTGCGAAGACAAGGTGTCTACGACGCGACGATCGTGCTTTAAGATTGCGCTCGGATGGGAGATGGTGTACGAATGCGAGATGTGGGTCATGGCGCATAGTGCAGGCGTCGACGTGGTACTCGGAACCGATTTTATGATTCCAGCTCGGATTCAGTTGGACCTGGTTCACAGTGCGGCGCAATTGCCGCACGAGATTCTATTCCTACTGACCAAGCCCAAAAATATGAATGACCGTGAAGAGTTCGGCTCTCATGTTAATGTAGGCCACCCGAGCGTTTGGACATACAAGCGCACGAGCGGCGAGAATATCGACTAGCGAAGCGTCAAGTCGGGCCGGAAGAACACGTACTGCAGGTTCGTCGAACGGACAAGCTAATCCCGTCAGTGGCAAGGATTCGACGTGGACAGTCTCAGAGTATTTGGTTGACTAATGCGTCCGACCAAACTGTGTACCTACTCGATCGCGATGTGGATTCCAGATGGGGATTTGCCTTGAGGTGACGGCTATGTCCGTCTAGCCTCCAAGAAGTACCAAGATTGACAAGTGCTGGCTTATGAAGGTTGCAGAGACCGCGAGCTGTTTCAGCGTGATTGTGAAGTCTACGAGCAATGGCATGCAGCTCAGCCTTCGGCAGTCGAGCGACCAGACTATACACAACCCAGTGGAGTGCTAGCGAGGCCTCTTGAAGATTCGCTAATACACTTTAGTGATCGTCTGACATGTGCAGAGCGCTGGACAATGATCATGGAGGAACGTGAACGAGTGGAGACCTGTCTGGCGTCTGGGGGGACAGCCGGGGACTCGGCTGAAGGTCAATTTTCTAAAGAGCCTTTGGACACTTACACGGCAGCTCACGGCGGAGGCAATAATGCAAACGAAGCTTCGGTAGCGCGTACACACGAACTACTGATCTCGGTAAACGTTGTACATACGCCAACGAGTGTTCGTTTCAAGTCTGGGGTGACAAAGGAAGCGACAAGTAACAGCACTGGATCAGATGGAGTCACCAGTCTCGACGATGTTGTCCCAGCCTTGTACGCAGCCAATTTTGCGAACGAATCGTCGGTGGTTGGTCCAGAGGATGCAGACGTCGCACTGAAGGTGGAGCATACGGCACCGAGTGTTCGTTGCGAGATTGGAGCGAATGCCGAGCTGTCGAGTCGAGGGAAGAGTCCGTCTCGACTTTGGACGAGACATACGTGTCGGTTGCTCGCATGTTAACAACTGAAGAAAATGAAGCAACGGAGGACACAAGAAGTGATTTCTGCGAGCATCGGGCTAACAACATTGATCTGGAAGACTACGCAAAGGAGTTGGCCTCCCTGCCAGACCTTACCGAAGAAAGCCACACGACAATAGACTACAATGCGCCCAATGTTGCTGATCCCCAGCTGTCGACCGATCGCAGGGAACGTCTGGTCGCAACGCTGAAGAACCACGAGCATATTCTAATTGCTAGTGGCAACGCACTGCCGCCACCAGCCTACGGTGCACTATGCGATATCGACACGCAGGGGCACGCCCCAATTAAACAGCGTGTCCGACGCGTGCCGCTACGATTTCTCGGCAAACTGTACGAGCTGCTACGTGCTTTGTTGCGAGCAGGACTGATCGTCATTTCAGACAGACCATGGGCATCGCCGATTGTGATTGTGATGAAAATGAACGGGATGAATATCCGGCTCTCCATTGATTACAAGATGGTGAATGCCATCATCGCAATCATGGAGCATGAAAAAATACCGCTAGTCGACAATCTGTTGACCGATCTCGAGTGTTACCTATGGTTCTGCTCGCTGGATGCTGCTAGCGGATTCTGGGCGGTCATGATGACCTTGCGAGCACGTAAAGTGTCGGCGTTTGTCTGCGCACTCGGACACTTCGAGTGGCTGCGCATGCCCTTCGGTTTAAAGAGCGCGCCGATGATCTACCAGCGCATGATTGACAACGCGCTGTGGGGGTTCGTTCAGCCAAAAGGAGGTTGGTTTGGATACTCGGAGAGGATGCGTTTAGCTGAAAAACAGGCCAAGCAACGTCGTGGACCAATCACCGAGGGTTTGTTTCAAACGAAGCTCGCGGCAGACCGCGAAGCACCGGTGGAGGCCGGCCCTGTACTACAGCTCGTCAACAGCCCCGTCGCTGACATATTTACGAACGGGGAATCAGACATTCATCGCTGGTACCTGTGTTTGGTCGACGATCGTTTGTGGATGATATTTACTTTGGTGGCGAGGATTTCGACAGCTGCCTGGAGACGCTGGACCGATTGCTGGCAAGATTTGCACAGTGTCGGATCAGCATTAGTTTCACCAAGAGCATCTTCTGCCAGCCCAAGGTGGACTTTCTGGCGCATTAAATTTCGCCAGAAGGTATCAGGGCTGATCCCAAGAAGCTTGCGGCTATCACCGAGCTTTCGTTTCCAACGAGTAAGAAGGGCATGCAGTCTTTTCTTGGAGCGGTTAATTACTACAGCCGCTTCATTCAAGACTTTACGGTCTACGGTGCGGCGCTGTACCAGCTTAAGAATGAAGACTTTGCCGTTGAAGGTGGCCTTTCTGTGGCACGTCGTTCCTTCGAGAAATTAAAGGCGAGTGTCTCACGTTCACCCATCCTCAGGCACTTCGATCGCTCAAAGGCAGTTCATGTCATGCTCTTTGCGAATGAATGGGCGTTGAGCACTACGCTAATGCAAGAACACGAAGGCAAGTTACACCCCGTACGATTCCTCGGTCGCGTGCTAAAGGAGTCCGAGATGAACTACCATCCTGCCGAGAAGGAAGGTTTGGCGTTACTATTGCCGTTGAAGATCTGTTACGTCCCGCTGGCAGGAAAGATGCAACATGTCTATACACGATTCCCGACGTTAGAGTGGGTGCACAAGTTGAAGTATCTTTTCGGACGCGCGGTCCAGTTCGCCGTACTGCTTTCGCAGTGGCATTTGAAGGTGCAGCGCGTGAAGGAGAAATATGTCGCCTTCGCACAGCTCCTGCAGTCAAGCATCACGAGCTTCAGCGACCTGGAAGACCCACTCGCGCCGGTGGCACCTCCAAACAAGGGTTCTCCGACTATTCGAATGGACCCCGCGTTGCTGTACGCCAGGCTTCCCCGTCATTACAGCAGATTCGTCAAGTCTTTTGACGGATCAGCGAAACCAGAGAAGTACGGTGGCTACGGGAGCTGTTCATGGATATTGTGGAGCCTTCCTGAGTGGAAGATAGTGATTGCTGCAAACGCTTACCTCTCGGCCACCACGGTGAATGAGGCAGAGTACACAGGGATAATAAACGGTGTCAAGGCTGCTATTGCTCACGGTGCCGATGATTTAGTCATCGTTGGTGACTCAAGGCTCGCGATTCAACAATCACTAGGGGTGATTGCATGCAGGAAGGAGACTCTGCTAGCACTGCTGAATATTCACAAGGAGCTCGCGGCAAAGCTTCGATCAGTGAAATATTTTTACGCTGTACGAGAATACAGCGCTGCTGCGGATTCATTAGTCACTGAAGCGCTGGAATCCAAGGTCAGTCGTGTGATCTTGGCCGAAACTCGCAAGTCAGAACTGGCGTCGCTGAATCGTATCCAGGAAATGATCTACGAGCCGGATGAAGACTCGGTAGATGTTTCGTCACGTGGAGCAGAGCGTCAAGTACATGTACGGTCAGGCAGCGAATCTTCAAAGTGGAAAACTTTCGAAAATGTCGTGGTTGATTACAGCTCACCAAAGTGCGATTATGGTAATATGGCAGTGATGACTCGGCGACAGACGAAAGCCAAGAAACGCGTCAGGAGTGCAGATGAACACTCGGAGGATTTCTCAAAAGCACAAGAACAGCATGAAGAACGACGAGAGACGTCCACCGAAAATTCAATCGGCCAGGATTTGCCAGACCATCCTCACAAGACTGTACCAGCGGCATTTCCCGATGCGGAAGATGTTGACCCGGTAGCGATACAGCGGGAGCGACGCAGACGGATACTAGTGGCACAAGACGAGGAACAGAAGTGGTTTAACATCAAGAAGGTGCTTCAGGGCCAAGCACAAGAGCTGAGTTACAAAGAAGCTCGAGATGCCTGGAAGTATGCTGACCGGTTCGTGTTATCAGAAGACGGCGTGCTTCACTACCTTGGATTGAATCGTCGGTACGACCACGGTTGGCAAGAAGAGACCAAGCTGCGGCTTGTGGTACTGAAATCGATGATTCAAGAGGTCTTGCAGAACTGTCACGACTCGCTGGAAGGAGGACATCAAGGTGTGGTGAGAACGTTCCATCGCGTTAAGTCCGATTATTATTGGATCGGCTTGTACGCTGACGTGGAGAAGCATGCGAAGTCATATCCAGATTGCAGCTCGAGTAAAAGCCGTCCACAGCTTCGTGGATACTCGCCTGGCAACGTACTAGCCGAACGACCTTTCCAGATCGTCTCGATGGATTTTGTGATCCCACTACCGAAATCTCGCAGGGGCAACACAGCGTTGCTCCTATTTCAGTGCTCGCTCACGGGATTCGTTATTGCCAAGGCTATGTCGGATACGAGTGCACTGAGCGTTGCTCAAGTGTTCGAAGAATGCGTGTACCGACGGTTCGGAGCCCCATCATTAATAAGGCATGACCGCGACCCACGCTTCATGAGCGAGGTGTTCCAAGCGTTTGCAGAGATGATGCAGTCAAGATCACGATCGACTTTGAGCTATCGGCCACAGGCTAATGGACAGCAGGAACGCTCGGTGGAGTCAGTGATGGGTTCCGTACGAGTATACGCGGAAGATCCTCTACAGCAAGACTGGGACGAAATCGCCGAGAAGCTGGTATTCGCCATTAATACTTCTCAGGACACTGCGAGGAAAGAAACACCGTTCTACCTCGTTCACGGTTGGGATGCGCAGTCAACGTCGCGGGCTATATCGTCATCACTCAAATGAGGACTCGGAAAGCAGTCTGACGCACTGGCGTGGCGACGCGAGATCAATCGACAAGACGAGATCGCCCTCACTAATGCCGAAGATTGTCAGGCTGTAGAAAAGGAGCGACGGGCTAAAAAGCATAATGATGCCCTGAGTCGACTGGAAAAGCCGCAGTACCTCAACCAAGTGGAAATGAACACTCGGTGGACCCTCCAGAAGCTTTGGAAGAGACAAATGATCCTGCAAGAGCCCCACCGAGATCTCGTTTTGAGATTGGGGGCCGGGCGTGGCTGTACATGGAACGCGTCAAACCAGGCCTGATGAAGAAATTTGCTTATCGGTGGCATGGACCTTTTCGGATCAAGAACAAGGTGGAAGAGTTCACGTACGATTTGGAACTGCCAGACCGAAGTGAGTATTGCTTCTACCCAGTGGTGCATGTATCGAGACTCAAGGCCATCAACGAATTCAGCAGTCGACCGAGCTCTCGGCTGGTACTAGACGCGACTAATGATGCAGGACTCGATTTTGACGAGGCGTTGTTGCCTGAAGACAGCTGGGAACCAGATCAAGTTGCCGGCGAATATGAAGTCGAGGCATTATCCTCGACGACAGAACATCACTGTCGACGAGCACGGAGCGTGCTGTACGCGAGTTCAAACTCAAGTGGGTTGACTATGAAGATCCAACTTGGGAACCAGCATCCAACTTGTCATGTGGAGGTCTGCTGTACGATTACTTGCAAGCCCAGAAGGGCGAGAATCGACTGCAGATGGCGCAAGTTGCGGACGAAGACTAGCGTGACTGGATCACGTGTGAACTGCCCACAGGGCGATGCAGCCTGTGGTAACAGACGAAACAAGCTACTGCAACAACAGTTTTTATATGCATTTGAAAATAACATGAACATGATTACGCTGTGGAAGTGGATTAAGAATAAGAATACACGAATGCCGACAGAAGTGCGACCACTGAAAACGAAACCTCGCTGGAGCCCTCAACAGTTAGCTGGGATGTGGGAGAACGTCGAGGAGCATGCAGCATGGATTCAAAGTGACTCTAATTGCCTGGCAGCGGAGGCCAAGAGCGTCCACGAAGTTGAGTCTCCACTCTCCTTCTCCTCTTCGTCGGGAAGCTGAACCTCGGCAGCTGGAGCCGTATCCAGAGCCTGTGAACTCTCGGCACCAGCTTCAACAGGATCCGCAACCAGGGCAGGACGTGGGGTAACCGGTGGCGAGTCAAACAGGTCGCGCCAGGTCGAAATGAGTTCAGGTGGATCCAGAGACGGATCGACGACCACGCTGCGGTACACATCCACAAAGCACGTACCGCGAGGATTGAAGAGCTCCGGATTGCACTGGCACGGGAAGTACGTAGTGTTGTACGGGTGCTGGTGCGGCGCACTCATCCATCCAGTACGCCAGGGCTGGCGAGCATCGAGAGCCGGAACTTTGGAAAGCCAGTCAGCTGTCCGAGGTACAAACGACAAGTTTTCAATAGGATACCACGGCTTCGACGGCTCCAAAAGCAATTCGGGACGAATGAACGGTGTATCAGAAGAACCGGAGGAAACCAAGTCACGACTCCACGCCATGTTCTACTCACGGTACTTGTTGCGGAGACGATCGGCACGGCGGTCGTGCTCACTGAAGAGCTTCTTCAACAGAGCTCTCAGTACCTTCAAGAGCTCCTTGTCCTGAGCGCCCTTCTTGGCTTCGTCGCCGAGACCTCGCTCGATACCAGCTAACGGAAGCCAGTATAGACGCTCCCATAACGTGAGCCCAAGGTCACCCTATCACCCCGAAGTTTCGCCCAGATCATCTTGAGGCATGTCTCAATTGGGGCACGCTTGGAGATGGGGAAGCTTGGATCGAAGTCGATGGTGTCGAAGAGACACGCCTGGAGAGGGTAGAGCCGCAGGAGTTGCTGGTGCGGATGATCAGGATTCGAGTAGTCGAAGTACGCTTGGAAACCTTCCAACGTCGTACGGACGATTACTTCACCGGCTGGTTCTGGATGGGTCATGCTCAAGAGACGTTCGAAACACTTCTTGGCCCCCGCATCGGTGAACTCCATGTCCAGGTACGGGAGAACCCATGGTGGCAAGGTGGACGAGGCCGGCACCGTAGGACGAGCACCAGGCAACACGCGGTGAGGTAACGGCTCAACCAACGGTGCGCCGCCACGACGCGGCACCGAAGTGTAAGTGGCCGTGATCTTGCGCTCAGGCTCAGCATCGAGAGTCCGAGAAAACGGGCGAGGAGACACCGGAGCAGAGGGAAAAGATGGTGGTGCCTGTGAAATTGGCGATGACGGAGGAGGCGGACCACCGACTATGATCAGAGAGGTCACCATCGGCGAAGGATTTGGCCGAGGAGGAGTCGGGGGCCGAGCAGGATTAAGCCCGCCCCAGTTGCCGTCGGAAACTTCAACATCTTCGTCTTCAGCTGTACCCGAATGTTCGGTAGGTGGCGGAACATCACCGCCATCACTTGTACCATCAGGAGAATCATCCACCGAAAGTTCATCGTCATCCACGTTATCTCCACGATCATCATCACCATCGTCGTCAATCTCCATCGGAAAGTCGGTCGAAGAAACACTTGGCGCGGCAGCTGTTGGAATAGTCGGC
Source organism: Phytophthora betacei (assembly GCA_011320135.1). NCBI lineage: Eukaryota > Oomycota > Peronosporomycetes > Peronosporales > Peronosporaceae > Phytophthora > Phytophthora betacei. The sequence continues at coordinate 531,010 of JAANHX010000556.1, forward strand.
GCCGGCGTTGAAGACTCAGAGGCTTGTGGAGCATCTTCAACAGGAGCAAGCCCTGCCGTAGAAGCTACTTCCGAGACTTTGACCGTCTTAGAGGTCGCAGTAGACGACAAGTGCTTGATGAGACGGTGTTATCAGATTCATCACCTTCGTCACTTGAGCCGAACATGAGTCTAAATTGCTCGGCCTCACGTAAGGCCTCTTCGGCGGCGCGTAGGTCCGCCGGAGAAGGAGAGATCGTCGACGCTGGCGGCTTGACCACGTCGGGAGGACCTTGAAGCAGCGGCGAAGGTGCATCAGGAGGATCGGGGACATCGTCGTGAGCCCCGGAGCCCACATCTTTACCCAAAGACTCGGTGATAGTGTCCTGAGTCGAGGGGATCCCACTTGAATCAACATTCATCATGTCCACGTCACTCTGGTCACCGCTGAGGTCTACAACGGCGGGAGTCGAGGATGACGCTGACTTACGAGGTGACGACCATGAACGAGGGGATGACGGTACAGACTGAGACCGAGTCTTCAAATGACGCCGGGGCGACTTGGCAGGAGAACGGAGGCGAGTCTTCTGACGCTTCTTCTGAGCCGCTTGCTTCCATGCCTTCGGGCTGAACAGCGACCGACGTGCAGACGTGGGAGTTGAAGGAGTGACAGGTGGCGCATCGCCGAGACCAGCAGCTGCCATAGATGTACTGTCCTTGTTCGTCGGGATGGGGGCCTTGTCTTCGTCAGAATCGTCCGACCCCTTGCCACCTGGTCGAAGACGCTTGTGGGGTTTCCCATGGGCCGCTTGATGGGCAGCCTGCGCCAACGCTGCAGGAAGAGCTTGAGGGTCATTCGAAGACGAGGCAGCAGACGGTATGCGCTGCAAAGCAACCAACGTCTCTTGGTCCAAGTCCAGAGCTTCCAGATCCAGTTCACCCGCAGTGATACCTGTCACAGAGATTGTGAACGAATGTTAGTTGCTGAACTCACGGTGGAAAAAATAACATGCGGAACGTACCATCAACAGCCAGCCGCAGGACACCCGGATCCATCCCGGCCAGACTCACGTGTGCACGGAGGGTGCGATTCACTTGGAGGAGGCGAGTGTTACGATCTTGCTGGTTCTCGAGGACCGTGAGCGTGTCGTTGTCGACGTACTTGCCCTTGGACAGCTTGACCATAAGGAGATGAAGTTGGCGAGTCTGTTCGGTGTTCGCGCCAATCGAAGCCTTGTACACTTCGCGTGCACGGGCCAGCTTCTTGTTCAAGGTGGCGATAAACGCGTCCAGCTCTTGGACCTCACAGTGCAGACGCTTCAAGTCCTCTAAATGTTGTTTCATGGTGGACTGAACACTCGCGAGCATGGCATCGTTCTTGACGTTTGACTCGCGGAGAATCTTGACGTCCTTGTGAAGAGCTTCAACTTCGGTGTTGGCAGCCTTCAGGTACGCCTCCGCGCTCTCTCGAGCCATGCTTTCGGGTGCCACCGAGCGTACGGCGGCAGCAGCCTCGGTCTGGGCAGCCCGCAACTGACGCTCCAGGCTCATAACTCGGTCAGGCAATGCCGACAACGCATCAGGAAGAGGCTGTACGGCGGCGAAGACTCGGAGCACAGTCGACGAACCAATCATGAAGACGAGGGCGACCATTAACGGAAGATCACCGAGCGTTGAAATACGATATTTGGGTAGCATTGAACCTCGCCGAGACCCGGAGCATGAAACTGCGGAAGCTAAGGGTCGCTCAGACGACCGACCAACTGCGACACCACAAGATAACACGATAGCATGGAAGGTGCCACTAAACCATGGAAGAACTCAGCCGCCGATCTATAGACGGGAAATCACCGAGCCGCGGAGAGCAATACCAGTGTAGAACCTGAGCCCCCCCCAAGCCACGGAGGATGATACCACATTCGAACCTGATTGCAAAGACGGTAGACCACCCACGAGACTACGAAGAACACACTAGCATGGACGGTGCCCCAACCACTTAACCATGGAAAGCGAAGCAACCATGGGAGCTATAGACCGAAGATCATCAAGCCACGGAACACCATACCAGTGTAGAACCTGAGCTTACCGAGCCACGAAGGACAGTAGTACATGAGAACACGATTGCACGGACGGTGGACCAGCCACGAAATAAACGAGGGGGCGCTTAGGGTGACCACGGCTGCACACTGTGGAGCACGATGCCATTGTAGAACACGAGAACACGGACAACGCAGATACACTACATAGCACAATACCATAGACAGCATTACCACACCGCGATTGCACGATAGCGTGATACCGCGGTCGATGGAACCTCACCAGGAGAGCACGATACACGGGTGATGGAACAATACGACTGCGCGAATGCGCCAAACCACAGAATAGCACTCTTCGGCTAGAGTACCAGCGATGGGAGCCAACGGCCACGAAAGAGGCCGTACTAACGAGTATGATCCCAAAAGAGAGGTCGTATAGCCACTAAGCAGCGTGGGCCACCGGTGGGCAGGGGGCCCCGAAGCCAGGAAGATCACGGAAGAGCGCCGGCCACTGTAGAACATGACATCCAACCTGTAGTACGGGGTAACGGAAGCGTACCAAACAACGATATTATACGGGTCCACATGAGACTACGGAATGGTAATTAGTTAAGTACACGAAGCCAAGACCTACTGGGGTGACGACGCTAACAAAGTACGCGACACCAAGAAGCACGTAAATTCGCGGCCACCGCATCTCCGACAAACCATGCCACTCCGCCGCGTAGCGGTGGCGAACGGCTAGTCTTACCCCTATAGTGGAGTGTGTTGTCTGTCTGTCTGTCTGTCTGTCTGTCTGTCTGTCTGTCTGTCTGTCTGTCCGTCCGAGGGTAGGGTTCTAAAATGTAACGCTAATACGCACGTTCTACTGGCTGCCGAGCGCACCGAAGGCGGCGTCGATTGGCTAAAATTGCATTATGTGGTGTACACACTGTATGTGGTCAACACATCGTACTTAAATGCACCGTTCAAATTTCATTTTGCCCCATTTTCAAAACGGAAGCCGCGAAACGCCACGTTACTCAAGGTACGCTGCGTGTATGCATGTTAGTTTGCATTAGTAGCTAGCAAGACACACATACACAGATAGTCCGAGGTTCCTGGGGCTGCTTAGGGGGTAGCTTATAACTTGCGGGATTTTATCCTGCAAATAGGTAGCCGTGCTATGGGGATTTAGTTCCATAGCCCTCTGGGTTCTTGGGGCTTTATCCCACCGCCCACTCTGCGCGAGAGCACATTTGGCACCTGGTCCATTGACCGCAAACCCGACAGCGAACCATTTGAGCCGGTCGTTAATGGTTATTGATGGGCACGCACATTGCGTGCGTGCAGTTGGTCAGGAGGGGTACCGTAACTGGCCTCTTTTAACCGACAGATGGGATGGGGGCTGTAATAGCCTATCAATCCCAGCCTCTGCAATTAACGGCCGCCTTTTTGGCAAAAGGATTTTGCACCTCAAGCTACAGTACTATCCGGGGGCCCAACCCTGGAGATTTGACTGCACAATTTGCAAACTAAAACCGCTCCGGGCCTCACGGCCCGTGACTGTGGAATAGTGATCGGAGATAACCTTGATGGTGGCAAGCAATCCCGGGTAGTACGCAGATGTCCCCATACCCTACTTTACGAAAACCTACTGCTACGTACGGTGTACTTAGACACTGGCTAACGCGTCACGTTTTCGTGTTCGCAGAACTATGGTTCGGAGTAAGCGAAAGAGGACGCGCGAGGAGCTCGAGGAGGCCCTGCACGAGAACGAACGCATTAACGCGACACCCATGCGAGAGGAAAAGGATGCACGAAAATGACGTCAGACCAAGCGCAGAAAGAAACGATACGACTTGAACAAAGAGCTGAAGGCCCTTAGTGTGCATCAAGAAGCTACGGCGGTAACGGAATTTACGGAAGGTCAAGCCAATGGTATAGAAGAGCGGGAGGAAAAGACAGAAGAGTCCGATCCTGTGGTACTTCAGCGCCGGTTTGCGGCTGAAATGGAGGCGGCGTACCAAGCTGAAACTGAGGATACGGCTTTATTTACAGTACCTGTCGTATCTGGACCAGCGGATCGAGAAGATGTCCCCGTCTCGGCTGCGCAGCGAGCTCGCGACAAAAGAGCTAATAGGACACTGTCTCAGGCAGATCGCGAACGAGCACGCAACGCACAGCGAGCTCGAACAAGGCGAATTAATATGACACTATCTCAGCGTGTTCGTGCGAGGAAGAAAGACGCTGAGCGCAAACGTGCCCGGAGAGCTCAGTTACGCGGAGAAGAGCTTCACGAGCAGCGGGAGCAGAATAGACAGCAGCAAACAGCACACAGAGCGGAGCTAAGGGAACCAGACCGAAAAGCCGTACGCGGTCGAGATCGCCTGCAACATGCGAGTCGACGGGCACAGATGTCGGGACAGCAACAGGAACATGCACGCGAGCTTAACCGTCAACAACATGCGCATTGGCGAGCATACCTGTCGGACCAGAGCATGGTGGCTGAACGCGAGCTGGACCGACAACGGCATGCTGATCGACGAGCTGAGCAGACACAAGACGAGCGCCAGTACGATCTCGAGTGGGTGCGCACTAGACGACAATGTGTCCGTCATGGACATGCTCTTATTTCCCTCGAAGACTTCGACGCATCAAAGATTACGGGCTACGACGTGGTCAATAGTCGACACAAGCTCCCGGCTACAACGATTTGTCCGATCTGCAATGCTTGGAAGTGGCCTGGGGAGTCTGCGATATCATGCTGTCTCGCAGGCAGGGTAAATCTGCCTCCACTGCACCCCGCGCCACGGAAGTTGCTTCAGCTGTACGGAGATCCCGGGTTCCGCGGTCAAATTCGTGCTTACAACCAAGCCTTCGCGTTTACATCGATTGGTCCTTCGTGCTCAGACCGATCGTTTCAAAACGTACGTCAAGACGAGAGCGTTGCCGGTACACATGGGGTGCACAGATATCGCATTCAAGGGGCTATGGGGCACTACCTAGGGTCTCTCCTCCCCCACATAGACCGTCGGACAGGCGCGCGGGTAGCACCCAAGTTTGCGCAGATCTACATTGTGGATCCAGACATGCAACCCCGCGCGGAGAGACGTCTTGGTATATTCGCGGATTTGGATCGTGTTGCACTACTAGACATCGAGAAAATGATGGCAGAGCACAACCCATTAGCGCAACGGTTCCTCCACTTTGGGCAGCAAGTGCGTCAACACAACACGGAGTCTCTGGTAGACATGGTCTTTCGTCTGCATGACAACTCCTCGCGACCGCGGACTCATAACCGCCCCACTGTGGCTGAAGTGGCTGCGACTCTCATTGAGGATGGCAACCTGGCTCAGCCTCTGGATCTACTACTCTTTACACGCGATCAAAGACTGCTACGTTTGTATGAGACTCACGCCGATTACGATCCACTCCAATACCCGCTTCTCCTTCCATATGGAGAGAAGGGCTGGACCTACACAGACGTGCTCGCGAATGGTGCTGCGTATCAAAACAAAAAGGCGATGTCGCTTCGTGAACACGTCGCGTTCCGCCTTCATCAGAAAGTGGATGACCAGTCCGCTCTCCACCAAGGTGGGCGTCTATTTCAACAGTGGTGTGTAGATCAGCGTGCTAAATGTGAGCAAGAACAGCTTCGCTGGGTGGCCGACAATCAGAAAACACCTCGCGCCGATCAATACAGGGGTGTTCAAGACGCTTTGCTCAATGAGGATACTTTGGCTCTGGCGGAAGAAGAAGTGCTGCTGTCGGAATATGACCGGGCCCAGAACAGATTGGTGCACCCGGACCGAGACGGGGGCAGCAGAGGACGACCAACGTACTTTCTTAATCAGGTTGGCAATCGTATCATACTACCGGCTTCGCACCTGGATAGACCGCGGTCCATGTACAAGTCGTATCAAGATTCGATGGCAATTGTTCGGGAGTATGGACGGCCCGACGTCTTCCTGACTGAAACGTGCAACCCCAAATGGGACGAGATTGTTGAAGCGATACCTTCGGATATCCAGACAGCTCAAGATCGACCAGACATCGTGGCTCGCGTGTGGCAGCAGAAACTGCAAGCAAAGCTTGACGATTTAAACCAAGGTGTTCTGGGACGAGTACGCGCGCGGATTTACGTTGTCGAGTTTCAAAAACGAGGGCTCCCCCACGCTCACGTATTGGTTATTTTGGCTAACGAAGACAAACCTCGAACCCGCGAGATCGTAGACAAGATGGTTTGCGCTGAGATCCCAGATAAGAATACAAACCCTCAGCTGTATGAGACGGTCATGTCATGCATGCTCCATGGCCCATGCGGGCCTGTAAACCCTTCCTGCGCGTGTATGAAGGACGGCAAGTGCACCAAAGGATATCCGAAGCCCTTAGCAGAAGTTACACAGGCCAATGCCAACGGATATCCAGTGTACAGACGACGTTGACGGCAAGAAGGTGTTCTAAAGTTCAAAGGCAGAGAATACGACAATGCGACGATCAACCAGTGGGTTGTACCGTACAACTCGTACTTATCCCAGAAGTACAACTGCCATATCAATGTGGAAGTGTGCACGGATATAACCGCGGTTAAATACCTGTACAAGTATTTGTACAAATTTTCGGAGTAAGCGAAAGAGGACGCGCGAGGAACTCGAGGTGGCCCTGCACGAGAACGAACGCATTAACGCGACACCCATGCGAGAGGAAACGGATGCACGAAAATGACGTCAGACCAAGCGCAGAAAGAAACGATACGACTTGAACAAAGAGCTGAAGGCCCTTAGTGTGCATCAAGAAGCTACGGCGGTAACGGAATTTACGGAAGGTCAAGCCAATGGTATAGAAGAGCGGGAGGAAAAGACAGAAGAGTCCGATCCTGTGGTACTTCAGCGCCGGTTTGCGGCTGAAATGGAGGCGGCGTACCAAGCTGAAACTGAGGATACGGCTTTATTTACAGTACCTGTCGTATCTGGACCAGCGGATCGAGAAGATGTCCCCGTCTCGGCTGCGCAGCGAGCTCGCGACAAAAGAGCTAATAGGACACTGTCTCAGGCAGATCGCGAACGAGCACGCAACGCACAGCGAGCTCGAACAAGGCGAATTAATATGACACTATCTCAGCGTGTTCGTGCGAGGAAGAAAGACGCTGAGCGCAAACGTGCCCGGAGAGCTCAGTTACGCGGAGAAGAGCTTCACGAGCAGCGGGTGCAGAATAGACAGCAGCAAACAGCACACAGAGCGGAGCTAAGGGAACCAGACCGGGAAGCCGTACGCGGTCGAGATCGCCTGCAACATGCGAGTCGACGGGCACAGATGTCGGGACAGCAACAGGAACATGCACGCGAGCTTAACCGTCAACAACATGCGCATTGGCGAGCATACCTGTCGGACCAGAGCATGGTGGCTGAACGCGAGCTGGACCGACAACGGCATGCTGATCGACGAGCTGAGCAGACACAAGACGAGCGCCAGTACGATCTCGAGCGGGTGCGCACTAGACGACAATGTGTCCGTCATGGACATGCTCTTATTTCCCTCGAAGACTTCGACGCATCAAAGATTACGGGCTACGACGTGGTCAATAGTCGACACAAGCTCCCGGCTACAACGATTTGTCCGATCTGCAATGCTTGGAAGTGGCCTGGGGAGTCTGCGATATCATGCTGTCTCGCAGGCAGGGTAAATCTGCCTCCACTGCACCCCGCGCCACGGAAGTTGCTTCAGCTGTACGGAGATCCCGGGTTCCGCGGTCAAATTCGTGCTTACAACCAAGCCTTCGCGTTTACATCGATTGGTCCTTCGTGCTCAAACCGATCGTTTCAAAACGTACGTCAAGACGAGAGCGTTGCCGGTACACATGGGGTGCACAGATATCGCATTCAAGGGGCTATGGGGCACTACCTAGGGTCTCTCCTCCCCCACATAGACCGTCGGACAGGCGCGCGGGTAGCACCCAAGTTTGCGCAGATCTACATTGTGGATCCAGACATGCAACCCCGCGCGGAGAGACGTCTTGGTATATTCGCGGATTTGGATCGTGTTGCACTACTAGACATCGAGAAAATGATGGCAGAGCACAACCCATTAGCGCAACGGTTCCTCCACTTTGGGCAGCAAGTGCGTCAACACAACACGGAGTCTCTGGTAGACATGGTCTTTCGTCTGCATGACAACTCCTCGCGACCGCGGACTCATAACCGCCCCACTGTGGCTGAAGTGGCTGCGACTCTCATTGAGGATGGCAACCTGGCTCAGCCTCTGGATCTACTACTCTTTACACGCGATCAAAGACTGCTACGTTTGTATGAGACTCACGCCGATTACGATCCACTCCAATACCCGCTTCTCCTTCCATATGGAGAGAAGGGCTGGACCTACACAGACGTGCTCGCGAATGGTGCTGCGTATCAAAACAAAAAGGCGATGTCGCTTCGTGAACACGTCGCGTTCCGCCTTCATCAGAAAGTGGATGACCAGTCCGCTCTCCACCAAGGTGGGCGTCTATTTCAACAGTGGTGTGTAGATCAGCGTGCTAAATGTGAGCAAGAACAGCTTCGCTGGGTGGCCGACAATCAGAAAACACCTCGCGCCGATCAATACAGGGGTGTTCAAGACGCTTTGCTCAATGAGGATACTTTGGCTCTGGCGGAAGAAGAAGTGCTGCTGTCGGAATATGACCGGGCCCAGAACAGATTGGTGCACCCGGACCGAGACGGGGGCAGCAGAGGACGACCAACGTACTTTCTTAATCAGGTTGGCAATCGTATCATACTACCGGCTTCGCACCTGGATAGACCGCGGTCCATGTACAAGTCGTATCAAGATTCGATGGCAATTGTTCGGGAGTATGGACGGCCCGACGTCTTCCTGACTGAAACGTGCAACCCCAAATGGGACGAGATTGTTGAAGCGATACCTTCGGATATCCAGACAGCTCAAGATCGACCAGACATCGTGGCTCGCGTGTGGCAGCAGAAACTGCAAGCAAAGCTTGACGATTTAAACCAAGGTGTTCTGGGACGAGTACGCGCGCGGATTTACGTTGTCGAGTTTCAAAAACGAGGGCTCCCCCACGCTCACGTATTGGTTATTTTGGCTAACGAAGACAAACCTCGAACCCGCGAGATCGTAGACAAGATGGTTTGCGCTGAGATCCCAGATAAGAATACAAACCCTCAGCTGTATGAGACGGTCATGTCATGCATGCTCCATGGCCCATGCGGGCCTGTAAACCCTTCCTGCGCGTGTATGAAGGACGGCAAGTGCACCAAAGGATATCCGAAGCCCTTAGCAGAAGTTACACAGGCCAATGCCAACGGATATCCAGTGTACAGACGACGTTGACGGCAAGAAGGTGTTCTAAAGTTCAAAGGCAGAGAATACGACAATGCGACGATCAACCAGTGGGTTGTACCGTACAATTCGTACTTATCCCAGAAGTACAACTGCCATATCAATGTGGAAGTGTGCACGGATATAACCGCGGTTAAATACCTGTACAAGTATTTGTACAAAGGACCCGACATGGCTATACTCACTGTGGAAGAAGTCCGAGGAGGCCAGCAGAGTGCGCGTCGAGAACCAAATGAGATTCTACGTTTATTGAGCGCCCGCTACATTTCTCCGGTGGAAGCTTGCATACGCCTGCTCGATTTCACGATTCAGGGGAAACCCATGCCGTGACACAGCTAACGGTTCATCTCGAGTCAGGCCAGACAATTTGCTTTCGCGAGACGGAAAACCCGGAGGCGGTTTTGGAACGTGGTAGTCACACGATGCTGACCAGATTCTTTGAGTTGTGTGCGAGTGAAGTGCCCGAGAATCATAATGCCAGGACGATGTTGTATCAGGATATCCCCAAAGAGTTCTGCTGGAAAGCGCCGGAGAAAGGGCACCGAAACGGTAACGGTGGCTTCGCTGGAAACATGATCCAGCTGCCGTTGGTCGCAAGATTCACGTGTCTCCTCGAGATATGGAGCGGTTCTATCTTCGGCTACTGCTCTGTCAGCGTAGAGGCCTAACGTCGTTTGAAGACTTGAGAACGGTTAGCGGGATTGTCTGCCCGACATTCCAAATAGCGGCGCGGGAGGCTGGCTACTTGGAGAATGACAACGAGTGGGTTTCGTGTTTGAGGGAAGCGGCTGACTTCCAAATGCCGTATCAACTACGCCAGCTCTTCGTCACCATTCTGGTGTATTCAGCTCCAGCAAATGTTGGTGCTCTATGGGATCGGTTTTTCGCGGATCTTTCCCAAGCCTTCGCACGCATACATCAGGCTTTGATGGACCCCTTCAAGTCGGCATTAATCGAATTTGAAACACTGATGGGCATTCAAGAGCTACTTCAATCGAGTGGGTATGCGGTAGCTGACTTCGACGAATTTCCTCAGTTGGGGTCGTTCCCAACATTGATTCGTGAAGCGCTTCGCCAAAACGGATTACTACGACGTGAGCTTACTGGCTACGATGCGTCAGCTTTAGAGGTAATTGTAAACACAGAAGACCAGCTGAACGACGGTCAGCGGGTGGTTTATGACCATATTATTGAAGCGGTAGACTGTCCTCAGGAAGGCAACAAGTTATTTTTTTTCGATGGCCCGGGTGGTACTGGAAAATCTACACTGCTTCGACGAAACGTACTGACCAAAGTCAGACTCTCGGGGGAAATCGCCATCGCTGTGGCGTCTAGCGGTATTGCCTCGCTCTTGCTCATGGGTGGTAGGACAGCTCATTCTACATTCAAGATCCCTTTGAAATTGAACGAGAGCTCGACGTGCGGTATCAGGAAGAACTCCCATATTCAGGAGTTGATCAAGCATGCAAGTTTGATTATTTGGGACGAAGCACCTATGGCCCATCGCCACGCATTCGAGGCAGTAGACAGAACACTACGGGGCATACTTGACAACAATACCGAGCATTTTAACGGGAAAGTGATAGTACTTTCGGGATATTTCCGCCAGATTCTCCCGGTCGTGAAGAATGGAACACCCGTCGAGACAATTGACGCTTGCCTCAAGTCGTCTACACTGGGGCTCCAATTCCAGACGTTCCAGCTTACGGAAAACATGCGAGTGCGCACTGCTGATACTGCAGACACGGCTGAGGAAATGGCTGCGTTCTCCGAGTTTCTGCTGCAAGTCGGGGAGGGGAGGCATGATGTAAACCCTTCTCTAGGAAGCGATTACATGACGATCCCGCGCGATATGCTGATTGAGAATCCTCCTGTGCCAGAGGACGAGAACCAGGAAATTCGTCCGGGCGTTATTCCAAGAGGCATGGATCGGATCATTGACGAGATGTATGGCGAGATTAACAACCCCGAGGTTGCTACCGACGAGTATTTCGCTAACCGAACGATCCTCACGACCACGAACGCAATCATGCACCGCATCAATGAAGCGGTGACCGATCGATTAACAGGACAGGCGCGGAAATACATGTCTTCCGACGCTGTACAAGACGACGGTGACGGCAATTTCTTTGAACAGGAGGTACTCCACTCGATGAATGTCAGTGGAATGCCTCCCCACAAGTTGGCTCTCAAGGTAGTAATGCCTATCATGCTTAAATCCAGATCTAGGGTTGTGCGACGGAACACGGCTTCGAATCGTGGCCCTCAAGCCACATGTCATCCACGCCACAATCATGACAGGTGGGCGACAAGGGCAACATGTGTTGATTCCCCGCATTGTTTTCATCAGTGACGGGGACATTCGGAGCTTTCCGTTTCATTTGAGACGCAAGCCGTTTCCTGTCCAACCGGCCTTTGCGATGACCATTAACAAGGCGCAAGGACAAACGGTGCAGTACTTGGGGCAGTATCTAGATACGCCTTTCTTCTCCCACGGGCAACTGTACGTTGCGATGTCGCGAGTGACTTCAAGATCAAGATTCAAGGCGCTGGTCGAGTACCCAAAGCTGGAGGAGGAGGATAGTGTAATGTAGCGGGATCAGCAAAATCTGCGAGATTGCTAGATCCAACTTACCAACTGCGCCCAGACACCGACTAACGGAGGGGGTCCCCCGATGTTCCGTGTTCTGCTGAACTTTCCTCACCTTGTGTACCCGTCGGTAGGGCGGGATCTTGCTCTCTCGGTAACCTCCGAAGAGTTCAAGTGGTGAAGCTTGAGTGTCTTGGCGAGACGTGGGGATGGGGTGGAGCAGCAGTGAAAAATCTTCACTCTGCGTCCGTGGATGGTTCCGTATCCTAAGCGAATATTCGAGCTTATGGATCCGGGGCCTAGATCGTGGATCTAGCCGTAGGGTTGCCTTGCGGGTGTGTCCCTTGCCTTTGCGTTTCCTTTACGTCGTACTTGCCGCCTCCTGTGACGGGATCTTGAAAGTTGCGAGCCTCTAGGGTGTAACCGACCAAGTAGTAAATTCGGTTAACCTGTCGGATCTGCACGTGTATAGGAAAGCTTACTAGGCTGTAGGATCTGGCCAATGTATTATGCAGTTATCACTATCATCACTAGATTCGCAATTCCCAACCTTCTCTGAGCTCGTACGGCCAATGGAGTTCCGATTCTTGAGGGCAGGAAGGCACTTGCGTGATACTGTGCAAATTAAGTTCTGTATTGATATTTAAGCCTATACCTGCCTGGATTTCTACCTTCTATGTCTTTCATCTGCTAAATCCCTTACCAGGCTCGGCTGCATGTCCCTTCTTCCCTTGACCCATCATCCCAGCTGTATTATCTTCAGATCCACCGGATCCATGACGTAATCATCATGGTCACCCTATTATGGGTACACTCATCCGGATCCAGATTGCTTGGATCCACTTCACTGTATGTGTATGCTCGTCACGGATCTGAGCTCTCCAATCATCCAACATCGTCTTGCGACTGTCTGTGATCTCCATTGTCCCACGAAAGTTCGAGATCCACTGTATCCATCATCCCTATACCCTGGATCCAGGTCCCTCCAGGCGGGATCCTCCCTCCTTGGATCCGAACTCGGAAGTATGGGATCCGGGGTACCTCGCGGTGGATCTTGACTTCATATTAGTCTTGGCTACTAGATCCACCTTCAGATGACACCTACCACTATTCCTTCATAGGATCCACACTCGATCCACCGTTTCGTAGTATATCCCATATCCACCTAAGTGAACCCAGGTAAAGGTGGATCCGAGATAAGTCTTGGTGGATCTTGCCTTCCCGTACATCACTCATACCAGATCCATCGTCGTTTCATACGGGGTGCTGCTCGTCATGGCTAATCCACCACCGGCAACTTGCATCCACGCCGGACGATCCGAATCCTCTCTAATCACTTAAAATTGTCACTGATTCGAATTACTGACCCCGCGTTAGGTCCATTCTCTTATTTCTGAGAAAGCACTTCACCACGATCGCCTCCTGTACGTTGTCGGCGCTGCACAACAGCGTCACGGCGTGCACTACCAGCATCCACAACCGCTTCCTCTTCTTCGTGAGACATGTCTCCCACCAAGCGTACCGGCAAATCGTCGGGCAAGGCCCCATCCACCACTCCTCCGGTCAGCCCTTCTTCGATGTCACCCACCGATCTGCGTACTCTAGCCCAGGCTCTTTCCGATCGGGTGCACACCTTGACGGCGGAGCTCCAGACGGCTCAATATGCCCGAGACCAAGCCGCGTCTTTGCACGCCACCCAACCCCAAACCTTGCGAGCCCAGGTCCATGACCAGGCTATGGAGATCCAGGGATGCGAGCACCGTGCGGCCTCTCGATCGCAGGACCTGCGACTCCTGTTGGCTGATCAGGCGGTCGAGATCCGCGACCTGACCGGACGGCTGGATCGCGCCTCCCGTCAACGAGACGTTATGCGAGATGACAACGACCATCTCTTTAGGGAGATGGCACTCGCCGGATCCAAGTTCCACCAGCTCCAATCCCGGATCCATGACATTGAGCGGGATCTGGAGGATTCCCAGACTGCTAGTGCAGCCGCGGACGAGAGCTTGGATCGACTCCGTGACGAGTTGCGCCTGACTCAAGAAGAGGTGGTGACTAACGACTATGTGGGATCCACCCATGGCGGATTCGCATGAGGGTCGGCGCGTGGAGGGTCCCCCGCGCCAAATCCACCTCCCTCGTCGCCGGATGCAGCTCTGGTCGTCTCTCTGAGGAGTTGAAAGATACCAAGGAGTCACTCGAGAAAGCGTCTGCTGGGCGAGATTACGCGTTCGAAGAATTCGTACGCGTGACTCAATTGCGCGACGAGATCCAAGCGAAGTTGGCGGACACCGAACTCCAGCGGGACAAGGTGGCTACCGAGTGGGCGGATGCCAAGCGAACGCAAACGGAGCTGGAATCCAAGCTCCGCCGCACGAGTACGTGGATCATCTTTTAGCCTTTGCTAGTAACTCCATATTCACTTGTTATTGTCAATCTAGGTGACAAATAAAAAGAAGCAGATGCGACCACCGCGAAACTCCAGGATCAACTCTCCGCAGCCCAAACTCAGCAGCAACAGCTGATCCTGGAGCGCGATCGTGACTTGTCGGAGCGAGATTTGGCACGTCGACGACTGGCGCTGGTGACAGCTGCCGTTTCGGATCCACTTCCCCCCTTGTCGGGGCCCTCTCCTGCTGCCAGCGTTTCTGCTTCTCTACCGTCTGTAAGTGGAGCGGATCCGTCGGCTGTGAAACGACCGCATAGCGCATCTCCCGCTCCTAGCACTGGATCCCCCCGTCCTCACAAGCATGACCGAGCTTCCCCCAAGGCCAAGCCCAAAACCAGTTCGGCCTCCAAGGCAGCCTCTCAGGCGGGATCCACATCCACGTCCAAGCCTACCGCCTCCCCCTCGAAGTCTGGTGCCGGATTTCAGTCTGGGTCCGTTGCGACATCTAAAGCCGGCTCCGTAGCTACGTCCAAGACGGGTACGGGATCCAAGGCTGGAGCCACTGCTGTCACGTCAACATCTGGGTGTGGGCCCAAGACGGGATCCACTGTTGCACTTCAACCGGGATCCACATCATCCAAGTCCGGATCGTCTGCCAAGGCTGGATCCGCGGCATCCAAGGCCCGATCCGAGGCGTCCAAAACTAGATCCGTCGCGGTTTCCAAATCGGGACCAACGCCCAAGGCTGGATCCAAGACGTCTAAGACTGGATCCACCACCGCGCCGTCGTCCCAGAATGTGGTTTCGGCCGGATCTGCAGCGATTACTTCTTCTACGACGGGGTTAGTCGTGTCCACGGCCCAATCCGGCTCGTCACAGTCGGGATTCACCGCTGGCCCTTCGGTGACGAAGCCTGCCGTTCCCCAGCCAGCTTCCATCGGCCCTCCGCCAACCAGAACTGGATCCGGGAAAGGGAAAGCCAAACGTGTCATTCCCACTGGTTGTGGACTTGGCAGCTCGGAGGATGACGAGGATGAGGGATCGGACTGGTCCGACGGCTCGGGGCCTCCTATCCGATCGTCGTCGAAGCGTACGCTGTCCTCCGGCCTTTATTCCTTCACTCTGGACGATAAGGACGATGATGACGACGAAGACGATGAAAGTCCGGAGGATTCGGAGGAGGCTTGAGCCGCTGATGATGCCTTGGAGGAAGACACACGATGGGCCTTGTCCCAGTCCAGATCCGAAGCCCGGCGGAGATCCCTCTCGACACCGCCCCCGCAAGTCACTGATACAGCCGGATCCGGAGCCGGCACTGCGGGATCCGCGACCCAAGTCGACAGTGATGGTGGATCGGGTAGTGATGGTGGAGGGGGATCGCCTCATGGCGGCGGTCCCCGGGATCGCCTCATGGCGGCGGATCCCCTGGATCTGTCTTGATCCCTGCTCCTCCTAGCTCGTCATTGCCAGGGTTGCTCCCCGTGGCCCCGTTTGGTCCGGATGCTGCCTTCATTCCTGGTAGGCGTGCTCCTGTGCCCTTCGCCACCAGATACATTGAGCCTTGGTCCGCCAAGAAACTGAACCGGGTCGCCATTGTTTCAATGAAGATCACTGTCCTGTTTCCTGACCTGCCATTTTGAGCTGAACGGATATTCCCTCGGGAAGCGGATGTCATCCCGACGGCCGGCTATGTGGATTCGGTTATCACCAGACCTCACGTGGAAGAATTGCAAAATGTTGCCCCATGGGATACGCTGGCAACCACGCTGGTGGGTCCGGTTAGCTTCCGAGGTGACGTGCGCGGGCGTCTCGGGTTGTTCGTTCGTGCGTTCCGGGATTTCGTTTCCAAGCATCGGGTTGCCATATGGGAAGGCACATATCTCTCGCAATCAACTGCGGGGTTCGACGTGGTTGTTCAACTTCAACAAGCAGCGTGGTAACAGACGTAGCCATGCCGGTCGAGCTTGGAAGAAAGTTCTCGTGATCCTCGTGTTGGCGATCCAGGACGGTTGGTGTGACGTGGATGTTTTGTTGGATCCATCCTTCTTGCATCTTCCCCGACGCGGGGATAAGGTAACTTGGTTTCCGGGATCTGTATCCCGTCAAGACAGCTTGGAGGATCCCAACCTCCACCGCCCAGAACCCACGAACCTGCTGGAGGCCCTGCAAGAGATTGATGAAGCTGAGCCTTGGCGCATCCAGTTTCGGGGAGATCCGAGCCAACACCCAGGACACCAAATTTAGCGCCTGGTGGGCAAGTTCTTCAATGTTCGGCCCAAGACCACTTGATCCCTATCGTTCTTTCACGCCACACCCCCAGTTTCAGTCTTCATGAATTCGTCTCGTAGTAGTAACTAGCGACTAGAAACTGGGTCGAGCTAGCCTTTTTGCATAAGCTATTCTAATCCACGCTTCCTTACTTGAATATGTATGTAACATTTTCTCTCGTTGGCTGAGGAACCCAGTCAGAGTCTACCGGCGTACACCTGGATCTAAGCTGGATCCACCCTTTCAGCGTACACCTGGATCTCGGCTGGATCCACCCTTTCAGCGTACACCTGGATCTGGGCTAGATCCACCCTTTCAGCGTACACCTGGATCTGGGCTAGATCCACCCTTTCAGCGTACTCCTGGATCTGGGCTAGATCCACCCTTTCAGTGTACACCTGGATCTGGGCTGGATCCACCCTTTCAGTGTACACCTGGATCTAGGCTGAATCCACGCTTGGATTTCATTCGGATCTAACACCTACGACCCCGTCCCAATTGGGTCAGTATAGTTTGGGCTCTCGAAAGCTCGCGCTTGAAATCAAGCAGGACTCTTCGCACGTAAAACGTCATTCTTTATGCATAAACATTCACTCCTTCCTCCTAATCCACACTTCTTCTGTGGATTCGTCTTCGCTTTCTTTCCGATGTGACCAACTCACATCAGCGATCCTCCTCCTCCCGGCCCACACCATTCCTGTGGGTCCTTCTTCATCCTCCCATCGACATGACCAACTCACATCCATGGATCCCCTTCCTACTCTTCTTCATGAGACTGCATCACGCCGAATCTGTACCGATTTGTACGATCCCGCAAGAAATTGTGGTGTAGCGGGATCAGCAAAATCTGCGAGATTGCCGGATCCAGCTTACCAACTGCACCCAGACACCGACTAACGGAGGGGGTCCCCCGATGATCCGTGTTCTGCTGAACTTTCCTCACCTTGTGTACCCGTCGGTAGGGCGGGATCTTGCTCTCTCGGTAACCTCCGAAGAGTTCAAGTGGTGAAGCTTGAGCGTCTTGGCGAGACGTGGGGATGGGGTGGAGCAACAGTGGAAAATCTTCACTCTGCGTCCGTGGATGGTTCCGTATCCTAAGCGAATATTCGAGCTTATGGATCCGGGGCCTAGATCGTGGATCTAGCCGTAGGGTTGCCTTGCGGGTGTATTCCCTTGCCTTTGTGTTGTCCTTTAAGTCGTACTTGCCGCCTCCTGTGACGGGATCTTGAAAGTTGAGAGCCTCTAGGGTGTAACCGACCAAGTAGTAAATTCGGTTAACCTGTCGGATCTGCACGAGTAAAGGAAAAGCTCACTAGGTTGTAGGATCTGGCCAATGTATTATCCAGTTATCACTACCAACACTAGATTCGCAATTCCCAACCTTCTCGGAGCTCGTACGGCCAATGTAGTTCCGGTTCTTGAGGGCAGGAAGGCACTTGCGTGATACTGTGCAAATTGAGTTCTTTATTTATTGAGTTAGTTCATAGGGTCGAAGTATACACGAAACTTGTCCGGGCCAATGCTCATCTCCGCTACGAATGTTCTGCGAGGCCAAATCCAATCCCCGTCGAAACGCTATACGTAGTTGATCTCCACTTGATGATCCCGTTACGATTCCGTGCCCACTTGTTCTCTAGTTCGTGATCTTGATTACTCCATAGTGAGACCTGATGCTTGGCGGGCGAAGTAGACGCTGTCCTTGTCCAGGGCCAATGTTCACTCCTGTTACGGCGATCGCCCGAGGCCAAATCCAACCCCCGAGACGACTACAGGTCACTTGCCCTCCACAGTGCAAATTGAGGACTGTATTGATATTTAAGCCTATACCTGCCTGGGTTTCTACCTTCTATGTCTTTCATCTGCTAAATCCCTTACCAGGCTCGGCTGCATGTCCCTTCTTCCCTTGACCCATCATCCCAGCTGTATTATCTTCAGATCCACCGGATCCATGACGTAATCATCATGGTCACCCTATTATGGGTACACTCATCCGGATCCAGATTGCTTGGATCCACTTCACTGTATGTGTATGCTCGTCACGGATCTGAGCTCTCCAATCATCCAACATCGTCTTGCGACTGTCTGTGATCTCCATTGTCCCACGAAAGTTCGAGATCCACTGTATCCATCATCCCTATACCCTGGATCCAGGTCCCTCCAGGCGGGATCCTCCCTCCTTGGATCCGAACTCGGAAGTATGGGATCCGGGGTACCTCGCGGTGGATCTTGACTCTTCATTAGCCGTGGCTACTAGATCCACCTTCAGAGGGCACCGACCATCCTTCCTTCATAGGATCCACACTCGATCCACTCTTGTATAGTATATCCCATATCCATCTTAGTGAATCCAGGTAAGGGTGGATCCGAGGTAAGTCTTGGTGGATCTTGCCTTCTCGTACGTCGCTCATATCAGATCCATCGTCATTCCATACGAGGTGCTGCTCGCCATGGCTAATCCACCACAGGCAACTTGCATCCGTGCCAGCCAACCCAAATCCTCTCTAATCACTTGAAATTGTCACTGATTCGGGATAGTGACCCCGCGTCAGGCCCATTCTCTTATTTCTGAAAAAGCACTTCACCACAATCGCCTCCTGTACGTTGTCGGCGCTGCACAACAGCGTTCACGGCGTGCATTACCAGCATCCGCAACCGCTTTCTCCCCTTCGCTACACATGTCTCCCGCCAAGCGTACCGGCAAATCGTCGGGCAAGGCCCCATCCACTACCCCTCCGGTCAGTCCGTCTTCTATGTCGCCCACCGATCTGCGGGTTCTAGCCCAGGCTCTTTCCGATCAGGTGCAAACCCTGACGGCGGAGCTCCAGACGGCTCAAGATGCCCAAGACCAAGCTGCGTCCCTACACGCTAGCCAACTTCAGACCTTGCGGGCCCAAGTCCATGACCAGGCTATGGAGATCCAGGGATGCGAGCACCGTGCGGCCTCTCGATCGCAGGACCTGCGACTCCTGTTGGCTGATCAGGCGGTCGAGATCCGCGACCTGACCGGACGGCTGGATCGCGCCTCCCGTCAACGAGACGTTATGCGAGATGACAACGACCATCTCTTTAGGGAGATGGCACTCGCCGGATCTGAGATCCACCAACTCCAATCCCGAATCCACGACCTCGAGCGGGATCTGGAGGATTCCCAGACTGCTAGGGCAGCTGCGGATGTGAGCTTGGACCGTCTCCGTGACGAGATGCGTCTGACCCAGGAGGAGGTGGTGACCAACGACTATGTGGGATCCACCCATGGCGGATCCGCCTTAGGGTCGGCGCGTGGAGGGTCCCCCGCGCCAAATCCACCTCCCTCATCGCCGGATGTAGCCCTGGCTCAACTCTCTGAGGAGTTGCAAGACACCAAGGAGTCGCTCGAGAGGGCGTCTGCCGGACGAGATTACGCGCTTGAAGAATTCGTACGTATGACTCGATCGCGTGACGAGATCCAAGCGAAACTGGCGGACAGCGAACTCCAGCGGGACAAGGCGGCTACCGAGTGGGCGGATGCCAAGCGTACGCAAACGGAGCTGGAATCCAAGCTTCGCCGCACTAGTACGTGGATCATCTTTTAGCCTTTGCTAGTAACTCCATATTCACTTGTTATTGTCAATCTAGGTGACAAATTGAAGGAAGCAGATGCGACCACCGCGAAACGCCAGGATCAGCTCTCCGCAGCCCAAACTCAGCAGCAACAGCTGATCCTGGAGTGCGATCGTGACTTGTCGGAGCGAGATTTGGCACGTCGACGACTGGCGCTGGTGACAGCTGCCGTTTCGGATCCACTTCCCCCCTTGTCGGGGCCCTCTCAGGCTGCTAGCGTCTCTGCTCCTCTTCCGACTGTAAGTGGGGCGGATTCGTCGGCTGCGAAACGCCCCCGTAGTGCATCTCCCGCTCCTAGCACCGAATCCTCCCGTCCCCATAAGCAGGCCCGAGCTTCCCCAAAAGCCAAGCTCAAAACGACTCCGGTCTCTAAATCGGCTCCGCAAGCGGGATCCACTTCGATGTCCAAGGCGGGATCTACACCCGCGTCCAAGACTTCCGCTTCCCCCTCGAAGTCGGGTGCCGGATCCAAGTCTGGATCCACCGCTAGATCCAAGTCTACCTCGGCGTCCAAGCCTGGATCTGCCACTACGTCCAAGTCTGGCTCCGGACCCCAGACTGGGTCTACGGCGTCCAAGACTGGACCCGTTGCTACGTCCAAAGCGGGAGTGGGATCCAAGGCTGGATCCACTGCTGCTACGTCAAAATCTGGATCCGGACCCCAAACTGGGTCTACGGCGTCCAAGACTGGATCCGTTGCCCCATCCAAAACAGGATCAGCGGTGTCCAAGTCCGGACCGACGGCCAAAACGGGATCTACGGCCGTATCCAAACCGGGATCGGCGTCCAAGACGGGATCCACCGCTGGTCCTTCTGTGACGACGCCGGCCGTTCCCCGGCCAGCCTCCATCGGCCATCCGCCAGCCCGTGCTGGACCCGGGAAGGGGAAAGCCAATCGTGTTATTCCCCCGGGATGTGGACTTGGCTCGGAGGACGACGAGGATGAGGAGTCAGACTGGTCTGACGGCTCAGGGCCTCCTAACCGATCGTCGTCGAAGCATACGTCGTCTTCCGGCCCGTATCCCTTCACTCTGAGCGATGAGGACGATGACGACGACGACGATGACGACGGGAGTCCAGAGGATTCGGAGGAGGCTCAAGCCGCTGAGGATGCCTTGGAGGAAGACACGCGACGGGCTCTGTCCCAATCCCGGTCCGAAGCCCGGCGGAGATCCCTCTCGACGCCGCCTCCACAAGTCGCTGGCACAGCCGGATCCGGAGGCGACACTGCGGGATCCGCGATCCAAGTCGACAGTGACGGCGGATCGGGTAGTGATGGTGGGAGAGGGTCGCCTCGTGGTGGCGGACACCTCGGATCTGGTGGAGGGGGGTCGCCTGGTGGCGGATCTCCCGGATCTGGTGGAGGGGGGTCACCTCATGGTGGTAGATCTCCAGAATCGCCTCATGGTGGCGGATCCCCGGGATCATCTCACGGTGGCGGATCCCCTGGATCCGTCTTGATCCCCGCTCCCTCTAACTCGTCACTGCCAGGGATGCTCCCCGTGGCTCCGTTTGGTCCGGATGCCGCTTTCATTCCTGGTAGACGTGCTCCCGTGGCCTTCGCTACCAGAGACATCGAGCCTTGGTCAGCCAAGAAATTGAACTGAGTCGCGGTCATCTCCATGAAGATCACGGTCCTGTTTCCGGAGTTGCCTTTTCGGGCTGAGTGGATATTCCCTCGGACAGCGGATGCCATCCCGAGGGCCGGGTACGTGGATTCACTCATCACCAGACCTCTCGTGGAAGAACTGACAAGTGCTGCCCCGTGGGATACGCTGGTCACCACACCGGTGGATCCGGTTAGCTTCAGGGGTGATGTGCGTGGGCGACTCGGGGTATTTGTTCGGGCGTTCCGGGATTTCGCCTCCAAGCACCGAGTTGCTATATGGGAGGGCACTCACCGGTTCCCCATCTCTCGGAATCAACTGCAGGGTTCGACTTGGTTGTCCAACTTCAACAAGCAGCGTGGTAACCGACGTAGCCATGCGGGCCGAGCTTGGAAAAGAGTTCTTGTGATCCTCGTGTTAGCAATCCAGGACGGTTGGTGTGACGTGGATATTTTGCTGGATCCATCCTTCTTGCATCTTCCCCGACGCGGGGATAAGGTGGCTTAGTTTCCGGGATCCGTATGCCATCAAGCCAACTTGGAGGATCCCAACCTCCATCGCCCAGAACCCACGAGCCTATTGGAAGCCTTGCGAGAGATCGACGAAGCCGAGCCTTGGCGTATCCAGTTTCGCGGGGACTTGAGCCAGCACCCAGGACGCCAGATCCAGCGTCTAGTGGGCAAGTTCTTCAACGTTCAGCCCAAGACTACCTGATCCTCATCACGCTTTGACGCCACGCCCCCAGTTTCAGTCTTCGTGGATTCATTTCGTAGCAGTAACTAGCGACTGGAAACTGGGTCGAGCTAGCCCTTTGCATAAGCTATCATAATCCACACTCTCTTACTTGAATATGTCTATAACATTCCCTCGTTGGTTGCAAAATCTAGTCCGGGCCTTTCAGTGTACACCTGGATCCGGGCGGGATCCACCCTTTCAGTGTACACCTGGATCTGGGCGGGATCCACCCTTTCAGTGTACACCTGGATCTGGGCGGGATCCACCCTTTCAGCGTACACCTGGATCTGGGCGGGATCCACCCTTTCAGTGTACACCTGGATCTGGGCGGGATCCACCCTTTCAGCGTACACCTGGATCTGGGCGGGATCCCGGATCCGGTTGAATCTGCGCCTGGATTTCATCCGGATCTAGCGCCAATGACCCAGGATCAATTGGGTCAGTATAGTTGGGGCCCTTGAAAGCTCGTGTATGAGATCAAACAGGACTTCTCGCACGTAAAACGTCATTCTTTATGCATAAACATTCACTCCTTCCTCCTAATCCACACTTCTTCTGTGGATTCGTCTTCTCTTTCTTTCCGATGTGACCAACGCACATCAGCGATCCTCCTCCTCCCGGTCCACACCCTTCCTGTGGGTCCTTCTTCATCCTCCCATCGACATGACCAACTCACATCCACGTATCCCCTTCCCTACTCTTCTTCATGAGACTGCATCACGCCGAATCTGTTACGATTCGTACGATCCCTCAAGAAATCATAGAGTAATGCTCCACAGTTCAGATCTGCCTCGTCTACCCAACTGGGTTCGTCATATCCACGCCAATACACCAGAAATTCACGGTAAATCCGTCCGTATCTAGTTCGCTTCCCCGACCTCATATCGGTGATCCTCTCGACTTCGAACTCGTCGTCTTCGAGATCCACATTCCAACTATCTTCCGGTAGGAGGACTTCGTCGAAATCCACGCGGTCGGATACATCCACTGAAAGACGGATCTGCGGCCGATCCGGATATTCTTTGACCAACTCCAGCTTGGATACGTGTACCACAGGGAACAGGCGGTATTTGGTACCTACCGTTTCCAGCTTTACCGCATGTTTTCCAATCTTCTCGCTCACCCGGAACGGTCCATGCCATAGGTGGGCTAATTTGCGGGCATACCCCTCT
Organism: Phytophthora betacei; assembly: GCA_011320135.1. NCBI lineage: Eukaryota > Oomycota > Peronosporomycetes > Peronosporales > Peronosporaceae > Phytophthora > Phytophthora betacei. Next base: position 554,720 of record JAANHX010000556.1, read on the forward strand.
TTCACT